>CM055831.1:12694173-12701673 GCA_029582265.1 Zoroaster sp. YZ-2022 | reverse complement strand
AATGTTGTTAAATTCCGCGTAGATGATCACGTTGGCAGTTTCCTGTAGCGGAGAGGCAAAGTGCATTTCAACCGTAGGTTTCCGTGTTTGACAAGGTTAAAGTGTCCGCCAGAAGACAGGTCAGGGTAAGATCAAAAGCGTACAGTGCATAACCCTTGGCGAAATCCTCACGACTGATGTCGTTGCCTTCATTCTGGTACATTTTATCTGTTCCCGAGAAGAGGTGTTGTATGCTCTGACGTAATTATTGGACGCATCGGAAGAAGTTCGGTTTGAGTGGAGTATACGGAATCTGATCTCCATCTAGGTACACCGTCAAAAGTTTACGTTCAGATGCTGAAAGTTAAAGGGGTTCTTCGAGTAGCGTCCGTTGAACGCTACATTACTCACGCAACCTATTACAACGCGTGTCGGAAGTTGTCCGAGAAAAGCGTAATCCTGGTGAGTGTCAAGTTGCCTTGGGGTACAGAGATTTTTTGCAAAGGACGCGTTTGATGGGATACTTTGCAGTTCCCTTTTCTAATGCTTTGGCATGACCCAGCATGACCGCGGAGCTCACTTTTACTTTTCTGACAAACACGGACGCGGCTTGAATCATCACCTTATAGGTAGGGTTGTCCCCTGAAGCCATCAGGCAGAAAGCATCACTACTGCGTATAAGTTTGAGTTTAAGATCCACCCCGTTTAGCATGTGTCTGTCTTGGAAGAAAATGTCACTGTGTATGGGACCAATCATATCCACCACGCGGCTTCCTTTGATGTATTGATAGCGGGCCTTGAGTCCCTTGTTGACAGCGTCGTCTGCTGCTAGGGGATTAGCGGTATCCATTTGTCCAGCTGTATCTTTATAGAGCAATGAAGAGGAAAGTTGGGAAGCCTTGGCATCGTGACCATAACTCAGAAGACTTTCTATCATGGCTCGGTAAGGGTAAGTGGGGGTAGAAGCAGAGATAAGGCGATCGTTCAAGGTCACGTCGATCTGACTGAAGAGAGACTGCAAAAACAGATTGACTGGACCAACCGAAGAGTCGTCTGTCAGATTCGTACCGTCGGCTTTGACCACTTTTGCTTTGATATAGAGTTGTGTTTGGGAAAGATCAACATAGTCTTCCCCGGATCCAGGTATGAAAAATTCAATAGGCCCTCCATCAGAAATGTTAGCAATGGGATGGAATTCAGTCTATTGACCCTTTTCGATACTAGTTTGGGTGGGAGGGAGTGCAAATAAATCCAGTTCGGACTTGGTGCACTCGCACGAGTGATCGTGTAGAAGGGACATGCTGAGCCACAGAATTGTGCAGATAATACTAATCAAAGATGTCAAGTGACCTTTTCGCTCTCTTGCTCGGTATAGAAGTGACCCGTCTGCCTTATGTTTTTCGTTTTATAGACCTGTCACGCGTGACTCGGGTATTAATACTTTGGAGGGCTTGTTTTGTCAGTTGACTTCCGGCTCTCCGGAGCCTAGCTTTGGCTGCTGATTTTATATTCTTTCCTTCCAGTGCATCTTGGGCGATGCCAACACCAGTGCGAAGAGCCTGCTGTCCAAAACGTCTTCAACCCAGCCTTTAAGAGAGGCATGGCCGACCTGAACAGGCCTCCCAAGATACCACCAAGTCCAAAACCGCGCTGCGTGCGGGGTCCGCTTTAAACACAGGCAACCCTTGACCCACTTGCTGTGTGTAATCTTCATAGTTTTAGAGTGATAGGGAATGTATTTAAAGCTTCGTCATAGCGATCGGTTGAAGTACGGTGAGCGCCGCTGTCTGAAGTGTGGTTTCACGATGACCCTACCGTTGATAAATGGAATGGGCTCGCCTGTCGTCTCTTATATCTATTTCAACGGTGTCAATGACCTTTTGTTTCAGAGGAATGTAATGAGGGTTGTCGTATATTTTTGAAACGATATCTCCATATTTTCCTTCGGCGTTCACGATCCGTAATAAAGGTGCCCTCTTATCACCTACCGTGTTGTACTGGATGATATTAGTATACACGAACATGGAGTGAAATGGATGAACGTCCACAGTGTGAGGGGCTGTTTGGAGACCCATGATGCCCTCGTTGACATTGAACCCTAATAATGTCGCTAATCGGCCGTAAAACGTCATTCTTGCCCCTCCTCGTGTTTTCGTCACAATTTTTTGAATGTATTTATTGTACGATATGGTGACTTGTCCGTCGTGATCGATAGGGGGTTTAAAAGCTGATATAAGTTCTTCAGGCGTGGAATAGTAACCCTCTGCGATCGTGTGCCCGTGTGGACCCTGTGTTCCAGCGTTACATATAAAATGATTGTCACCTTGGAATACATTGAGCCAACGGTGTGGATAGACGAACTCGACCATGGCAACTTCCCATTCTCCCGTTAACGTGAGAGGGGAGGGCAAATTTACAAAGAAGTGAGCCAAAGTGTTGTCGGGATGAACATTCATCGAGCTATTGCTTGGGAGCGTCACGTAAAATGCGGCCTCCATGATTCATTCGTTTGCTTAAAATGGTACATGGCTGACGTCCTGGTCGTCTTTATAGAGCGTGCAACTTGGACACCCAGCTATTGAATTTTTCCGGATATCCAACCCATTTCACCAAGTATTCTGGGTTCCCCCGTCGCCTTCTGGTTTTCAGTATTTTTTCAACTTTGTACAGGTCGTCCTTCTGAACTGCATGTTGTAGTTCTTGCTCGTAGAAAGTTCCTCCAATTGCTCTCCCTCATAATCGTTCAACGTGTACACAGGGGTAGCGTGGGGATTCTGGCGTTGATGGTAAACAGTTCGGTGGTCCATGCTGATGCGAACCGTATCTCCAACCTCGAACTTGAAGACAGTTTTTAGGGGGTTGGAGTCAGGGGTGTACAGAGCCTGTCTTATTCGATCGACATTGGAAGTATTGACTGACGGGGTGGATTTTATACTTCTGTGAAACGAATGATTGTAGCCAGAAAGTAATGCGGGGAGGACCTTTGTATACTGGTACGTGTTGTTGGCCGTGAAATATTTCCACATTTTTGTCTTCAGTGTTCTGTTAAATCTCTCAACAATGCTGGCTTTGGTTTCATTATTGGTAGTGAAGAAGTAGATATTCGTTTTCTTGAAAAAGACTGAAACTTTCATTGATAAATTCGGTACCCTTATCGGTCTGGAAGCAGACGCGGCTTTCTCCCTCCTTTTAAAATCTTTTTGAAGGCTTTCACTAAAGTTGTCCCAGTCTTATCTTTCAGAGGAACGACCACGCATACTTCGAAAAGACATCGATGCACGTCAGCAAATACCTGTACCCTCGATTGTGTTCTTTGAGCGAGGACATATCTACCAAATCTGCCTGCCATTGGTGATCAATGCCGTGCACTTCGACCCTATTTCTTTTAAATTTCTCCGTATTGGTTTGTGCAACGTATGGGTCAGCTGTTCCGCAACCATACAGTTATCTGTTTCTTTGTGACATTGATGCCGTCTCTTACTGCAGCGGTAAACAGCCTCCACACCACCAAAAGCGGCGGGGTGTTTGGGGTCGTAATACACCTTCTTCAGGTATGCCTCCGCCATCGGTAGAATCCGATCCGCCATCGGTAGAATCCGAGTTTGTAATGATGACGGTGCTTTGACAACAAGCCCATGTGCAACGGATTTTCTTAAGAAAGTGTTGGGGTCCACAGTCGGACTTGGGAAGACAACAGTCCATGGTGAAACAAAAACACAAAATGACAAGAAAAGACTCGATACATCTTTTAATATGGAGTCCATTTCGGGGTGGCTTGTTTACGGTTCTCTCTCTTCTTTTTCGTACCTCGAAGGTAAAGGGGTGATAGATGTGTAGCTTCGGCAAACATTCGAGGTAGACCAAACGACTCCTCAGGGTACCCTTTCAGCTCAGCTTTAAATTTAGTAGGATAGTGGGTGACGGGTTCTCGTTCTAACCTGGGTGGTTCTCCTGGTGTTCGCTCTAACTTGGGCTGGTCTTTGGATTCATCACTATTCATTTGCAAGTTCATGGTTAAAGGGGCTTCCTCTGCCGATTTAAAATGGTGTACCTCTGAAGTGTCTGATGATACAGCTTCATTTCTCTTCGTCTGTGATATCCTGCCTTTCGAGCAGAGTCCTCATGTCTTCGTCCAAACCGTGCACTACACGCGTTGTTGGAGTTTGTTCTAACAGTCTTGCAGCTTGCAGTTGCGAAAGTGTGTCGTGAGGAACAAGTACCATTTTCTTGGTGTGCTGCATCGTTACTTGAAGAGCAGACCGGCAAGTGCACTCAAAACAGGAGTAAATAATGCACAGAATCCACCTTTTGGATGAAGAATTTTTCTTCTTCTGGACACTAAGTTTTTGGTGGCGAGGGCTCTGATGTGATGCTTGTATTTTTTAGTTTTCTTTTGTCGGCGGGGTTTCAGACTTATGTTCCCATTGAGGATGTTGAGGGCACACTCACACACACAAGCGATAAGTTCTTTACTGGCTCCCTGGATCACACCCTGACGCTGTTTGATATTTCCCTTTGCTAGGACTTGTAGGTACGGAGCGTGGTTCGCACGCGGTTAGACATCTTCAAATGAATGACGTGCTCGGATCCTCACTTCATTTATACTTTCAGGACATACAATTGGGTTCTCACCCGGAAAAATGTGGGTCCTAGTCTCATTTCCTCGGACGTTTCGGGTTTTAGATCAATGAAAAAGGTAACCGTAGGGTGGTAAAGTGGCATCTCGGTGAGGCTTCGACCATGAACTTTGATTTGGTGGGATACATTTGTTTTGCCAGATGGTTTATCTGGGAAGCGTCCCTAAGGATTTTGAAGAGGATCAGGTAATGTGCGTTGAGACTAATCGTGCGCATTTCTTTTGCCCTGATGAAATAAATTTTGGAGAATCAACACAATGGAAAGATTTCTATGATTGACTGCCCTTGGTAAAAAAGCTCCGTAATCCGTTTGCTGTTGCCCGTTTCAGACATGAGATCATCGATCACTATCATATTGTTCATGGATCGATGTATTTTCGTTATGAAGGTCATCTGGAATACCTTCACAAATTGTATATTACGAACCACATTTGCCAAATGAGCGTAAGCATGTTGAAACTCTCCGTAGCACCACACGATGTTGTCTGCGTGAGGTTCGATGACCTTTTCATCCGCTGGAACCAGCAAACGTTTTACGAACTGAGTTTTGCCTGAGCCGGTTGGTCCTGCTATCACACAAGTGAAGGGATGTTTCATTTGCCGGGTTCATAGTATGAAATGAATACAGAGAGGATTTGTAACTGGTTTAAAGTATGACCTAGGGCTTAGGCAATAAATAAGTCAGATAACATACATTTTTTCTTTCCTTTTTTTTCAAAAGAACAGACCAATAATTTATTTCAACTGCAACTCCAAAAGGAATGATAAAATAGCTTCATTCAACTAAATTTATTTTAGTGTTTAGAAACATGTCCCGTACAAAGTGTTAACTTTATTGACTTATTTATTATTATTATTATTATTATTATTATTATTATTATTATTATTATTATTATTATTATTATTATTATTATTATTATTATTATTATTATTATTATTATTATTATTATTATTATTATTATTATTATTATTATTATTATTATTATTATTATTATTATTATTATTATTATTATTATTATTATTATTATTATTATTATTATTATTATTATTATTATTATTATTATTATTATTATTATTATTATTATTATTATTATTATTATTATTATTATTATTATTATTATTATTATTATTATTATTATTATTATTATTATTATTATTATTATTATTATTATTATTATTATTATTATTATTATTATTATTATTATTATTATTATTATTATTATTATTATTCAAAGTTCATAGCGGGTCAAACCACATAATAACCAGTACGTTCAATTTGAATTGTTTTAACATGTTCAAAGTTTTAACAACAAACTTAAAGACTGAAAACTTTTAATGTATGGAAATTTCTCAAAATGTTTTTCTCAACATTGTAACTTATAAACAACTATTTTTTTATTCAAAGGGTGTCCACGTTCATACTAAACTTGATTTCAAATTAACAATTAAAGCATTAAAATTATTTGGTGTCCTTTAGTGTCTGTAATAGAAGAACTATTTTCAAAATACAACAACATTAACTGTTCGATTTAATCATTAAAATAAATTATATTCGTGTATGTCTGTGTTTTTAATAGTAGCTTTGTCTATTGGTAAGAGGATAAGTGTGATGCACAATGTCTCTGTAAACAAGTTTTTTTAATCTCATACTTTAACAGTAACGTTAACAGTAACGTTAATTCTAGAAATTATTTCAATCTGACATAAAATAATTTGTTTATTTATACAGAATTTTTTCGTCCTAGCTTAATTTTGTTCTTTTTCATTTCTAAATTTCAATAACTAAATTGTATACATTTTATTCAGTCTCTGTTTAAAATAATAATAATAATAATAATAATAATACTTATTGTTTTCAGTTTATCAAATGTTTTCCAATTTAAAACCAATATAAAAACCATCTGTAAATATATTGATGTCAAAGATTGCTGTTGGTGTTAAATTAAATTTAACAAATCATACTTGAAATGTTTTCCAATTTTAAAACCAATATAAAAACCATCTGTAAATATATTGATGTCAAAGATTGCTGTTGGTGTTAAAATTAAATTTAACAAATGCCAAAAAATGTTTTAAAGGCCCCGTATTTGTTAAAATTTAAAATAATAATAATAATAATAATACTTAATGTTTCAGTTTATCAAATGTTTTCCAATTTAAAACCAATATAAAAACCATCTGTAAATATATTGATGTCAAAAGATTGCTGTTGGTGTTAAAATTAAATTTAACAAATACCAAAAAATGTTCTAAAGCCCCGTATTTGTTAGAATTTAAAATAATAATAATAATAATAATAATAATAATAATAATAATAATAATACTATATTGTTTTCAGTTTATCAAATGTTTTCCAATTTAAAACCAATATAAAAACCATCTGTAAATATATTGATGTCAAAGATTGCTGTTGGTGTTAAAATTAAATTTAACAAATCATACTTGAATAGCTTCATGTACAGTCGTTCTTTTGTCTGTCTTCGTACGTTGTTGTCCCTCCCCTTTCTATTATTATTATTATTATTATTATTCTTCAAAGTTCATAGCGGGTCAAACCACATAATAACCACGACCACATTATTACAAAAACCACAAAGTGAGCAAAATCATTTGGCCCATAGGAGAAAACTGACAAGTATAATTAATTAATAGCGCCCTCTGTTAATGAAATGTAATAAAGAACGTTTTAACAGTAGAATCGATACTGTGCGATCGATACTGTGCGCGCGATACTGACAGTAATTTCATTCATTCATTTATTTATTCGTTAATCACATTTTATGATTTTCATAATTGACAATATTATTAACTATTGCTTGGCCGGCTGTGAATGATCACTTACAATTGATTCATTTCAAAACGATACATTTCAAAACGATACATT
>CM055831.1:12658622-12693673 GCA_029582265.1 Zoroaster sp. YZ-2022 | reverse complement strand
TATTTTTTATGAATACGGCCTAATGATACCGCGAGGCGTAAATAAATTCCCAAACTTTGATAATCATTTTATTTTTTCATGTAACGCGTTCTTAAATTGGTTAAAGATATATCGCCTGTGTTTGGGACAATTTGACGGTAACAAGTAGATTTAAATATTGAATTGAATTTCTTGGATTAAGGAAGTCAGTATAAACTTTCATTTGAGACAATGGGCCTAATTAATAAAAAGTAGCAATTGCTTTTACTAGTCATTTTCTTAAATCTTCATGAATAAAAGTGAGCAATTACTTGCAAGTAATTGCTTCCAGTAGTTAGCAAAAGCAATTGCTATATTTTTTAAGCAATTACTAGAGAGATTAGCACTTGCTTGGAAGCATATAAATAAACCAGACCTTTTACTAATGACTTGTAGCACTTACTAGTATTTTTACAAGATCCTCAATGAGGACCTTACGCATTTGCTAACACTTGCATGTTGCATTACTCCTGCCATCATGGCCGAGTTTATGCATATAGGGAAACATGAAAAGGTGTACAATGAAAGACTAAATCGTGATGAAGTCAATCCTACCAGATACCGGAAATTATTTCGGTTCAATTTTGAAAATTTGGAGTGGCTAGCACAAACATTTCTGCCAGAAAATAATGAGACTCGTGGTGGACGTTTGTCTGCAGTTCAACGCATGGAAACCACTTTGCGTTACTTATCAGATCCTGGCTACCAGACCTCTGTAGCCCAGGTCATGGGGTAAGCCAACCTACTATTTCTTACATTGTTGCAGATACTTTAGATCGCATATCAGCACAGCATGCAAACTGGATAAAGTTTCCGACATCAATTGCAGATGTCACCAACGTAAAGCAAAGATGGGCTGAAAAACTAGGGTTCCCTTTCACACTTGGGGCCCATAGACTGTACACATGTACGAATTGATAAACCAGGCGGACAATTTGGGGATGATTTCATAAATTGAAAGAATTATCCATCATTCAATGTTCAGGTAATGTGTGACGAGAAGTGGAGCTTTACCAGTGTTAGTAGCAATTAACATTTGTGCTTTTTTAAGTGCATTTGGCTTCATGTCTGACTTTTCTCGATTAGAACAGGGTACTCTTTGATTATACTAACGAACAGTTCGTTCAAAGATTGCTCACTATTTGTACCACTCCCCAATTCTTCGGCAGCATCCATGTTGCTGATGTATTCGCAGACTACTAACACATGCCTCATATACAACCACTAATCGGAACTGACCTCCCATCATTGTTATACCCATAAGCAATTGCTAACCCAGCCAAGCAACAGGTGCTGGTCAAAGAAGAAGGTTATTTATACATTTTTCAGCAATTGCTTGACCTAGAGCTTTTACTTGATAACCATTTGCTATTGCTTACACCTTTTTCTAGGAAGCAATTGCTAACTTTTATTAATTCGGCCAAATGAACAAATAAATCCATCAAGGATTAGTACCAGTAAAATTAAAACTCAAATTAATAAAAGGCTGGCTCACTGTTTTAAAGGTCCTATGAAATGGTAATTTTTCACACGACATTTTTGGGGCTTAATATATGGATTTGTATTAATAAAACATAATACTTACTATTTTTATAAGTTTGTCATGAGTTATAACAATTTAATTTGTCCCCAAAATTTGTGTTGTCCCTTTTGATATCTCCTTTCGTGACGTAGACCTAGGCACTGAATGACAAAGGACATTGACAATGCACATTCCTGACCATTTTGCTCTGGTATGCTTCACTGCTGCCGTCCAAACACATTTGTTGATATTGTGGATCTGATGGGAATCTGTGCAGACTGACACCATTCTTTAGAAGTGTTGCTGTAATCAGCACTAATACACCTTGACGGCATAACATCAAAAACAGTTACATAAGTTTGCATGTTGTATCATTCATATGTATAGATCGATGCGCGCCAACAAACATGTTCCTAGGTCTACGTCACAAATTTGTCCCCTTTTAGGGGTGCGGGTTCATCCCCCAAAAAAAATTAAAATTTTTTGCGATGCAAATCTCCAATACATTTTTTTTAAATTGCATTTATAGGTTAATGTGTGCATATTTTATAGTTTACACTGGAAAAAAATTCTAATTCATAGGACCTCTAATCCAAAGGTTGCACGTGACCACACAGTTTATTGTATTTAACGGGCCGAAGGCGTTGTCAGTATTTCGATTGGCCAGTGCGGCTGTCAATCAGAATCAAGCGCGTTTGAAATATCGCTTTTATTTACAGTTTCCGACATCCAAATTTAATTTTCTTTTGTTTAACATTGAGATTTTGTTTCTTTTTTATAGCTTGATAAATTCTATTTTGTGATTCGTCTTAGCCAAACACGAGCAATATATCTTTAAGAAAGTTTTGTTTAGGTATTTTGTTGTCACTGTGACTGCCTGAAGAAACATATTTAATTACCTTCGACTTTCTGTATTTCTTATAGCATCTTACATTATGGGTGGCTCTGAGTACAACTATACTGTAAAAATTTTCCGTTATTTTACAGGTTTATTAATATGAAGTTTTTTCACATGTATTTTGTATTTTAACAAAATATGTCAATAAACATAAAAAAGTAACATTAAATAAAAGTAAATAAACCATCGGGCAAGCTCGGTGGTCGAGAGGTTAAGACGTCTGCACTAGTAAGCAGGAGGTCGTGGGTTCGAATCCCGCCCGAGTCGCCTGTGTAGTTTTTTCACATACACTCGGAAAGCACTGAGTATACAGTGCTATACACACGTCGGTGTAGGGCAAAATTAAATCAATTGTTTATCTCCCGACGCAAGAATTTCACCAACCTATATATAAAATCATAGCAATCGCAGAAAAACAAGTTAAAACGTAAAAACAAGCAACCTAAAAGCTTTGTAAAAAGTATAAACAAAATCCTGTAATTTCAAATCTTAATATTGTTTATTTGCACGTATTTTGTAAAAACGAAAAACGAGTCTTCGTAAAAAGAAAAAAAATCCTATGTTATACTACATAAAATTTGTAAATGTAAGGAACCTAAGCACTGTAAAAAATTAAAACAAATGGATGCAATTTCATGGTATACAATAATTCTGTTTTTTGTGTTAACAAAATTGAATTGTTAATGTTTGGAACAGAATTTGTGTATCTTATAATTACAAAATTTATGTTTTTATTTTAACACAACATCTTGTAAAACAAAATTACAGACAGACTGCTGGCAACTAAGTTGCCGGCAGTTTGCCTGTAATTTTACAAGTTAATTTTTACAGTTTTTATGTTAAACGCTTAGAAATGCTTTATACAAATAGACCAATCCTGATTCCATGAAGGTTGTGAGAGTTGCCTCAATCTTCAAAAGTGGTGACATCCATTTATTGAACAACTATAGGCCAATTTCTATTTTAAGTTCTTTTTCTAAAATTCTTGAAAGAGTTGTCTATGTAAGAACCTCCCAATTTCTTACTATGTGTAATGTTCTGTCTGAATCCCAATATGGATTTCGAGAGAAGCATTCTACTTCTCATGCTACACATCAATTAATTGAAAAAATTACCTCAGGCCGTGAAGATGGTATTCATACAGTGGGTATTATTCTGGACCTCTCCAAGGCTTTTGTCACAATTGATCATTCTATGTATAAACTCTCTTATTATTGTATTAGAGGTATTGCCTTGGATTGATTCAAAAATTACCTCACAAATCGTAAGCAGTTCGTCTATATTAATGACGATAAGTCATCTTAAAAAGACTTACTTTGTGGAGTGCCTCAGGGATCTCTCCTGGGCCCTCTTTTATTCTCTATTTATATCAATGATTTCGAAAAATCTTCCAAAGTGTTTTCTTTTATCCTCTTTGCAGACGATTCCAATCTTTACTGTTCGCATAGTAATCCCGAAGTCCTTGTTGAATTACTTAATACTGAGCTAACATATGTTTCTAACTGGATCAAATCCAATAAATTATCCCTTAATGTACAACAAACTAATTTCATGTTGTTTAGTAATTCAGTATCGTCACTTCCTCAAAACATTTTACTTGATAATAATATGTTTTTACCCAAACCAAGTGTACTAAATTCCTTAGTTTATTTATAGATGACAAGTTATCTTGGAGGCAACATGTCGGCAATATATGTAAACTTTTATCTAGAAATGTAGGCATTATTAATAAACTGAAATATTATTTCCCTTCAAATATTTTGTTTAATATTTATAATGCTTTAATATTACCTTATATTTCATATGGTATCTTAGCTTAGGGTAAAACCAGTCTTTATTTGCTGAATAGAATTCTAATGCTTCAAAAAGGGTCTTGAGAATTGTTAATAAAGCTGATTATCGTGCTCATTCCAATCCTTTGTTTTTTAAACATAAAACTCTAAAGTTTGATGATATTTACTTGCTCCATCTTGGTACTTTTATGCATCAATTCCAAAATAATGAGTTACCAGTTTCATTTCATGACATGTTTATTACAAACAAACAAATTCATTCTCATCATACCACACATTCTTGTGATTTTTATGTTCCTTTTACTCGTACAGCACAAGCTCAAAAGCTTGTTAGTTATGAAGGCCCTAAGTTTTGGAATTCGCTAGATAATTCTCATAAAAGTATTCAAGGTCTTTTTATGTTCAAAAGAAAACTCAAAAATATGTTACTGAGTAAATATCAAGATATCTAATAACTTTACTCTTTGGGTAGTCCTTTGGGATCATTTTTAATATTTTTCTTTACTTCTTACTGGTTGCACTAACATTTTGTAAAATCTTAAGTGTTTGACTTTTAATGTATTGCAGTTGTCCTGTTAATGTTCGTGACCTGTCCTTGCATTAAGTAACTTTTATATTTAAATTCTTGTGTATAGTACATTGCAATTTCGAGAAGTTAATGCTAATTTTGGTTTTCTACATGAAGATTATTTCTAATTTTATTTCTCATTGTACTACACATTAAAGTTGGGCTCTCACTCGACAAGCTTGCTTTTTGAGGGCCACCCTACACTTTATCATCAATTTTGCTCTCCAATAATGTTATACTAAGTGTGATGAAGTGAAAATAAAAAAAGATTGATTGATTAAGCCCTACCCACCATAATTACTGCCTAGCAACGGAACACGTGGCTACTACGCGTGAGCCACGCCCCTTCATCGGTGATCCGCCAACACGCGCCATGCTGAACTCTCGTCACTTAATGCACTGTCTACAATGAATAAAACAACTAAGTAACAAATAAGTATTCTTATTTACAATCGTCGCCGCAAAAATAATATTCACAAATAATTTATTCATACAGAATAATAAAAATAATCAGAATGAGAATAATTATAATTTAATTTCAATAAATAGCAGTGTAAGGATCAAGATGGTCGCTAGTGGGGATGGGTACAGTACACCGGATAGCCGAAAGCCTGCTGTCTTTCCACCTCTAATATTATTGACCGCTGCACGGTACAGTTGGCCGTCAACTCTCGTTGAGGTCTGCTACACCAGACCTGAGTCGTCTTAAGGTTGTTTATCACGGGAACAAAATCATCTATAATAATGAAATAATAGATCCAAATACATGTTCATTTTAAAGTTATAATAATACAGTGTGTATTCACCTTTCTGAAATAACAAATCGACAATCTTTATGTAATAAAAGAATATTGTCTAGTTTTGTCGTGGCACATATCTCCTCAATATTTACAAACATTTTAAATTCAAATCCTGCCACAACGATATTTGTGTAGCTTCTATACCAGTTGAAGTTACTTTAATAAACTTCCTCAATAAACTAGGTTACTCTGAATTCTCTTTTCATAACATAAAACAAATTGCAATTACTTTAGATCAAATAACAGTTAGAACTTACGGTTGTGATGATGGATATCGACTAATTATGCTGTGGTGTGCTTTTCTCAAATGACTCAAAATTGTTTAAAGAGGCACTGTAAGGTCAAATTCAGTTTTGTGATGCACTCATTTTCCAATAGATAGAGTCCTTATTAAAGTGTGAAAAAAGTTACAAGTCTCTAACTTCACTTTAAAGTGGTGTAACATATCATTTTATTTTATACCCTTTCAGAGCGATATTTGAAACATGACGTCACTATTTTCTTACGGTAAATGAGTCTGTAACATTCCATACAGGAATTCTTTGTTTGTCAAAAAGTCAATTTCAACGCCGATTTGATCAAATATTGTGGAGATTCAGGAATGAAGTGCAAATTCACCGTACAAAAAATGTAGAGGTCCATTTATTTGAAATGTGACGTCACTTTTTCTTTGGATGTTAACAAATTTCACACAGGAAGGTTATCAAATAAAATGACATTTTAAATCACTTTAACGTGAGGTTAGAGACTAATTTTTTTTGTAATTTTATCACACTTTAATAAGGACTCCAGTTATTGGAAAATCACAAAACTAAATTTGACCTTAGAGCCCCTCTTTAACTAGCTGATACAAGCTTTTAGCTTTAAGCTCTTGATACCTTCTTTATTTGAATATATCGCTGCTTATATACAATGTATATCTGCTATAGCTTGTATTGGTATGCCTAGTGACACTGATGAAGAGGCACGATCTGACTAAATAAAATACACCAACTTCACTAATCAAGCTTCAGATCTCATCTGATCACACTATCACTGCTGTTACAAGCTGCACGTTTACGTTTGCTAAAGACGCTAGCTGCATGCTGCACTTCACAAAACGTTACTATAGGTTGCACATGTCTTTAATCTAATGCCCGATATTGTGTATATACAGAGGCGATATAACTTTAAGTCAAACTTTTGAGACTTTTCCATAACAGCGATACAGCTATTTTAACATGTCGGACTTTTGTTGGAATTTTGGAGGTGTAATCGCCGCTGTGATTGCTCAATAAGTAATGGGGCGGGGCTTAATGGATTGAATTATTGTTACAAGCTCATACCACTCCGCGCACATTGTAGCCGGTCCTCTAGCAGTGAAAATACACCACGTGTCATGATTATAGGCACTTTGGCGTCATGTGAGCGTTTTACTTACACTTAAAGTTGTATCGCTTGTGTTTTACCGCCATTTTACGGAATTGTTAGTTTTCCTTTGAATATTGATGATATTTTTATTTTTTTTTTTTTTTTTTTAGAAACAAACACAAATAGGTCTACTTTGAAATGAGATATTTCACAAGATATATCGTCAGAAACTTGGTTTTACAGTGACAAAGTGCCAAAATGAATTTATAACGGAACCCACCATAAATTCTGTTCAGTACATATTTACTGTACAATTATTTTGAGAAATGTGACATCTTAAAGGATTTGTTTTCCGTTCTTTAAGTGAAATAGTAAAGATCCGATGAAAAGAAAAATGTACGGAAATTGCTGTTCAAATAGCGGAAAACACTGGCGATACACCTTTAAGATGATGGGATTTCTTAAAAGTAATTTTTCCAAAAGAAGTTAGAGACAACAAAGAAATGTCATAAGGCCTGAAGACAAAATTGTGTTCAGTCAAGTCTTGTTTCGCCTCGAGCTGCCAACCACAAGTAAACAGGCGAGAAATGTAAACATTATAAGTCAAAATTTGACTTTATTGTATCCACAGTATTGTGACAAAACCCGTACCGTGCAGGCGAGCGGTAGTCCAGGTACATGGAGGGGGGGGGGGAACCGCATATCGCCGCGTATGAAACTACGTCAGTAGTATAGGCATGAATAGTGAGGTATTCATGGGCCGAGCTGTTTATCATAAAGTGTATGTCCTCAAATTTTTCTGAAAACAAAGATTTGAGGCCCATACATTTGATGGATTGTGTAAAAATGGCCCAATATCATAACCTGGGATCCTTGACTTCCAACTGTGAGAATTTTGGATACACTAGGCCCTGAAAAAGTGGTCCTATTTTGATTTCAAGCGTAAGGCCTTTTTCCAAAATGGCTGCTTTTCAGCAGTAAATAGAGAAGAAAATAAAAGGTTATATATCGATCAAAATTTTTTACGATTTTTGAATAGTTTGTGTTTAGCACTGTTTACTCTGGGAGTTTATTTAGTGGGGTGCACCCAGAGGTTACTGGGGAGTGTGAATCTGCTGATGCCGTCATGATGATTCTCCTATTATTCAACACGGGGAGGTGCTGAAACTGCATGCCCTTCTCTCTGTCGGTGAAATAAGAGCCATAAATATAGAATCAGTTCAAAACCAAATCATTAACGGGAATGTACACAACATTCCAAATTTCCAAACAATCAAATTAACGATTTTTTATGTAAAACTAACTTGGCGTAAAATTAATAGAGAATTGGCTGTTGCAAACTGCTAAAGGACCAAGCTAAAGGACCTGTAATATAAATACAAAATAGTAGTTACTGGCCTTACGTTTCGAACCTAGCGGGTTCTTTCTCAAAGGCAAAATGGACGACAAAATGGTGTAAAGTTGGTAGAAGAAATGATTCCGTGTGAAGTGCCAAAAAAGGGTGTATTTTTATATAAAACATAAAATCATAAAACATGTGCGATGATATTTTCACAAGTAATTTTTATGATATAATTTCATGAAAACGAGATGGTTGAATTAAATTAACGTAAGTTACCAAATATCATTTGTAATTTCCCTTTAAGGGGAGTCAATGGCTGATCCAGGGGGAACATATTCTACTTTTTTGGATTGAAGTTCATGTACATTTACCATACTTTTGGCAGTGTTCCCTCTTTTGTAGCCGTGTACCACGCCCTCCTTTCGAATACACTGAATCCGCCCCTTGAGGGGTGTACAACATTTGTAATTACCAGCGAAAAGAAACTGAGACTGAGAATTATCATCTAAAAGCTAAGGCCTTGGTTTGTTCAAATGACGGTACCAAATATCATCGAGTATTTATTCCGTTTGTGCATGACATGTCATTTTCAAAAAAACATGAATACAAATTCTTTCTAACTCAGTCACGGTGGTGATTCATTTCCACACAGTCAGTCCGCAGCACACAGGAAAGTCGTTCCTTTAGTGTGCGCTGTATGCATGACGTATCCGTACGTGCCCCGTTATGCATATTTAATGAGTTGGTAGAGCCTCAGGAATTCGGTCCTTTTCTCATATTTTTACAGAGTTTTAACCAAAATTGTTGACATTTATATGGATATATAAATGAAGTCCACAAAAAATGCCCCAAACTCCCCTTAGCAATGTCGGCCACAGTCCCAATTTACCATATCTATTAAGATTATTTAATATTCTACCTGTAAATGGCGAAATTTTGACTGATCTGTACCAAGTCCAGTCAGGATACAAGGAATTCCGTCGGTAGTCCTAAAAACCGGCAAAGAAAAATTACCGCCATGACAGCACATGGCTTTTCCGCGCCCTGATTGGCTGTGGATGACGTCATTAATGAAGAGCCCGGATGCACTATCACGAACTGTCATGTATGAATCATCGTCGTGTAATGAGACAGATCGTTATTTTTTATAAATAGGACTGTAATTTTGAGGAGCAAAATTACAGCCCTATATGTACATATACCAAAAACAGCCTATAACAATATTGAGAGATGACTCGCTATTATTATTTATTTCCTTATTTTCTTAACTTCCGAGGATAATTAAAATAAATGTTTTCACAACAATTCATTCATTGAGAGAACTTTTTGTTATTTTTTATTTTATTTTTTATTTTTTTTTGGGGGGGGGGGAGGGCTGGGGTATCAAATAAAATATTTTCTGTAATCAAGGGTCAACACTGAAGAAGGTAAACAGCTTGAAAACTCGGTCATCTACAGTTTTCCTGAGTTTATTAATTTCAAACACATCTCAAAAACCTTTACAAAATGTGATACACAGTTTTACCGTTATGGTAACTTACTGAATGGATCCTTACAGTACTTGAATCACATGTATTCATATTAATTTTGTGCCCAGCTCGATGCATATTAGTTGTGATACACAGTTTTACCGTTATGGCAACTTACTGAATGATCCTTACAGTACTTGAATCACATGTATTCATATTCATTTTGTGCCCAGCTCGATGCATATTAGTTGTGATACACAGTTTTACCGTTATGGTAACTTACTGAATGGATCCTTACAGTACTTAAATCACATGTATTCATATTAATTTTGTGCCCAGCTCGATGCATATTAGTTGTGATACACAGTTTTACCATTATGGTAACTTACTGAATGGATCCTTACAGTACTTGAATCACATGTATTCATATTCATTTTGTGCCCAGCTCGATGCATATTAGTTGTTGTTTACCATCAAGTAATGCTTCGAGGTGGCCACAAAAGTAATGAGGATTAACATTAAAATGTATATAAACTCCTCAAAAACAGTTCGGAAACTCAAGTTTGACTGACGATTTCTCTCTTGTTACCAACTCATTTTCCTTGCATTTGGTATCATTGGAAAGCCCTGTTATTCCTCTTTACAATGATGTGCCATTTGTTATGATTACGCAATTGAGGGATGTGCAGCACAGCTGAATATGGGGGTGGGTGTAAAGTGAAATGTTGCAAAATGCATTGCTATTGTCATACAGTGCATTCCCCTTTTGCGTGGAGGAGGCTCTTGACTTAACATTGTTTGTTCAATGAAGGAAGCTGTTCAATGATTAAACCAGAAAAAAAGAATTTCCTTACGTCTTGTTTTGTCTTTTGTTAGTGATAGAGAGTTTCATTGTACTGTGAGAGAGATTTGTTGTTACTGATGGAGAATTACTGGGTGTTTGAGTGCAGAAACTGACAAATTATTTTACTCTGTTTGAAACTCAACCACATTAACAACAGAGTTGCTATCCCGGAGACAATTTATTCAGTGGCGCACCCAAGGTGGGGGGGGGGCTTGGGGGCTCGAGCCCCCCCCCCCCGCAAGGGCCCGCTGATGTTTTATTTATTTTTTAAAGAAGGAGCCAGGAAAGAGAGCAAAATCTGAGCCCAAGTCTTGTCTACAGAGGAGTTCGGCAAGGAGTATAGGGCAGTGGTACAAGGGATGGGGACTCAGGAGACTCAAGCTCCCCTCCAAAAGTTTTCCATTTATTCCACTCACTATTATATTTTACGGCGTTGCGTATGCATGTGCATGTAAGCTTGAAGGGCCACCAGTATATATAACAAGCATTTTTACACATTCTCCCCCCCCCCTGCCATGGTGCACCCTGATCAGGGAGCAGCTTTACTTAATTTTATTTTCATTTTCTGTTGTCCGTTTCTCTTGTTGAGGTCGTTGACTGTCGTTGAGGTTACTCGTAAAATTTAAACACGCCCGCATTATAATCAACTCCTTTCCAGTTTGTACACAATGGCCCAGGATTGGGTTTTAATTTACAAAGATTATGTGACACTCTTTTAGCAAACACCGATTGGATAATATTGGGATTTGGTTTTGCCGCCAAATTCGTGTTTGAAAATATTTAGCTCCGCCCGGAATGATCACAAACTTTACGTCCACGCAATGAAAGTATTTAACTATAGAAATCTTGCAGACGAAACAAGCTCAAGTTCTTTACATCAAGAGGAGGAAATTATATGGAAGGTAAAAACCCTACGAGTCCGAATCATGCCATAATGTCTTCTTTTTATGACTAGAAACCACCAGGAAACATTTAACATGTGCCGTAGGTTCACTGACGAGCACGACTAGGGACATGGCTGCAGCCGCGCCAGCGGTTATGGTTTGGGTCAGCCATGTCTCTCCCCCATATTGGATTTCAAATAAAAAAAAATTGAATCAAAGAAGAGAAGAAAGAACACGAGATTGGCAGGAAAAACCACTTCACGGCCGATTCCTGAGATGTACTGAAGAAGTGGCAAGTAGCAAGACTTGGGAATGGTTGAGGAGAGGAGAACTAAAGAAAGAAACTGAGGGTCTGATTACTGCAGCGCAAGACCTGCAGTCTCTGCCGACGAATGTGATGAAGGCAAGGATCGAGAAGTCAGATGTCTCTTCTATGTGCAGAATGTGCAATGCGGCGGAGGAGACTGTATTTCACATTGTCAGTGAATGCAGAGTGCATGCTCAGACAGAGTACAAAGGCAGACACGACACAAGTTGGCCAAGGTGATTCATTGGGATTTGTGTAAGAAGTACGGTACCAAGGTGCAATCGAAGTGGTACGACCATGTGCCGGAAAAGGTAGAAGAAACGGACCATGTCAAGATTCTCTTGGACTTCAACATCCAGACAGATCATGTTATAGAACATAGACAGCCGGATGTTGTTGTCTTGGATAAGCATGAGAAGATGTGTCACCTTATCGATATAACTGTGCCGGGTGATCGTAGAGTAGCTTCGAAGGAGAAAGAGAAGGTACAGAAATATCAGGATTTAGCGAGAGAACTCCGCAAGCTGAAGGTTATGTCAAGTCAAGGTGAAGGTTATTCCTGTGGTAGTAGGAGCACTGGGTACAATTCCGAAGGCGTTGGAGAAACATCTCAAGGAGATAGGAACATCTGTTAGAGTAGAATTACTACAGAAGGCGGCACTCTTAGGGACAGCAAGGATTCTGCGAAAGACACTCGAGATCTAAGGCTACGGGACGTAGGTTGACTCGAGGTGTAACCGGCAGAAAGGAAAACAAGATCTTTCTTTTCATGTTGTGCTAATGCGAAATAATAATAATAATAATAATAATAATAATAATAATAATAATAATAATAATAATAATAATAATAATAATAATAATAATAATAATAATAATAATAATAATAATAATAATAATAATAATAATAATAATAATAATAATAATAATAATAATAATAATTAAAAAAAAAAAAAAATAATAATAATAATAATAATAATAATAATAATAATAATAATAATAATAATAAAAATAAAAATAAAAATAATAAAAATAATAATAATAATAATAATAATAATAATAATAATAATAATAATAATAATAATAATAATAATAATAATAATAATAATAATAATAATAATAATAATAATAATAATAATAATAATAATAATAATAATAATAATAATAATAATAATAATAATAATAATAATAATAATTATAATAATAATAACAATAACAATAACAATAACAATAATAACGATAACGATAACGATAACGATAACGATAATAATAATAATAATAATAATAATAATAATAATAATAATAATAATAATAATAATAATAATAATAATAATAATAATAATAATAATAATAATAATAATAATAATAATAATAATAATAATAATAATAATAATAATAATAATAATAATAATAATAATTTTCTCACAATTTTGTGATGATAATGAATGCTATGCAGCATCAACTCAACGGTGAATCAGCGACGAACTCTCAAAGAGGAAGTCCATCGCCCGTTCTGGTCGGTATGCTTGAGCAGGTACCGCCAGATCGTATACACACTGCTCAGGCGGCACTCTTAGGGACAGCAAGGATTCTGCGAAAGACACTCGAGATCTAAGGCTACGGGACGTAGCTTGACTCGAGGTGTAACCGGCAGAAAGGAAAACAAGATCTTTCTTTTCATGCTGTGCTAACGCGAAATAATAATAATAATAATAATAATAATAATAATAATAATAATAATAATAATAATAATAATAATAATAATAATAATAATAATAATAATAATAATAATAATAATAATAATAATAATAATAATAATAATAATAATAATAATAATAATAATAATAATAATAATAATAATAATAATAATAATAATAATAATAATAATAATAATAATGATAACAATAATAATAATAATAATGATGGCGTCGAGACAAGAAACACTGCGACAGATCGGCTCTCGATTCAAGCGAAAATATTTATTGTTTCCCGTCGTATAATCATTACCAAAAGTGTACTCCTTGTAGGTGCTACCGAGTAGACTCTACAGGGTAAGTTTCAACATCGGCCATTAAAGATCTTGTGGCTTTTTACTGTAAAAACCTTTTGGATTTCTCCGATTTCGGAAGACTCTTTACAACGTACGTTACTCAGTGTATAAAGTTAGCAGTGAGACGCGCGTTCCATCTGCGTCCTTTAGAACATCTTGATATCAACTAACGCTGAGTGAACTACTGCAGGGTGAAATACACATCGCTTTTGCATGTAATTTCCCCTGAAACAATACAACTTTTCTCACAATTTTGTGATGATAATAATGAATGCTATGCAGCATCAACTCAACGGTGAATCAGCGACGAACTCTCAAAGAGGAAGTCCATCGCCCGTTCTGGTCGGTATGCTTGAGCAGGTACTGCCAGATCGTACACACACTGCTCAGAACAATAACAGAATTCGTGCTGTAAACAGGAGAAAGTGGAGTAAGGACGATAACAGAATTGCAATGGAATGTTTTATAAGGAGCAAGCCAGAGAACAGAGGGTACAGAAGGAGAATGATTAACATATGGCAGGATAAAGGCATGTTTGAAATAAGCGAACAGCGGCTTGCCGACCAGGTAAAACAAATCAAACATAATCAGTGGCTAACGAAAGTTGAGGTGGAAGAGATGAGTAGAATAATATCACGGAGAGAGGCTGGGGATAAAGAAGTGCAGGAGGAGGAACTGGACAACGTGGTCGCTGGTAAGCTGGCAAGTTCCCAGAGTGCGGATGATGTCAGTGGAGGAATAGAAGAGGGAACAGAAGACTTGACGGAGGAAGAGCTAGAGATTAGGAAGAGGATTGAAGAGGTAATGGTATCGGTAAAAGGGACAGGTAAGTGGAGTATTCCTGCATTGCGCCAGGTCCCAAGGAAAAAGCTGACAAATGTGTCACCTATGGTAAGTAGAATCCTTGGGACGGTAAGTACTACTAATCTTTCTGAAATTAACGATCTTGTCTTTGCAGGTGCAGTTGTAGTAGCGGAGAGATCAGGGGTAAAATCTTCACATTCACAGTCACGACATAAAGATAATAAACCTTGGTGGAAACGCAGACTTGAGGGCCAAATTAACGAGTTACGCAAAGATCTCAGTAGAATAGAGCAAATGGATAGAGGTGCAATGAAAGATTCAGATATGAGGAACAGATTAATGAAGAAGTATCAAGTAAAAGGAAAGGGGATGAGTGTAGTTAAGGAAGAAATAAAGCAAAGGGTTAAGGCGAAGGCTGCGAAAGTAAAGAGGTACGATAACAGAGTCAGGCAGTTTCATCAAAATCGCCTATTCAGTACAAATCAACGTCAATTATTCAAAGAAATGGACGGGAAATGTGACAACTCACAAGTGGGCCCAGAGCCAGCAGAGGCAAGGAATTTTTTGGGTGGCCTTTGGGATCAGCCTGGTGATCATAACAGACAAGCAGAATGGTTAGCTGACGTGAAAGACGAGTTAAAGAATGTACAACAACAAGAGGGATTTCAGATTGATGTGAGCAAGGTGAAGAAACAGTTGAGGAAAGTGCCGAATTGGAAAGTCCCAGGACCAGACCAAGTGCACGGATACTGGCTAAAGAACTTCAGTAGTCTTCACGAAAGAATAGCCCAGCAGCTGCAACAATGCTTAGTGCGTGGCAACGTTCCGACGTGGATGACTGAAGCAAGAACGGTTCTCATCATGAAGGACATTAAGAAGGGTAACGTTGCAAGTAACTATCGACCTATTACATGTCTACCCATGATGTATAAACTTCTGACCGGTATCATTGCAGAAGATCTGTATAGCCACATAGAAGATCAGCAGTTATTTCCAGATGAGCAGAAAGGTTGCAAGAAGCGGTCAAGAGGAACGAAAGACCAACTCATCATTGATAAGACGGTGCTAAAGGACTGTAGGAACAGGAAAACTAATCTGGCCATGGCATGGATAGATTACAAGAAGGCATACGACATGGTATCACACTCGTGGATTATGGAATGTTTGGATATGATAGGGGCAGCTGATGCGGTGAAATGTCTTCTGGGTGAGAGCATGAAGACATGGAGAACAAATCTGACGGCTAGTGATGAATGTCTTGGTAAGGTAAACATCAGACGAGGTATTTTCCAGGGTGATTCTCTGTCTCCACTGTTGTTTGTTTTGGCGCTGTTCCCTTTGACGATGATTTTGCGGGAGGTTAGTGCGGGATACGAGATGACGAAGGATGGATGCAAGATTAATCATCTTCTCTTCATGGACGACCTGAAGTTGTTTGCGAAGAACGAGAAAGAGATTGATTCCTTGGTGCAGACTGTACGGATCTTCAGCGATGACATCGGCATGAAGTTTGGTCTGGAGAAATGTGCTGCGATGGCCATGAAGAGGGGTAAAAGGGTACATTCGGATGGAATTGCTTTACCAGATGGCACACAATTGAGGGCGTTGGGTGAAGCAGAAAGTTATAAGTATCTTGGAGTGCTTGAAGCAGATCATGTACTGCACGAGGAATCGAAAGAGAGACTTAAGAAAGAGTATATAAGACGAGTGAAGAAGTGTTTGAAGTCCAAGCTGAATGGAGGGAATATGATAAAGGCGATCAACACTTGGGCTGTGTCACTATTGAGATACAGTGCGGGAATTGTTGAGTGGACTAAGGCAGATCTAGATGTTGCTGACAGGAAAAACGAGGAAAGTAATGACGATGTACGGTATGTTACATCCACGGTCGAATGTCAGCAGACTCTATCTACCAAGGTCAGAGGGCGGAAGAGGGTTACTTAGTGTATCAGACAGCGTTAACATCGAGAGAAGGAGCTTGCAGTGTCATGTAAGAAGTACTCGGGAAAAGTTGTTGAAGGTTGCGCAGAAATACATGAAGGCAGACGAATTAGGTCCAAAAGGTATAAGAATCAAAGAAAAGAAGAAAGAACACGAGATTGGCAGGAAAAACCACTTCACGGCCGATTCCTGAGATGTACTGAAGAAGTGGCAAGTAGCAAGACTTGGGAATGGTTGAGGAGAGGAGAACTAAAGAAAGAAACTGAGGGTCTGATTACTGCAGCGCAAGACCTGCAGTCTCTGCCGACGAATGTGATGAAGGCAAGGATCGAGAAGTCAGATGTCTCTTCTATGTGCAGAATGTGCAATGCGGCGGAGGAGACTGTATTTCACATTGTCAGCGAATGCAGAGTGCATGCTCAGACAGAGTACAAAGGCAGACACGACAAGTTGGCCAAGGTGATCCGTTGGGATCTGTGTAAGAAGTACGGTGTCAATTGGTGCAATCGAATTGGTACGACCATGTGCTGGAAAAGGTTGAAGAAACGGACCATGTCAAGATTCCGTCTCTGGGACTTCAACATCCAGACAGATCATGTTATAGAACATAGACGGCCGGATGTTGTTGTCTTGGATAAGTATGAGAAGATGTGTCATCTTATTGATAATAGCTGTGCCGGGTGATAGTAGAGTAGCTTCGAAGGAGAAGGAGAAGGTACAGAAATATCAGGATTTAGCGAGAGAACTCCGCAAGCTGTGGCATGTCAAGGTAATTCCTGTGGTAGTGGGAGCACTTGGTACAATCCCGAAGGCGAGAAACATTTCAAGGATATAGGAACATCTGTTAGAGTAGAATTACTACAGAAGGTGGCACTCTTGGGGACAGCAAGGATTCTGCGAAAGACACTCGAGATCTAAGGCTACGGGACGTAGATTGACTCGAAGTGGGCAGAAAGGAAAACAAGATCTTTCTTTACATGCTGTGCTAACGCGAAATAACTTGTATGGTGAAGAGGATAAGTATGGTGAAGAGGATAAGTAAAACTAATTGCGGTGACACCATGTGAAATTCTCAAGTTGAGTACCGTAGTAATTAGTTCTGAAAAGAACCGGAGTTGTAAAACCTCTTACTTAATATACAATGATAGCGTAGAAAAATATGTACCGAGATACATGTATACCTACAATGCAATTACAAATATACATCATCTTTGAAGAATTGTGACATAAGATGAGTTTTAAGCATTGACTTAAATCTAGTTATACTATGACAAGATTTGAGTTTAGTTGGAAGATGATTCCAGAGTCACGCCGCTGCGACAGAAAAAGACCTATAACCCCAGGTCCGTTTTGAAGTTGGGTCCTCTATAGGAGTGACACGTTGCTGGAGCGCAAATTGCGTGATTGAGTGTAGACTTTAAGCAGTCCGTTCAAGATTGGAGTGATGACATGACTTTCTGGACAATGTTATACGAGCTGCTGTATTTTGTATATTTGATTCTCTGCGGGAGACCGTAAAGGAGAGCATTCCCGTTATCGAGCCGTGATGTGACAAACGGGACAGTAGTAGTAATGTCTGCATGACTCATTATTACTAGAACTTGACATTGACAAGTTTAAGCTCTAAGCTCACTATTTCAACAAAACCTCTACTAAAATTCGCCCATTCCGCCTAAAAGAGTTTCACCCACTTTTAGTGACGTCACCAAATAAATATAAATAGCTACATAATGACATCATACATGTTGCGTACATTATTTTGGGTAAGCCCAAACGTTGAGCGCGTGCGTGTGACTAACGTCATGATTTCACTGGTAGCCTAATAATTTTCTTACGCTACATAATATATACTCAAACTTGTGCACCAGTGAAGAAAAGGATAGCAATATATTATCAGCGCACACACGTACATAGGTACATAAAACACTCAAAGTCACGGGATTACCAGGTGACTTACATGATTCATTCTCTAATAAGTCTAATTTCTGCAATCAGGAACATAAATCTTAAACCGTAGTTAACGTTAGTTTGAACAAAGTTTCTGTCAGGTAAGTAACAACTGATTTCAATTCCTTCCTCCATGGAATAAGTAATTTCACGTAGTTATTTGTTTTATTTTCATCATTCAAATTAATAAAACCATGGTCACGGAGGAAGGAAAGGTTTTCCTTCCTCCATGATGACACTAACAATAACATAACACAGTTAGACTTAGAAAATAACGTTGTTAAAAGTTAGAATAATTTCCTTCAGAAAAGGTTTCTTATTTTAACGTTAACGTTAGTGTCAATTATTAATCACATCACAGGTTTGCGGTTAACAAATTAGCACGATTACTATTTTAAATCCTTTAAAACACTTAGCGACTTTTGTGCATTAGCTAATGACTTGTCTTACTCTTATTCTAGTATCTGTTCAAATTGTTGACTAAATATCAAAATATTTCATGTATTGTTCGTGTATTTACTTTCGCCGCACTAGTGAAATGAATCACTTACCTTTGGGTTAGCATTTCTACAAAACTATGGCGTGTTACTGGTTACATAAACTTGTCTACATGTGATGTACATCATGCTTGTTACAAAAATTTAAAAATCATAGTGAAATTGTATGATTTAGGCCTACTGGAAAGTTAGTGCTTGTGAGAATCCATTTGAACAAAAAAATGAAATGAAATGAATTTCCATAAACATGTAAAACCAACAGAAAACACTATTTTTCACACAAAAATTATGACTCGGCACATTTTTGGTGAAATATATAATCCATTTTTTGGTTGGGCAAAGTTTTTTGGATGAAATTTCTTTTTTGATGGAATGTTTTGGATATTGCTAGAACATCATTTAACTTATGGTTATAGTCCGAATGTTATTCTGTTCACAGTCTCCTATTTTTAGAATAATTATGTAATTTGTTGCTGTGAACGTCAGAACATGGCTCCTACCCCACACGCTAAATAACATGTTGAGCAATTTCTCTAACTTGTAAACCTATGATTTCTCTCTTCTAAAAAATCCCTTCGCTTCCAACTTTACATAAATCATCTTCAATTATTGGCCATTACTATACATGTAACTCTTCATTTACATGTACGTTCAAAAATTTTTTTATCTGGTACGTTTTTTCTCGCCAAATGTCAGCGCCTTCGACATGGTTTCATACACGTCTCTCTGTGAGTGTGATAGCGCCGTTTTAAAATTGGATGCCGAGTTCACATAGTCTCATTTCTCACCAATAGTGCACCAAATACATGCATTTATGCAATGACATTGCACTCGCGTGTTCGTGCGCTTTTTATAACTTTACACAATAAACTCGGCAAATGGCGTTGAAGGTGTGTACGAAAACATGTCAAAGACGCTGACATTTGGCGAGCAAAAAAGTACCCGATAAAAAAATGTTGAAAGTAAGTGAAGAGTTATAGTAATGGCCAATAATTGAACATGATTGTATGTAAAGTTGGAAGCCGAGGGATTTTCTGGAAGGGAGAAATCATAGGTTTACGAGTTAGAGAAATTGCTCAACATGTTATTTAGCATGTGGGGTAGGAGCCATGTTCTGACGTTCACAGCGACAAATTACATAATTATTCTAAAAATAGGAGACTGAACAGAAGAAGCATTCGGACTAGGTTATATTCAGAACTTAAAATTCCAACTTTTCTTAAATTTACTACACCCTTAAGGCTAAGTTAATGTAGATGTGCCTAAGTCAGGTTAATGATGATTGGCATTAATCAATATAATAATAATAATAATAATAATGTGTGGACTATATAGCGCACGTATCCACCAACTGAGTGGTGCTCAAGGCGCATATTATTACCCCTGCTCATAAGGCTCATAAATCATTCCTGAAACCATCTCAGCTCCCTGGGGAGTATACAGCTCAATTGCTGCCATTACAGCACATACAGGGATAATCAACCAACTCTGCCCTCACAGGTACCCATTTAACCCCTGGGTGGAGAAAAGCAATTATGGTTAAGTGTCTTGCTCAAGGACACAAGTGTCACGGCGGGGATTCGAACCCACATTCTGCTGCTAACACCAGAACTTGAGTCCGGGACCTCTCGGCCACTACACTCCACAATATGTATTTCATTAACCCCTAACCCCCTATGTATTTTGGCTAGGAACCTTCCTGATTTCTCCAAAATCCTCCAGTGCACTTTTGGCAACATGCCCTTATCTTCAAAATGCACCATGCATTTTCGTTGATCTTTCATATTCAGTACTTATGGGCTTGTACTTCTTGCCAGGTACATGTAGTAGTTGTGCCCTATTTGAAGACGTGAAAGTACCAGTTTCCAACAGTGCTGAATTTTTCCCAAAAAAGTACCCCTTGGAGGATTTTGGAGGATATGGGGTGGTTAGGGTTAAGCTTTGGTTTACCTTACTTTTGTTCACAGATTAAATTTCCTTGTGAAGTATCATACAAATCAAGATCCAAAATGTCTGCACTTTATCCATCCCTTGAAGACATGAAGGTGGACCAGATGGCTCAGGTATGTAATTGTTTTAAATCCCTTGTGTAATATTGGCTTTATCTTAAAACATCAGTGATCATAGATTTACATACATATGATGTGTAAAGTTAATGATTTCATCAAACATCCTTTGTAAGAACTGTCTGAGGTGCTACTATCAGAACAGTTAATCAAATTATTTTGTAAATAAATTGTTGTCTTCTGGAGACGTATGTATGCAAATTTCACGTTGGAATGAATACAAGCAATCTAAGGAAATATTAAGATGAATTTTTAACAGGTTGGTTTATCTCTTGATCTTTAAAATGTTTTGATATATTTATGGACATTTTACACGAGTCGTTCAATTATATTTTTACATAAAAGTTGTTTCATGACGACCCTCCGTAAAAGGTTGTCAAGCAGAAGTCTGTCTTTTTTTTTTAATTTTAATTTTTTTAATTTATTTATTTATTTTTTTAAATTTATTTTTTACAAAAACAATTTTCTTACATTAATCTTGTTTGAGGCTCTCAATGAATCTTTTCTATATTCTGTGTTACATTGTTGTGCATGCAATTTGACAAAACGCTGGCATAATAAGTACATATTGTACATATATTCATGAGTTGGTTTTGTTATTTTTTGTTTAGGCCCAGAGCCATCACCAGCAATTCGCCCAGCAGCAGCAGAGACAGCAATGGCTGCCATAGCGCCTCTCCTGGCGCAGGGGCCAGTGGCAGCACCCTCCAGTTCCTGTACCCATCTCTGGAGGAATACATGGGACTGAATATCTCGCCAGAGATGGTCGCAACCTACATGCCAAATGTACAACAGGTCGGTATGCACCTTAAATTCATAAAGTTAGCCATCTTGTGTCTTATTCCCTGAATACAAGAGGTGGTGTACCTGTACATTATGCTCATGATAGTAACCTGCCTAATTTTGTCTGTTTGCAGGGGCAAACTTGCTGTCAAATGTCATTGACTTTTAAGTAAATTAACCCTCCTACTTCTGGTACCTTTTTCATACAAGTTGATCCACCATTTGAAACCATTCGCTTTTATGGTTTTGAATGGTGAAATAACTGTGTACAGTATTGATTACCCCAAATGGTTTTGAATGGTAGGTCAGCTAATACAAAACCTTGTTTAGATCTTTCCAAATGGCAGTACAGCTAATACAAAACCTTGTTTGGATACTTCTAAGTGGTGAATCAATGGACCCTCTATGCATTTGAATGGATTTGAATGGTAGTAAAGCTTGCTACCAACACTGTTCAAATGGTATCACCATGTGTGTACAAAACCAATGGGCATTTTGGTAAGTGGAAATTTTGAGTGGTTTCAAATGGTCAAACAGTAGGAGGGTTAAATGGAAATAGCTACATCCATTTAAATGTATTCCTTGTGTCAGGAATGAACTTTTCTTTGGAACAATCAGATTATTGGGCCTTCTCGCTAGTGCATGTAAGCTACAGAGTGTGGTTGTGAGAATTACTGCCTTACTTATTATAAATAAGTCTGGACCTTCCTGTGTTCATGTGTTTTGTTTTTTTTTTTTTACCATAGGCAAAATCATGTTTCAGTTTGCTAATGGTCTATCATATAAACATTTACATGAACCATAATGAATGATGAATGCAACCCCTTTGTGGTCTTCTGGGTTACAGTAGGACAAAATTACCTTCTTTCTTTTTCTGTTTGGTAGTTAGGACAATTTTGAGTGAAGTGCGTGAGACCCTTTGGTTTAACACTACAATTTGGTTAAGTGTAATTTAAAAAAAAATGCTGGATATAAACTTGTTACATGGATGGTGTATGAATTTCTAACAAATTTGATTGCTGAAAATGGGGAATAAAAACGTGTGAATTTTGAATTTGTTTGCCCTGAAATACAGGCTGTTGTTGCAAGACCAGATGGAACGGTCGCTGTGGGAACCACCAATATGGTCGCCCCAATAACCGGATCGCAGAATGTTGGGCTGAGGAGAGCCAACGTGACAAATGGCGTCAGAGAGGTGCTTTTGTGCAAGGACGGCAAAGGCAAAATTGGCCTGCGCGTCAAGGCCATCAGCAAGGTATGGATTCTATCGATTTGACCTGGCAGGCAGGCAGGCAGGCAGGCCGGCCTGTGACTTTATCAAGATATTTATCGGCTTTCAGAATTTTTTTACAAATCTCCCATTGCCTCAAAATGTTCTTGAAAGCAGAGAAGTGGCCACTAAGGAAAAAAAGAAGTAGCCTGTATTGTGTCCAAACCTCTAGTTTCTTGTTTGTGGGAACGTGGAGAGTCTGTAAATCCTCTAAAATGAAACATTCAGGAGGTTCAGGGGGCTTTGTCCTCAAGACCAAAGGGAGACCCAGGCCTGCTACCCATTTGTCAGGATTTTTTACTTTTGTAAAATCACACCCGCTGTTATTGACTCGATCATCAATAATGTACTACATGTAAATAGCCCTTAACCCTAACCTTCCTAAATCCTCCAAAATCCTCTTTACCAAAGTGAAGGACTTTGAAGGATTGAGGTTACATGCTACATGCTCTTTGCTAAAGTGAAAGATTTTGGAGGATTGAGGTTATTAGGCATACTTGCCTTCCCATGGTACATGTACATCCATGTTTGTTGTAATGATTGCAAGGTCAGTGCTTAGGTCAGAGGGTCCCTGGCCATGTACATGTATCACAGATTAGAAACACGTGTGCATACATGTCATGTGCTTGCTTTACTACTGAAGGATTTTGGAGGATTCAGGTTATGTGTAAGCAAATGGGCTTCCTTGTAACTTGAGTCTTGAAGCACTGAGTCGAGCAGGTCACATTAAAGCCAGTAGTCACTTTTGGTGAAATGTCTGTAAATGCATCTACACGAATCAATATAAAAAGCAACCTGTGAAAGTTTCAGTTTAGTTTTAGTGTTCTGTTAAGATTGCCATCAGATTGCACGTGTTCATTCCAATTTCGTGGAGTGTCGTGGCCGAGCGGTCTAGCTTACCGGATTCAAGTTCTGGTGTTAGCAGCAGAATGTGGGTTCGAGTCCCGGCCGTGACACTTGTGTCCTTGAGCAAGACACTTAACCATAATTGCTTATAGGGGCAGAGCAGTTTAACAACTGCCTTGTTCTGGGACTAGTTACCCCTCCCAGTCCTATTCGCACCGTGAAAAGGCTGGTTATTAACTTGTCTTGTTTTTGGTGCGAGGGCTGGTTTTCTCCAGTGTGGAGTCGTTGTAACAACTCAATGACTTAGTAGCCCCCACCTTGGAGTGGTCATTGGCCTTGTGGGGCGATTTGCATAAAAATAAAAATTTAATTTAAAAAAAACATGGAATTTCTGTCTTCATTTCTCAAATAATTTCACTAATTTTACTAAAACGAGAGACGGAAATAATTCAAGGGATGTTTTTATACCATCATCAACTTACACCAATGTAAGTTTGATGTAAGACCCTTTTGTTCAGAGCTAACGGTATTCCTTGTGGGCCATATACATGTATACCTGTGTGTCATAACGCATCAACTACAAACATTTTGAAATATCACCGAGTTTGTACATGTGTCCTGAGTAAGCATTACATGAACTGGTGTAGTCTTACCAACTCTAAAATTACCAGAACCATTAATACCTGGTTTTTGTTTCAGTAATGTCACTTTCAAATCTGATCAGTTATCGGGTAACAAAGTTCATAGTGGCATCAATTTCATATATTACCATCGGGCAGCTTTTATGATTTTGGTTTAACCAAAAAAAATTAATCAAAAGAATAACAAGGTTATCTAAAAGACATGTTGTGTTTCCCCTATTTCAAATGATCCTACTTGACCATTTAGGTAATATTTACCCATTGATATTGTCCCTATTCAGGGCATCTTCATTTCTTTCGTCAACAATGGGTCAGCCGCATAGAGCCATGGGAGGGTCCGATTCGGTGACCAGGTCCTGCAGATCAACGGTGAGAACTGTGCCGGGATGTCGACAGACACAGCCATGAGCAAACTGCTAAAGCGCCCGAAAAGATCGTGATGGCCGGGACAGGTGAGGGGTGTAGTCAGAGCTGCTGAGCACATAAATTTGCTGGGCACAGAAAATTTATGCTTGCCAAAATAGGGTTACCAGCCAAATTGTCATGTAATGTATACTACTCAAAACAATTTAGGGAACACGGAATAATCTCAGTTAAAAAGCAAGATCATTTATTTCAGATAAACACAATGTTTCACAGAATTGATGAAAACAACTGCACAATGAAACAGATAATAAGGGATGCATGTAGTGATTACACATTTCATGACATGACTACTGAAAGAGAGAGGGGGTTGCAAATGAAAATCCGGTTCATGGAACATTTCAAACCTATTTGATGTTAAAACCGTGTTCCCTAAATTGTTTTGAGTAGTATATGACATAAACACAATAATAGCAAATACTTTTGCATCCGTCATGTGAAAGAAGTTTTTCAATGGTTGTTATTATTTTAAGTACCTGAAACCACCTTAAAAGTGTTTCAATTATGTGGATGGACATGCAGGCTTATACTAGAACTAATTTGAGTTGATTTATTTTATTTTTTATTTTTATTTATTTTACCCTCAAATTTCCATAAAAATTGGACGGAAAAAGTTACCTCACTTTTCCGCCCATTTGTTGATGGAAAATTTTAGGTACTAAAAATAATAGTAATAATCAACTCAAATTATCTTTAGGATAAGCATGCATGTCTATTCAAATGTTGAAATTCTTTTCGGTGTGGTTTCAGATATTAAAAAAAAAATTACAACCATTAGAAAAACTGCTAACGTGACGGTAGGAAAGTGGCCCCCTTTATTGTGTTTATGTCATATATTACCTCTGGCAGGTTCTCAGCTGAAATACTGCTTAGCATATAAATTAGCTGAGTGATATTTTAGTATAGAAGCTCTAAGAAATTGGGCCCTGATGAGGTGGGAAGGATTTTCTTAGCACTCAGGTATAAAGTGCTATACACACGTCGGTGTAGGGCAAAATTAAATCAAATAAATCTCCCGACGCAAGAATTTCACCAGCCTATATATATCGCGGAACCCGCTCCTGTATAGGATTCTAGCCAGCCAATCGTCATCGGGCAAGCTCGGTGGTCGAGAGGTTAAGACGTCTGCACTAGTAAGCAGGAGGTCGTGGCTTCGAATCCCGCCTCGAAAGCTGCCTGTGTAGCTTTTCACAGACACCGGAAAGCACTGAGTATACAGTGCTGTACACACATCGGTGCAGGGCAAATTAAATCAATTGTTTATCTCCACGCAAGAATTTCACCAACCTATAAGGATTTTCTAGTCATCTGAAAAAAATTCACTGCTTTTTTGAGATCACCAATCAACCAGCTGTTTTTTATTACCCTATTTACTGTTCATAAACACTGTCAAATTGCAAGCAAGCATATATCTATATAAACCAAGACCCATTGCATGGGCGACATGTACGCATATGTTGTTTTGATTTGTTTGTGTGGTGAAATACACATGCAAAATTCACATCAGCAATCTCCCACCAATGTTTGCTTAACTTGTTCTCATCTCTTTCTGCAGACCGCTTGAGAGGACTATTACCCTGCAGAAGGACAGCACCAACACGCCGGCTTTGTCTTCAAGAATGGCAAGATCAGGCCATTGCCAAAGACACGCCGGCTGCCAGGAACCAGTTCCCCTAATTTGACCATGCCCTGCTGGAGGTACAAGGTCAAAACGTTATCGGAATGAAGGTATGAATGATATCATTTATTTATTTCCCACAGCAACTTTACTGCCACAGCCTATATCAGGCCTGTCAATTCTCAGGATTTTCCTTATTTCAGAATTTTTAACATATCTCCCCTTTGCCTCAATAATTTCTTGAAAGAAGAGAAGTAGCCACCAAGGAAAGAAAGAAGTAGCCTGTACTGTGTCCAAACCTCTAGTTTCTTATTTGTGGGGATGTGGAGAGTCTGTAAATCTTCCAAAATTAAACATCCAGGAGGTTCAGGGGGCTTTGTCCTCAAGACCAAAGGGAGACCCAGGCCTGCTACTCCTTTTTCAGGATTTTGTTTACCTTTGTCAAATCTCAACCCTACTATATTATTAGCATTATTATAATTGAGGTGTGATTCCTGCACATCAGCACGTATGGGTTTCATGACCAGTGCCCCAAGAGCAAATATAATTATTGGTAACTTGGGAGACCACCACTGACCATTAGACTAACCTCCTATTCTCAGTCCGCTTTTGCCAGCGGGTTGATAGATCCAATACAAACCTTCATCCGTCAGTTTTTGAAAGGTAGAATAACTATGTAGAACATATTACCATGTACAGTGTAGGTGCATTCCCACAAGAAACCACTACACATCGCTAGCAAGTTCATCTATTTACCTTTTCAAAACCTTTTTTATCTTGATCAATTTATCTTTTGTTCACTCCACAAATTGTCAAACTAATAACGTTTTAATATTTTGTTTATTTTAGGACAGGGATATTCTTGAGATCTTATCCAAAGGAGGAAAGACAGTTACCCTGACGATTATGCCCAACTTTATCTTTGATCACATGATGAAGAGGCGAGGAATAAGTCATAATGCTATTTTGTTCTTCTTTCTGGAAAAAGCTGCCAACTATTACTTAATTTTAGTAATTACAATTTTCAGGAATTATCAAAGTACGAATGCTCTTTAAAATTACAATTTCAAGTTTTCCCTGAAAAAAAGCCCTTGATAAAGCACCATTTTATGAGCATTTGGGTAAAATCACAGAAAACGATTGTAAAAATCAGAATTGGTACCCTTTCGAATATTTTCATAATTGTAGTGTGCTATAATAAATAAGTTCTGAATTACCCAAAAAGTATTATGGATGTAAATTAGCATAGTATCGATACCTTACTTGTCAGGGTACCAGTTTGTGGGATGTAGCAATGGGTAATAACAGGAACCAGCCAAGATCCCACGGTATCATCATCAAGCATATGCCCGCCACTGTGTAATCGGAAGTGAGACAAGTTTCATTACTAATTGGCATTTTGAAATGTTGGCAGCTATGGTTATCACAATCAAAATCAAAATCTGTATGGTCTGATCTGTATGGTCAAATCTTTCCCTAGTACATAGAAAGTTAATCACTGTCAGATAAGTTATACAAAATAATTGACTGGGACATAGATAAGGGGTTATAAAATGACTTTAACCCTCCTTCTTCTGGTACCTTTTCATACAAGTTGATCCACCATTTGAAACCATTCGCTTTTGGGTTTGAATGGTGAAACAACTTGGTAAAAGATTGATTGCGGTGACACCATGTGGGAATCTCAACGAGTAGTAATGAGTCCTGAGGACGCATCAGAGCATACTGATCGAAGCTGAAGTTGTACCCCAGTTCTTTTCAGAACTAGTACTACTCAATTGAGATTCCACACAGTCACCGCAATCAATCTTACTTATCATCCTCACCATGCAAAGTTGCACAAGTTTACCTATGTACAGTATTGATTCCCCAAATGGTTTTGAATGGTAGGTCAGCTAATACAAAACCTTGTTTGGATCTTTCCAAATGGTAGTACAGCTAATACAAACCTTGTTTGGATACTTCTAAGTGGTGAATCAATGTACCTCTATGCATTTGAATGCATTTGAATAGTAGTAAAGCTTGCTCAACACTGTTCAAATGGTATCACCACGTGTACAAAACCAATGGGCATTTTTGGTAAGTGGAAATTTTGAATGGTTTCAAATGGTCAAACAGTAGGAGGGTTAAAAACTCATGACAAAGTGTGATGATTCATTCCCGATCGATAACAATGCTTCAGCTCAAATATTTCCTGTCAAATCTCTTATTTAAAAATGATAAACTATAAATGAGACTTTACATGGTGGTAACTGAAAAGAATAAGTAACAACTGTTTTGGTGACACCATGTAATCATTCTCTTTTGAGAAGTAAGTGCTTTTATAAATGCACCAATTAGTAAACAACAAGCCAGTGGGAGTATGCATGAGTAAAAAGACAATAAATCTGAAGCAAATAATCACGCTTTGTTTTGATTTGTTTTTGCACCAGCATGGCATCATCACTTGTGGAAAGGATCAATGGACCACAGCATACCAGATGTCTAAGCAGGTGCACAGCATCATGGGAAGGAACTGAAGCATCATGGGAAGGAACTGAAGCATCATGGGAAGGAACTGAAGCTTATCATGGGGAGCAACATGGATTATAAATATGCACAAGTAATTTTGTTACCTTTTGTAACGATCCAGGAGGAATGAACTCCATTCAGAGGAGTGATGCCAAAGGAAAATGGTGATGATCAAAATTTAAAAAATAAAATAAAAATTTTCCTTCTAGTATGCTTTTTAACTTCCTGTGAAAGCATATAATATTGCAAAATTCTAACCTCATTCCGTTAGTAAAAACATCCAAGTTTTTAATTTTTGTATGATTCCTTTAATAGTGTAAAAGCTAATTTTGCTATATACATCTACATCAGAGAGTAAACATAAATCATTTTTGCTATAATGTGTGTCCTAATCATATGATATACTTGTTACTTAAGCCATTGTGAGCTGGACAGAATACCTGTTATTTCTCTATGTACATGAAGAGCATGTGTGTCCTAATCGGTCACAATCAATCTGATCAAACTTACAGTACCTTTATATGATTAGATCCTATATAAATTAAGTATTTTAGGTTTAATTTGTGTGCTGCTATGTAAAGCACAAAAGTTATGTCGCTCCAAGCAGATGTTGTCTCATTGGACTTTCTGTGTTACAAATTTGGAGGAGAACTGTAGAGAGCATTTTTACCATGCATATGTGTTGATACTCTGTCATTTGCTTGAGTCATTGTGGGAAACAATATAAACTAACATTAGATGTCTAATACCTATGCACAAAAGTGCTAGCCTGCTGTAACTTCAACCCATGGAATCAATATACCAAAATAATACATGCAACAAACATGGAGGATGGAAACAAGTCTGGCATACTTCGAAGCGCAATATAAGACATCTCACATGGCTGGCTTAGTTCCAGAAATAGACATGACGTTAAATCCAGAAGCGACATCGGCTACAGCATTACAGACACAAACACACGACTCTGTCGGGTGTTGATTGCTAACATACGAGATGCAAGTGGCAAAGTTGTGTAGGTATTCAAATTTGTGCTTACTATTAATAATAATTATAAAGTATAATAATGAGTAAATATAATCTAATTGTTCTGCATCAAGAGGATTGTTGCATATTTTATTAAGATTTCGAGCGATGAGCATGGAGCCTGAGAAGTGATTTATCAACTTTAAGGGGACAGTATTGTCAATGCGATCAGAGTAGACTTTCAAAAAGTGCATGGAATCAGTGTCCTAATTTAAGACCAACACAGTACATAGATTGATTCCACATTCGTATATTCACCGAATTTTTTGTGGTTAAGATCCTTAGATCTTTGAAGTTTTCTTTACCATTTGAGTAAAATGCACCAGTTTGGTTACGTGTCTTTGCGAGCGAGCGGTTAAGAGCAACCGGACTCAAGCTCTGTGTTTCTGATCAGCAGAGTGTGGGTTCGAGTCCCGGTCGTGACACTTGTATGTCCTTAAGTAGACACTTCACCATTATTAAGCTTCATCTTTCAGGATGGGACGTAAAGCTGCAGGTCCCGTGTGTTGTATTAAGAACAATCAACGTATCGTAAAAGAACCCAGTACACTCTTTCGCAAAGATAGGCAAGGGGTTTGCCTCTGTGTTTTCTGGGCAGGCCCGTATATGTCAATATATACCGTTAAAGTTGAAGACATGCGGACCAGATTCGCTCCTGTTTGACTACAACTTCAGAAGGTTCAGAAGTTTTCATTTAAATGTTGAAAATGTTTTTCTTGGTGGAGTGGAGCACTTTGCAGACGTGTATTTTCTGTTGTCCCAGATTTCTTGGCATTTTTCCATTATCAAATGTTAATTGGCTTAGTCATTCTGACGTGTCTTTTCTGCGTTGTGCATATGGGCAATCCAATTCCGTATTGTTAAGTTTCTTGATGTAGCTCACAGTGACTGAAAAATGTTTGGCTCATTTATGCAGCAGCAACAGTAATATGACCTATCATGTGGGTATTATTTTCAATCACAGAGTTAATCTAAAACTAGTACTCCGATTCCATGCCTCTGTTGATCGTGACGATATTGTCCCTTTTATTAAGAAATTGCTTATATGATACATTCAAAATGTTATTAAAGTATTACATATTTTATATGGGCTTAAATGTAAAAGTTGTAAGATGGGAGGAGAATATATTAAAATTAATATTTTGGTTTGAAGAAAGGAGAATTAAGCTTAGTTTGTTTTATAATTGATTTTATTTTGTGCAACACAGAGATGAAGCTTTTGAAGCAGCGTATGCTCAGTGCTTTGTATCTCACATTTTGCTGTAGTGACGTGGTAAACTTATGGATTTACTGAAGGCGCCAGAGCATATAACACTGCAGTGTGGTCCCTGGTTACTGTCACTAATACGTTTTGTGAAGTGGTTGTCGCATTCAGTAACCCCCTCCCTCCACTCCCCCAATATCTTCCCTTTCTTGAAAATAACCACAAGCAAAATGGCATTTGAGTTGGAACAGATTTTCCTCTTTTGATGTATACACGTAAGAACACGTATTTGCAAGTCTATTACAAAAGAGACTTACACGTTCACACATTTGGGTACCTTTTTCATTAACAAAAACCTGGTTTCTGTAGAATGAATGTGTAAGAATTTTGTGTGTTTACATGTATTTTTGCTTTTTAGTTTATCATTCATGAAAATATAGAGTTTGCAGACAACTTGTAAATATTTGTTTTGAAATAATTATTGAGAATTAAAGCATTTTAAATATAAAGAAATTAATAAAATTTTAAAACTATAAATGACATCTAATCCAGCATGACGTTTTTTCTGTGTGTATATTACCATTTCACAAATTTGTGAGCATTTCAATGTTAAGTAAGGACTTTTGAATAGAAACAAAAGATTAGTTTAGTTACAACTGTTGTAAGCAACTTGTTCTTTTTTCACAATCCTACTACTCAAAAGAGAGTTTTACATATCACCACAGCCTTATCCCAAAGCTACAATTTCACCCTATATTAATTTTAAGCAAATGTTCATGTAATAGATTCTCTAAATATTATTTTAGGCTTATGTGACGGTATGTCCCAAGAAATTAGTATCCAAGGCAGTGGCTCACCCTGGATTTCTGAGGTGGAACCATGCTGCAGTATACCACCCTCTTTTTTAATTTTATTTGGCTGTCAAGTACCAGCATACTAAGGGCACAACAACAAAACATTTTCCAAAGGCCCTCCCCAAAAAAATAATAATGTTTTTAATAAAACATATAAACATCGCCATTTGGGTTGCATCATGAGCCAGAATACTTCTGGTCCTGAAAACGCTCATATTGTACACATTGTATCAGAGTTGTCTTGAATTATTTAAAATAATTACTTCCAAATGCATTTGAGTTGGTCGAACAATGCCCTATTTTGGACAAGTTCAGATAGACACCAGCTCAGCCTGAATAATGATGTGAATTACTTACGAATTCACTATCTCTATTATACGTCAGTATTATAGAGATCAGGGAATTATTATTCATATTGGTCATTCCTTCCTTATTAGACGTCACACACTTGTGATGCGTGATTATCGTATTAACTCTGACATCACTCAGCACCATGGAGGAAGGAATGAAACGTCGTAAAATATCGAAAGTACATGTCCGTCACCATTTGGCTATGCCATGGAGGAAAGGACGGTTACCGCAGCTAATTCTGTCCAGGTTGTGTAAAATATAACAAATCTATTTTTGGTAGATTTTATACACAGGACTTGTAGGACTTAACCTGCAACCTTATAAAAATCTTTACAAAACACATAGGCGTAACTGGATAATCCTAATCAAAATATAGGCTATCCTTATTTAATTAATGCACCCTGGATAAGTAGGGCCAATGCCAAAATTACAAAAGTTGAAACATATAAAATCCCATTCCCAGACCCTCCCCACTCAATTCCATCTCCAAATAATAATAAATAATAAAAGAAATAAATGAACTATATCCATTTGTTTTGCTTTTGGGTTTTTTCGTGATCCCACTCATGTAGGCCTACTCTACTAATATAGGTTATTAATAACATTAACAGACAATAATATTAATAAATATAAATGCCCTGACAACTGTCGTAGTACAAAATAACTAAACTATATGTATATCTTTGATTCAAAGAGAGAGTAAGCATACTCATAGAAGCAGTTTTGCCAACATTACCACGTTGTTAACCTTCAGTATGTATATCTTGATTCAAAGAGAGTAAGCATACTCATAGAAGCAGTTTGGCCAATATTACCAATGCTGTACCTTGTATGTATATCTTGATTCAAAGGAGAGTAAGCATACTCATAGAAGCTAAGCGCTTTGCCCAACATTACCAATGATGTACCTTTGTATATATATCTTGATTGAAAGAGAGTAAGCTTACTCATAGAAGCAGTTTGGGCCAACTACTACCAATGCTGTACCTTTATATATATCTTGATTCAAAGAGAGTAAGCATACTCATAGAAGCAAAGTTTTGTCAAGTCATTACCAATGCTGTAATTTGTATGTATATCTTGATTCAAAGAGAGTAAGCATGCTCATAGAAGCAGTTTTGCCAACATTACCAATGCTGTACCTTGTATGTATATCTTGATTCAAAGAGAGTAAGCATGCTCATAGAAGCAGTTTTGCCAACATTACCAATGGTGTACCTTTTGTGGTTGCATATCTCGATTCAAAGAGAGTAAGCATGCTCATAGAAGCAGTTTTGCCAACATTACCAACAATGTTGCACCTTGTATGTATATCTTGATTCCAAAAGAGAGTACTTATAAATTAGAAGCAGTTTGGCCAACATTACCAATGCTGTACTCTTGTATGGTATATCTTGATTCAAAGAGAGTAAGCATACCATAGTAAGCAAGTTTGGCCAACACATTACCAATGATGTTATGTAAATCTTGGATTCAAAGAGAGTACTCATAGAAGCAGTTTAGCCAACATTACCAATGATGTACCTTGTATGTATATATCTTGGATTCAGAAGAGAGTAAGTATACTCATAGAAGCAAGTTTAGCCAACATCACCAATGATGTACCTTTGTATGTATATCTTGATTCAAAGAGAGTAAACATACTCATAGAAGCTAGTTTTGCCAACATCGTACCAATGTTGTACCCAGTGTGATTGCAAGGTCAGTGCTTGGGTCAGCGGACACTGTTTATTGCTCCAGTGCATGCAGTGAGGGTCCCTGTCTGCTGTACATGTATATTTCCACAGATTAGAAAATGCCATGTGCATACATGTCATGCTTGCTTGCTTTACTGGAAGGATTTTGGAGGATTCAGGTTGTGTACGCAATTGGGCCTAGAGTTAGGGTTAATATAGATAAGTTATAGTTATATACGAACGAAAGAACAAGTTGAAGGTTTAATGTTTTCAACCAGGTATTTATATAATCCAAGTAGAAGAAATTCGGAAATTTCAACTAGGTTAATATATGATACACGGGTGTATATAAGAAGCCTATAAGCTCAAGACAATCAAAGATTTAACATTTTCAACCAGGTTTACACAGTGCATGTAAATTAGAAGCTGAATGTCATTTGATCCAAGTTGAAGGTTTAATCAACCAGTTTATATGGTAAGCTAGTTAAAAAAAAAAAAAAAGCCTTTAATATCAAAAGTTTATGGTTTAATATTTTCAACTATAGTTTACATGGTGCATAACAAGCTGATATAAACTTAAGACTAGTGTACTTGTTTAATATTTTCTCAACCAGGTTTATATAGATGCAGTTATACAGTATAATGTCAAGACAATTCAAATCAAAGCGAAAGTGTTTACCATTTTCAACCAGGTTTGCATGTTAAATCCCAAGGCCATTATGTATTGTACACGTAAAGTCCCCTAACCATGTCA
>CM055831.1:12610937-12658122 GCA_029582265.1 Zoroaster sp. YZ-2022 | reverse complement strand
TCTCCCCATATTAGTTCAAATAAAAATTGAATCAAAGAAGAGAAGAAAGAACACGAGATTGGCAGGAAAAACCACTTCACGGCCGATTCCTGAGATGTACTGAAGAAGTGGCAAGTAGCAAGACTTGGGAATGGTTGAGGAGAGGAGAACTAAAGAAAGAAACTGAGGGTCTGATTACTGCAGCGCAAGACCTGCAGTCTCTGCCGACGAATGTGATGAAGGCAAGGATCGAGAAGTCATATGTCTCTTCTATGTGCAGAATGTGCAATGCGGCGGAGGAGACTGTATTTCACATTGTCAGCGAATGCAGAGTGCATGCTCAGACAGAGTACAAAGGCAGACACGACAAGTTGGCCAAGGTGATCCATTGGGATCTGTGTAAGAAGTACCGGTACGGTGTCAAGGTGCAATCGAATTGGTACGACCATGTGCTGGAAAAGGTTGAAGAAACGGACCATGTCAAGATTCCGTCTCTGGGACTTCAACATCCAGACAGATCATGTTATAGAACATAGACGGCCGGATGTTGTTGTCTTGGATAAGTATGAGAAGATGTGTCATCTTATTGATATAGCTGTGCCGGGTGATAGTAGAGTAGCTTCGAAGGAGAAGGAGAAGGTACAGAAATATCAGGATTTAGCGAGAGAACTCCGCAAGCTGTGGCATGTCAAGGTAATTCCTGTGGTAGTGGGAGCACTTGGTACAATCCCGAAGGCGAGAAACATTTCAAGGAGATAGGAACATCTGTTAGAGTAGAATTACTACAGAAGGTGGCACTCTTGGGGACAGCAAGGATTCTGCGAAAGACACTCGAGATCTAAGGCTACGGGACGTAGATTGACTCGAAGTGGGCAGAAAGGAAAACAAGATCTTTCTTTACATGCTGTGCTAACGCGAAATAACTTGTATGGTGAAGAGGATAAGTATGGTGAAGAGGATAAGTAAAACTAATTGCGGTGACACCATGTGAAATTCTCAAGTTGAGTAGTAATTAGTTCTGAAAAGAACCGGAGTTGTAAAACCTCTTACTTAATATACAATGATAGCGTAGAAAAATATGTACCGAGATACATGTATACCTACAATGCAATTACAAATATACATCATCTTTGAAGAATTGTGACATAAGATGAGTTTTAAGCAGCGACTTAAATCTAGTTATACTATGACAAGATTTGAGTTTAGTTGGAAGATGATTCCAGAGTCACGGAGCTGCGACAGAAAAAGACCTATAACCCCAGGTCCGTTTTGAAGTTGGGTCCTCTAGGAGTGACATGTTGCTGGAGCGCAAATTGCGTGATTGAGTGTAGACTTTAAGCAGTCCGTTCAAGATTGGAGTGATGACATGACTTTCTGGACAATGTTATACGAGCTGCTGTATTTTGTATATTTGATTCTCTGCGGGAGACCGTAAAGGAGAGCATTCCCGTTATCGAGCCGTGATGTGACAAACGGGACAGTAGTAGTAATGTCTGCATGACTCATTATTACTAGAACTTGACATTGACAAGTTTAAGCTCTAAGCTCACTATTTCAACAAAACCTCTACTAAAATTCGCCCATTCCGCCTAAAAGAGTTTCACCCACTTTTAGTGACGTCACCAAATAAATATAAATAGCTACATAATGACATCATACATGTTGCGTACATTATTTTGGGTAAGCCCAAACGTTGAGCGCGTGCGTGTGACTATAACGTCATGATTTCACTGGTAGCCTAATAATTTTCTTACGCTACATAATATATACTCAAACTTGTGCACCAGTGAAGAAAAGGATAGCAATATATTATCAGCGCACACACGTACATAGGTACATAAAACACTCAAAGTCACGGGATTACCAGGTGACTTACATGATTTGTTCTCTAATAAGTCTAATTTCTGCAATCAGGAACATAAATCTTAAACCGTAGTTAACGTTAGTTTGAACAAAGTTTCTGTCAGGTAAGTAACAACTGATTTCAATTCCTTCCTCCATGGAATAAGTAATTTCACGTAGTTATTTGTTTTATTTTCATCATTCAAATTAATAAAACCATGGTCACGGAGGAAGGAAAGGTTTTCCTTCCTCCATGATGACACTAACAATAACATAACACAGTTAGACTTAGAAAATAACGTTGTTAAAAGTTAGAATAATTTCCCTTCAGAAAAAGGTTTCTTATTTTAACGTTAACGTTAGTGTCAATTATTAATCACATCACAGGTTTGCGGTTAACAAATTAGCACGATTACTATTTTAAATCCTTTAAAACACTTAGCGACTTTTGTGCATTAGCTAATGACTTGTCTTACTCTTATTCTAGTATCTGTTCAAATTGTTGACTAAATATCAAAATATTTCATGTATTGTTCGTGTATTTACTTTCGCCGCACTAGTGAAATGAATCACTTACCTTTGGGTTAGCATTTCTACAAAACTATGGCGTGTTACTGGTTACATAAACTTGTCTACATGTACATCATGCTTGTTACAAAAATTAAAAAATCATAGTGAAATTGTATGATTTAGGCTAGCCCCATAAATGTGGCACGGACACGCCCCCCCTTGGCGTATCCTTAGCCACAGGTTGGTCTCATTCCGCTAACGGTAGTAGTAATTCGAAATTCCAGGCGCTGAAATTGACGATATTTGCGACTATTTTGACAGTCTAGATCGTTCCTTACATGTTTAACTATCTGGGCGCCCAAAAATTGTGATTTTACTTACATTTTATATTTCCTGACATATAGGCCGAAAAAATTACAAGACGATCGTCATTGTACAGGTTTTCAACGAGACGGCCATCTTGAATGTATGAAGAGTGTGAACGGGAAAACAACTATGCGTGCATAACAATTTCTGACGGCTGTTTTATGTGTGCACATACTTGCTGTATTTTAGCGTGAAGTATTCCGTTTCAGGGTTGCACGTGTTGTCGGTAGTCAGAGCATTTTTTGTGCTAAACATGTGATATAACTAATTTAAAAATCAAATATATATAATAAAAATAAATAAATAAAACATGTCCAGTTCCTGCATTCAATTATTTACTTTTCCTATAATAAGTAAGCATAAATGATTGGATCGAAAGCTAAGGCCACCCTCCCGATTTAATTTATATATATATATATATATATACACACCTTATTAATTTTATTTTATTTTGTTTGTGTGTGTGGGGGGGGGGTTCTTTGTTAATGGTGAAAAGAAACAAAGTAACAAAAATCCACAATATAATTCAGCACAAGAAACATGTTAAAAAATACCGTTCAGTGACAGGCAGTAATGGACCGATCGAATCAAAATGAAGTGTTTCATGTTTGAGGATATCGCTGATACCAGTACTAGATTGCATATTGTTGTTTAACAAAATGATAATAGTAATAGTAATAATATTATCAGTATTATTGATAATGATGGATGGCCAAAATGTTAATAATTGGGACCGTTCCCTGTACCCATGGGTTTTATTGAGAAATTCACGACCCCAAATAGCATAGACCCAAACCACGCTTGAACCATCTTTGCAATTTGTCTGGTCGGAGTGCTCATGAGTGCAATCTTTAAGTACACATGCTAGCTTTGGCTTAAATAAACAAACAGGGGTCTACACATCTTAATTTAAGACAGTGAAATAACCAGGGGGAAGACTCTTACTAGAAAATAAACCACCTTTGTACTGGAAGTTACCGCCTTTATATTCTCACAAAAAACAGATAAACATGAAAATTGTAAAAATATTACCTGTACTATATTACATAGATATTACATAGACTATATTCACAGATATTTTTGTCAGATAAAACAATCATTCTGTTTTTTTTGTTTTTTATTTTTTTTTATAGATTTACAAAAATGGTGGAACCATTAATATTGTTATTATTAATAGTAATAGTAACGCATTAACACTATAATATTTCATATATTAAAATTATTAGTGAAGAAATTTGTATGTTGTTTAAAATTACTATTTAAAATTAGTATTAAACTATTGTAATTAATAATAGACTATTTATTACATTATCATTTTATTTAATGAACATTCTCTCTTGTTTTATGTACAATGTAAGTACAGTTAAATAACCTGGTACAGTTAAAAGGGGATGAACTTACCATGCAGTACGGTTAATTTGATGAAACTGCTCAATGTTAGTTTCTTGAAAGTTTATATCGGCGACATCACGTGGTCATATCTCTGCGCTAAAATACAGCAAGTACATTGTATGTGCACACATAAACAACAGCCGTCGTAAAATTGTTGCGTGCACAAGTTGTTTTCTGTTCTCCACTCTTCATACATTCAAGATGGCCGTCCTCAATGAAACCGGCAAAATGCCGATCGTCTTGTAATTTTTCGGGCCTATAATATGTCAGGAAATATAAAATGTAAGTAAAATCACCATTTTTTTGGGCGCCTAGATAGTTAAACATGGAACGATATCTAGACTGTCAAAATAGTCGCAAATATCGTCAATTTCAGCGCCTGGAATTTCGAATTACTACCGTTAGCGGAATGAGACCAACCTGTGGCTAAGGATACGCCAAGGGGGGGCGTGTCCGTGCCACATTTATGGGGTAAGATTTAGGCCTACTGGAAAGTTAGTGCTTGTGAGAATCCATTTGAACAAAAAAATGAAATGAAATGAATTTCCATAAACATGTAAAACCAACAGAAAACACTATTTTTCACAAAAAAATTATGACTCGGCACATTTTTGGTGAAATATATAATCCATTTTTTGGTTGGGCAAAGTTTTTTGGATGAAATTTCTTTTTTGATGGAATGTTTTGGATATTGCTAGAACATCATTTAACTTATGGTTATAGTCCGAATGTTATTCTGTTCACAGTCTCCTATTTTTAGAATAATTATGTAATTTGTTGCTGTGAACGTCAGAACATGGCTCCTACCCCACACGCTAAATAACATGTTGAGCAATTTCTCTAACTTGTAAACCTATGATTTCTCTCTTCTAAAAAATCCCTTCGCTTCCAACTTTACATAAATCATCTTCAATTATTGGCCATTACTATACATGTAACTCTTCATTTACATGTACGTTCAAAATTTTTTTTATCTGGTACGTTTTTTCTCGCCAAATGTCAGCGCCTTCGACATGGTTTCATACACGTCTCTCTGTGAGTGTGATAGCGCCGTTTTAAAATTGGATGCCGAGTTCACATAGTCTCATTTCTCACCAATAGTGCACCAAATACATGCATTTATGCAATGACATTGCACTCGCGTGTTCGTGCGCTTTTTATAACTTTACACAATAAACTCGGCAAATGGCGTTGAAGGTGTGTACGAAAACATGTCAAAGACGCTGACATTTGGCGAGCAAAAAAGTACCCGATAAAAAAATGTTGAAAGTAAGTGAAGAGTTATAGTAATGGCCAATAATTGAACATGATTGTATGTAAAGTTGGAAGCCGAGGGATTTTCTGGAAGGGAGAAATCATAGGTTTACGAGTTAGAGAAATTGCTCAACATGTTATTTAGCATGTGGGGTAGGAGCCATGTTCTGACGTTCACAGCGACAAATTACATAATTATTCTAAAAATAGGAGACTGTGAACAGAAGAAGCATTCGGACTAGGTTATATTCAGAACTTAAAATTCCAACTTTTCTTAAATTTACTACACCCTAAGGCTAAGTTAATGATGTGCCTAAGTCAGGTTAATGATGATTGGCATTAATCAATATAATAATAATAATAATAATGTGTGGACTTATATAGCGCACGTATCCACCAACTGAGTGGTGCTCAAGGCGCATATTATTACCCCTGCTCATAAGGCTCATAAATCATTCCTGAAACCATCTCAGCTCCCTGGGGAGTATACAGCTCAATTGCTGCCATTACAGCACATATAGGGCTAATCAACCAACTCTGCCCTCACAGGTACCCATTTAACCCCTGGGTGGAGAAAAGCAATTATGGTTAAGTGTCTTGCTCAAGGACACAAGTGTCACGGCAGGGATTCGAACCCACATTCTGCTGCTAACACCAGAACTTGAGTCCAGGACCGCTCGGCCACTACACTCCACAATATGTATTTCATTAACCCCTAACCCCCTACATGTATCATTTGGCTAGGAACCTTCCTGATTTCTCCAAAATCCTCCAGTGCACTTTTGGCAACATGCCCTCATCTTCAAAATGCACCATGCATTTTCGTTGATCTTTCATATTCAGTACTTATGGGCTTGTACTTCTTGCCAGGTACATGTAGTAGTTGTGCCCCATTTGAAGAGGTGAAAGTACCAGTTTCCAACAGTGCTGAATTTTTCCCCAAAAAGTACCCCTTGGAGGATTTTGGAGGATATGTGGTGGTTAGGATTAAGCTTTGGTTTACCTTACTTTTGTTCACAGATTAAATTTCCTTGTGAAGTATCATACAAATCAAGATCCAAAATGTCTGCACTTTATCCATCCCTTGAAGACATGAAGGTGGACCAGATGGCTCAGGTATGTAATTGTTTTAAATCCCTTGTATAATATTGGCTTTATCTTAAAACATCAGTGATCATAGATTTACATACATATTATGTGTAAAGTTAATGATTTCATCAAACATCCTTTGTAAGAACTGTCTGAGGTGCTACTATCAGAACAGTTAATCAAATTATTTTGTAAATAAATTGTTGTCTTCTGGAGACGTATGTATGCAAATTTCACGTTGGAATGAATACAAGCAATCTAAGGAAATATTAAGATGAATTTTTAACAGGTTGGTTTATCTCTTGATCTTTAAAATGTTTTGATATATTTATGGACATTTTACACGAGTCGTTCAATTATATTTTTACATAAAAGTTGTTTCATGACGACCCTCCGTAAAAGGTTGTCAAGCAGAAGTCTGTCTTTTTTTTTTAATTTTAATTTTTTTAATTTATTTATTTATTTTTTTAAATTTATTTTTTACAAAAACAATTTTCTTACATTAATCTTGTTTGAGGCTCTCAATGAATCTTTTCTATATTCTGTGTTACATTGTTGTGCATGCAATTTGACAAAACGCTGGCATAATAAGTACATATTGTACATATATTCATGAGTTGGTTTTGTTATTTTTTGTTTAGGCCCAGAGCCATCACCAGCAATTCGCCCAGCAGCAGCAGACAGCAATGGCTGCCATAGCGCCCTCTCCTGGCGCAGGGCCAGTGGCAGCACCCTCCAGCTCCCTGTACCCATCTCTGGAGGAATACATGGGACTGAATATCTCGCCAGAGATGGTCGCAACCTACATGCCAAATGTACAACAGGTCGGTATGCACCTTAAATTCATAAAGTTAGCCATCTTGTGTCTTATTCCCTGAATACAAGAGGTGGTGTACCTGTACATTATGCTCATGATAGTAACCTGCCTAATTTTGTCTGTTTGCAGGGGCAAACTTGCTGTCAAATGTCATTGACTTTTAAGTAAATTAACCCTCCTACTTCTGGTACCTTTTTCATACAAGTTGATCCACCATTTGAAACCATTCGCTTTTATGGTTTTGAATGGTGAAATAACAATATTACAGTATTGATTACCCCAAATGGTTTTGAATGGTAGGTCAGCTAATACAAAACCTTGTTTAGATCTTTCCAAATGGCAGTACAGCTAATACAAAACCTTGTTTGGATACTTCTAAGTGGTGAATCAATGGACCCTCTATGCATTTGAATGGATTTGAATGGTAGTAAAGCTTGCTACCAACACTGTTCAAATGGTATCACCATGTGTGTACAAAACCAATGGGCATTTTGGTAAGTGGAAATTTTGAGTGGTTTCAAATGGTCAAACAGTAGGAGGGTTAAATGGAAATAGCTACATCCATTTAAATGTATTCCTTGTGTCAGGAATGAACTTTTCTTTGGAACAATCAGATTATTGGGCCTTCTCGCTAGTGCATGTAAGCTACAGAGTGTGGTTGTGAGAATTACTGCCTTACTTATTATCGTAAATAAGTCTGGACCTTCCTGTGTTCATGTGTTTTTTTAGTTTTTTTTTACCATAGGCAAAATCATGTTTCAGTTTGCTAATGGTCTATCATATAAACATTTACATGAACCATAATGAATGATGAATGCAACCCCTTTTGTGGTCTTCTGGGTTACAGTAGGACAAAATTACCTTCTTTCTTTTTCTGTTTGGTAGTAGGACAATTTTGAGTGAAGTGCGTGAGACCCTTTGGTTTAACACAATTTGGTTAAGTGTAATTTAAAAAAAATGCTGGATATAAACTTGTTACATGGATGGTGTATGAATTTCTAACAAATTTGATTGCTGAAAATGGGGAATAAAAACGTGTGAATTTTGAATTTGTTTGCCCTGAAATACAGGCTGTTGTTGCAAGACCAGATGGAACGGTCGCTGTGGGAACCACCAATATGGTCGCCCCAATAACCGGATCGCAGAATGTTGGGCTGAGGAGAGCCAACGTGACAAATGGCGTCAGAGAGGTGCTTTTGTGCAAGGACGGCAAAGGCAAAATTGGCCTGCGCGTCAAGGCCATCAGCAAGGTATGGATTCTATCGATTTGACCTGGCAGGCAGGCAGGCAGGCAGGCCGGCCTGTGACTTTATCAAGATATTTATCGGCTTTCAGAATTTTTTTACAAATCTCCCATTGCCTCAAAATGTTCTTGAAAGCAGAGAAGTGGCCACTAAGGAAAAAAAGAAGTAGCCTGTATTGTGTCCAAACCTCTAGTTTCTTGTTTGTGGGAACGTGGAGAGTCTGTAAATCCTCTAAAATGAAACATTCAGGAGGTTCAGGGGGCTTTGTCCTCAAGACCAAAGGGAGACCCAGGCCTGCTACCCATTTGTCAGGATTTTTTACTTTTGTAAAATCACACCCGCTGTTATTGACTCGATCATCAATAATGTACTACATGTAAATAGCCCTTAACCCTAACCTTCCTAAATCCTCCAAAATCCTCTTTACCAAAGTGAAGGACTTTGAAGGATTGAGGTTACATGCTACATGCTCTTTGCTAAAGTGAAAGATTTTGGAGGATTGAGGTTATTAGGCATACTTGCCTTCCCATGGTACATGTACATCCATGTTTGTTGTAATGATTGCAAGGTCAGTGCTTAGGTCAGAGGGTCCCTGGCCATGTACATGTATCACAGATTTTAATTATAAACTTCTTTGGAAAACGTTCAAAAATGAAATTGAATTCACAAACTATTATACCAAATTTCAAAACATTTGTCTGTTAATTAATTTGTAATGCTTCTGTTTTCTTCTTTTGTTTTGTACAATTGTGTGCTTTTGACATGTAATTGTATTGATGGATAAACAATAAAACGCCTGGAAAAGGCAAAAGAGAAAAAAAAAATGTATCACAGATTAGAAACACGTGTGCATACATGTCATGTGCTTGCCTTACTACTGAAGGATTTTGGAGGATTCACGTTATGTGTAAGCAAATGGGCTTCCTTGTAACTTGAGTCTTGAAGCACTGAGTCGAGCAGGTCACATTAAAGCCAGTAGTCACTTTTGGTGAAATGTCTGTAAATGCATCTACACGAATCAATATAAAAAGCAACCTGTGAAAGTTTCAGTTTAGTTTTAGTGTTCTGTTAAGATTGCCATCAGATTGCACGTGTTCATTCCAATTTCGTGGAGTGTCGTGGCCGAGCGGTCTAGCTTACCGGATTCAAGTTCTGGTGTTAGCAGCAGAATGTGGGTTCGAGTCCCGGCCGTGACACTTGTGTCCTTGAGCAAGACACTTAACCATAATTGCTTATAGGGGCAGAGGCAGTTTAACAACTGCCTTGTTCTGGACTAGTTACCCCTCCCAGTCCTATTCGCACCGTGAAAAGGCTGGTTATTAACTTGTCTTGTTTTGGTGCGAGGGGCTGGTTTCTCCAGTGTGGAGTCGTTGTAACAACTCAATGACTTAGTAGCCCCCACCTTGGAGTGGTCATTGGCCTTGTGTGGGGCGATTTGCATAAAATAAAAATAAAAATTTAATTTAAAAAAAACATGGAATTTCTGTCTTCATTTCTCAAATAATTTCACTAATTTTACTAAAACGAGAGACGGAAATAATTCAAGGGATGTTTTTATACCATCATCAACTTACACCAATGTAAGTTTTATGTAAGACCCTTTTGTTCAGAGCTAACGGTATTCCTTGTGGGCCATATACATGTATACCTGTGTGTCATAACGCATCAACTACAAACATTTTGAAATATCACCGAGTTTGTACATGTGTCCTGAGTAAGCATTACATGAACTGGTGTAGTCTTACCAACTCTAAAATTACCAGAACCATTAATACCTGGTTTTTGTTTCAGTAATGTCACTTTCAAATCTGATCAGTTATTGGGTAACAAAGTTCATAGTGGCATCAATTTCATATATTACCATCGGGCAGCTTTTATGATTTTGGTTTAACCCAAAAAAATTAATCAAAAGAATAACAAGGTTATCTAAAAGACATGTCGTGTTTCCCCTATTTCAAATGATCCTACTTGATCATTTAGGTAATATTTACCCATTGATATTGTCCCTTTTCAGGGCATCTTCATTTCTTTCGTCAACAATGGGTCAGCCGCAGCCATGGGAGGGGTCCGATTCGGTGACCAGGTCCTGCAGATCAACGGTGAGAACTGTGCCGGGATGTCGACAGACACAGCCATGAGCAAACTGCGCAAAGCGCCAGCCGAAAAGATCGTGATGGCACTTCGGGACAGGTGAGGGGGTGTAGTCAGAGCTGCTGAGCACATAAATTTGCTGGGCACAGAAAATTTATGCTTGCCAAAATAGGTTACCAGCCAAATTGTCATGTAATGTATACTACTCAAAACAATTTAGGGAACACCGGAATAATCTCAGTTAAAGCAAGATCATTTATTTCAGATAAACACAATGTTTCACAGAATTGATGAGAAAACAACTGCACAATGAAACAGATAATAAGGGATGCATGTAGTGATTACACATTTCATGACATGACTACTGAAAGAGAGAGGGGGGTTGCAAATGAAAATCCCGGTTCATGGAACATTTCAAACCTATTTGATGTTAAAAATCCGGTGTTCCCTAAATTGTTTTGAGTAGTATATGACATAAAACACAATAAAGGGGGCCACTTTGCATCCGTCATGTGAGCAGTTTTTCCAATGGTTGTTATTTATTTTTAAGTACCTGAAACCGACCAAAAAGTGTTTCAACATGTGGATGGACATGCAGGCTTATACTAGAACTAATTTGAGTTGATTTATTTTATTTTTTTATTTTTTTATTTATTTTTTACCCTCAAATTTCCATAAAAATTGGACGGAAAAAGTTACCTCACTTTTCCGTCCATTTGTTGATGGAAATTTTAGGGTAATTAAAATAATAGTAATAATCAACTCAAATTATCTTTAGGATATATGCATGTCTATTCAAATGTTGAAATTCTTTCGTGTGGTTTCAGATATTAAAAAAAAAATTACAACCATTAGAAAAACTGCTAACGTGACGGTAGGAAAGTGGCCCCCTTTATTGTGTTTATGTCATATATTACCTCTGGCAGGTTCTCAGCTGAAATACTGCTTAGCATATAAATTAGCTGAGTGATATTTTAGTATAGAAGCTCTAAGAAATTGGGCCCTGATGAGGTGGGAAGGATTTTCTTAGCACTCAGGTATAAAGTGCTATACACACGTCGGTGTAGGGCAAAATTAAATCAAATAAATCTCCCGACGCAAGAATTTCACCAGCCTATATATATCGCGGAACCCGCTCCTGTATAGGATTCTAGCCAGCCAATCGTCATCGGGCAAGCTCGGTGGTCGAGAGGTTAAGACGTCTGCACTAGTAAGCAGGAGGTCGTGGCTTCGAATCCCGCCCGAGTTGCCTGTGTAGCTTTTTCACAGACACTCGGAAAGCACTGAGTATACAGTGCTGTACACACATCGGTGCAGGGCAAAATTAAATCAATTGTTTATCTCCCGACGCAAGAATTTCACCAACCTATAAGGATTTTCTAGTCATCTGAAAAAAATTCACTGCTTTTTTGAGATCACCAATCAACCAGCTGTTTTTTATTACCCTATTTACTGTTCATAAACACTGTCAAATTGCAAGCAAGCATATATCTATATAAACCAAGACCCATTGCATGGGCGACATGTACGCATATGTTGTTTTGATTTGTTTGTGTGGTGAAATACACATTGCAAAAATTACACGCCGCAATCTCTCCTACCCAATGTTTGCTTAACCTGTTCTCATCTCTTTTCTGCAGACCGTTTGAGAGGACTATTACCCTGCAGAAGGACAGCACCAACCACGTCGGCTTTGTCTTCAAGAATGGCAAGATCACGGCCATTGCCAAAGACACGTCGGCTGCCAGGAACGGTCTCCTAATTGACCATGCCCTGCTGGAGGTACAAGGTCAAAACGTTATCGGAATGAAGGTATGAATGATATCATTTATTTCCCACAGCAACTTTACTGCCACAGCCTATATCAGGCCTGTCAATTCTCAGGATTTTTCCTTATTTCAGAATTTTTAACATATCTCCCTTTGCCTCAATAATTTCTTGAAAGAAGAGAAGTAGCCACCAAGGAAAGAAAGAAGTAGCCTGTACTGTGTCCAAACCTCTAGTTTCTTATTTGTGGGGATGTGGAGAGTCTGTAAATCTTCCAAAATTAAACATCCAGGAGGTTCAGGGGGCTTTGTCCTCAAGACCAAAGGGAGACCCAGGCCTGCTACTCCTTTTTCAGGATTTTGTTTACCTTTGTCAAATCTCAACCCTACTATATTATTAGCATTATTATAATTGAGGTGTGATTCCTGGCTACATCAGCACGTATGGGTTTCATGACTAGTGCCCCAAGAGCAAATATAATTATTGGTAACTTGGGAGACCACCCACTGACCATTAGACTAACCCTCCTATTCTCAGTCCGTTTTGCCAGCGGGTTGATAGATCCGCCTACAACCTTCATCCGTCAGTTTTTGAAAGGTAGAATAACTATGTAGAACATATTACCATGTACAGTGTAGGTGCATTCCCACAAGAAACCACTACACATCGCTAGCAAGTTCATCTGTTTACCTTTCAAAACCTTTTTATCTTGATCAATTTATCTTTTGTTCACTCCACAAATTGTCAAACTAATAACGTTTTTTAATATTTTGTTTATTTTAGGACAGGGATATTCTTGAGATCTTATCCAAAGGAGGAAAGACAGTTACCCTGACGATTATGCCCAACTTTATCTTTGATCACATGATGAAGAGGTACGAGGAATAAGTCATAATGCTATTTTGTTCTTCTTTCTGGAAAAAGCTGCCAACTATTACGAATTTTTAGTAATTACAATTTTTTTCAGGAATTACGAAAGTACGAATTGCTCTTTAAAAATTACGAATTTCAAGTTTTCCACCCAACGAAAAAAAAAAGCCCTTGATAAAGCACCATTTTATGAGCATTTGGGTAAAATCACAGAAAACGATTGTAAAAATCAGAATTGGTACCCCTTTCGAATATTTTCATACGTGTAGTGTGCTATAATAAATAAGTTCTGAATTACCGAAAAGTATTATGGATGTAAATTAGCATAGTATCGATACCTTACTTGTCAGGGTACCAGTTTGTGGGATGTAGCAATGGGTAATAAACAGGAACCAGCGAAGATCCTACGGTATCATCATGGCGCCCGCCACTGTGTAATCGGAAGTGAGACAAGTTTCATTACTAATTGGCATTTTGAAATGTTGGCAGCTATGGTTATCACAATCAAAATCAAAATCTGTATGGTCTGATCTGTATGGTCAAATCTTTCCCTAGTACATAGAAAGTTAATCACTGTCAGATAAGTTATACAAAATAATTGACTGGGACATAGATAAAGGGTTATAAAATGACTTTAACCCTCCTTCTTCTGGTACCTTTTTCATACAAGTTGATCCACCATTTGAAACCATTCGCTTTTGTGGTTTTGAATGGTGAAATAACTGTACAGTATTGGTAAGACTGATTGCGGTGACACCATGTGGAATCTCAATTGAGTAGTAATTAGTCCTGAGGACGATCAGAGCATACTGATCGAAACGTCGAGTTGTACCCCCAGTTCTTTTCAGAACTAATTACTACTCAATTGAGATTCCACATGGTGTCACCGCAATCAGTCTTACTTATCATCCTCACCATGCAAAGCTACAAGTTTTACCTATGTACAGTATTGATTCCCCCAAATGGTTTTGAATGGTAGGTCAGCTAATACAAAACCTTGTTTGGATCTTTCCAAATGGTAGTACAGCTAATACAAAACCTTGTTTGGATACTTCTAAGTGGTGAATCAATGTACCCTCTATGCATTTGAATGCATTTGAATGGTAGTAAAGCTTGCTACCAACACTGTTCAAATGGTATCACCACGTGTGTACAAAACCAATGGGCATTTTGGTAAGTGGAAATTTTGAATGGTTTCAAATGGTCAAACAGTAGGAGGGTTAAAAACTCATGACAAAGTGTGATGATTCATTCCCGATCGATACAATGCTTCAGTCAAATATTTCTGTCAAATCTCTCATTTAAAAATGATAAACTATAAATGAGACTTTACATGGTGGTAACTGAAAAGAATAAGTAACAACTGTTTTGGTGACACCATGTAATCATTCTCTTTTGAGAAGTAAGTGCTTCTATAAATGTACCAATTAGTAACAACACTGCCAGTGGGAGTATGCATGAGTAAAAAGACAATAAATCTGAAGAAATAATCACGTTTGTTTTGATTTGTTTTTGCACAGCATGGCATCATCACTTGTGAAAGGATCAATGGACCACAGCATACCAGATGTCTAAGCAGGTGCACAGCATCATGGGAAGGAACTGAAGCATCATGGGAAGGAACTGAAGCATCATGGGAAGGAACTGAAGCATCATGGGAGCAACATGGATTATAAATATGCACAAGTAATTTTGTTACCTTTGTAACGATCCAGGAGGAATGAACTCCATTCAGAGGAGTGTGATGCCAAAGGAAAATGGTGATGATCAAAATTTAAAAAAAATAAAATAAAAAATTATCCAGTATGCTTTTTAACTTCCTGTGAGCATATAATGCTTGCAAAATTTAACTCATTCCGGTTAGTAAAAACATCCGAAGTTTTAATTTTTGTATGATTCCTTTAATAGTGTAAAAAGCTAATTTTGCTATATACATCTACATCAGAGAGTAAACATAAATTGTATTTTGCTATAATTGTGTCCTAATCATAATATACTTGTTACTTCTAAGCCATTGTGAGCTGACAGAATACCGTTATTTCTCTATGTACATGAAGAGCATGTGTGTCCTAATCGGTCACAATCAATCTGATCAAACTTACAGTACCTTTATGATTAGATCCTATAAATTAAGTATTTTAGGTTATTTGTGTGCTATGTAAAGCACAAAAGTTATGTCGTTCCAAGCAGATGTTGTCTCATTGGACTTTCTGTTTACAAATTTGAGGAGAACTGTAGAAAGAGCATTTTACCATGCATATGTTTATACTTGTATTTGCTTGAGTCATTGTGGGAAACAATATAAACTAACATTAGATGTCTAATACCTACACAAAGTGCTAGCCTGCTGTAACCTAACCCATGGAATCATACCAAAAATACATGCAAATAAACATGGAGGATGGAAACAAGTCTGGCTACCCTCGAAGGCAATATAAGACACTCGACATGGCTGGCTAGTTCCAGAAATAGACATGACGCAATCCAGAAGCGACTGGGCTACAGCACAGACACAAAACACGCACTCTGTCGGTGTTGATTGCTAACATACGTATGCAAGTGGCAAAGTTTGTGTAGGTATTCAAATTGTGCTTACTATTAATAATAATTATAAAGTATAATAATGAGTAAATATAATCTAATTTGCATCAAGAGGATTGTTGCATATTTTATTAAGATTGAGCGATGAGCATGGAGCCTGGAGAAGTGATTTATCAACTCTTTAAGGGGACAGTATTGTCACGATCAGAGTAGACTTTCAAAAGTGCATGGAATCAGTGTCCTAATTTAAGACGAACACAGTACATAGATTGATTCCACATTCGTATATTCACCGAATTTTGTGGTTAAGATCCTTAGATCTTGAAGTTTTCTCTTTTTACCATTTGAGTAAAATGTACCAGTTTGGCGTGTCTTGGCCGAGCGGTTAAGAGCACCGGACTCAAGCTCTGGTGTTTCTGATCAGCAGAGTGTGGGTTCGAGTCCCGGTCGTGACACTTGTGTCCTTAAGCAAGACACTTCACCATTATTGCTTCATCTTTCAGATGGGACGTAAAGCCGTAGGTCCCGTGTGTTGTATTAAGAACAATCAACGCACGTAAAAAGAACCCAGTACACTCTTCGCAAAGAGAAGGGGGTTTGCCCCGGTGTTTCTGGCAGGCCCGTATATGTCAATATATACCGTTAAAGTTAGCGACATGCGGACTAGATTCGCCCTGCTGACTACAACTTCAGAAGGTTCAGAAGTTTTTCATTTAAATTGAAATGTTTTTCTTGGTGGAGGAGCACTTGCAGACGTGTATTTTCTGTTGTCCCAGATTTCTTGGCATTTTTTCCATTATCAAATGTTAATTGCTTAGTCATTCTGACGTCTTTCTGCCTTGTGATATGGGCAATCCAATTGTACTGTTGCTTCTTGATGTAGCTCACAGTGACTGAAAATGTTTGGCTCATTTATGCAGCAGCAACAGTAATATGACCTTATCATGTGGGGTATTATTTTTCAATCACAGAGTTAATCTAAAACTAGTACTCCGATTCCATGCCCTGTTGATCGTGACGATATTGTCCCTTTTATTAAGAAATTGCTTATATGTTAATTCAAAATGTTATTAAAGTATTACATATTTTATATGGGCTTAAATGTAAAAGTTGTAAGATGGGAGGAGAAATATATTAAAATTAATATTTTGGTTTAAAGAAAGGAGAATTAAGCTTAGTTTGTTTTACAATTGATTTTATTTTTGTGCAACACAGATGAAGCTTTGAAGCAGCGTATGCTCAGTGCTTTGTATCTACATTTTGCTGTAGTGACGGGTAAACTTATGGATTTACAAAGGCCAGAGCATATAACACTGCAGTGTGGTCCCTGGTTACTGTCACTAATACCTTTTGTGAAGTGGTTGTCGCATTCAGTAACCCCCTCCCTCCACTCCCCCAATATCTTCCCCTTTCTTGAAAATAACCACAAGCAAAATGGCATTTGAGTTGAACAGACTTTCCTCTTTTGATGTATACACGTAAGAACACGTATTTGCAAGTCTATTACAAAAGAGACTTACACGTTACACATTTGGGTACCTTTTCATTAACAAAAAACCTGGTTTCAGAATGAATGTGTAAGAATTTTTGTGTTTACATGTATTTTGCTTTTTAGTTTATCATTCATGAAATATAGAGTTTGCAGACAACTTGTAAATATTTGTTTTGAAATAATTATTGAGAATTAAAGCATTTTAAATATAAAGAAATTAATAAAATTCTTAAAACTATAAATGACATCTAATCCAGCATGACGTTTTTTTTCTGTGTGTATATTACCATTTCACAAATTTGTGAGCATTTCAATGTTAAGTAAGGACTTTTGAATAGAAACAAAAAGATTAGTTTGGTTACAACTGTTGTAAGCAACTTGTTCTTTTCACAATCCTACTACTCAAAAGAGAATTTTTACATATCACTACAGCCTTATCCCAAAGCTACAATTCTTACCCTATATTAATTTTAAGCAAATGTTCATGTAATAGATTCTCTAAATATTATTTTAGGCTTATGTGACGGTATGTCCCAAGAAATTAGTATCCAAGGCAGTGGCTCACCCTGGATTTCCCCTTGGAGGTGGAACTGCCGGTAGCATACCACCCTCTTTTTTAATTTTATTTGGCTGTCAAGTACCAGCATACCAAGGGCCAACAAAACATTTTCCAAAGGCCCCTCCCCCCCAAAAAAAAATAATAATGTTTTTAATAAAATATATAAACATCGCCATTTGGGTTGCATCATGAGCCAGAATACTTGGTCCTGAAAACGCTCATATTGTACACATTGTATCAGAGTGTCTTGAATTATTTAAAAATAATTACTTCCAAATGCATTTGAGTTGGTCGAACAATGCCCTATTTTGACAAGTTCAGATAGACCAGCCTAGCCTGAATAATGATGTGAATTACTTAAATTCACTATCTCTATTATACGTCAGTATTATAGAGATCAGGGAATTATTATTCATATTGGTCATTCCTTCCTTATTGACGTCACACTTGTGATGCGATTATCGTATTAACTCGACATCACTCAGACCATGGAGGAAGGAATGAAAATGTCAAAAATATCGAAAAAGTACATGTCCGTCACCATTTGGCTATGCCATGGAGGAAGGACGGTTACCGCAGCTAATTCTGTCCAGGTTGTGTACATAACAAATCTATTTTTGGTAATTTTATAAGGTTGTAGGACTTAACCTGCAACCTTATAAAAATCTTTACAAACACATAGGCGTAACTGGATAATCCTAATCAAAATATAGGCTATCCTTATTTAATTAATGCACCCCGATAAGTAGGCCAATGCCAAATTACAAAAGTTGAACATATAAAATCCCATTCCCAGACCCTCCCCACCCATCTCCAAATAATAATAAAATAATAAAAGAAATAAATGAATTATATCCATTTGTTTTGCTTTTGGGTTTTTTCGTGATCCCATCATGTAGGCCTACTCTACTAATATATTATTAATAACATTAACAGACAATAATATTAATAAATATAAAATGCCCTGACAACTGTCGTAGTACAAAATAACTAAACTATATGTATATCTTGATTCAAAGAGAGTAAGCATACTCATAGAAGCAGTTTTGCCAACATTACCAATGCTGTACCTTGTATGTATATCTTGATTCAAAGAGAGTAAGCATACTCATAGAAGCAGTTTGGCCAACATTACCAATGCTGTACCTTGTATGTATATCTTGATTCAAAGAGAGTAAGCATACTCATAGAAGCAGTTTGCCCAACATTACCAATGATGTACCTTGTATATATATCTTGATTCAAAGAGAGTAAGCATACTCATAGAAGCAGTTTGGCCAACATTACCAATGCTGTACCTTGTATGTATATCTTGATTCAAAGAGAGTAAGCATACTCATAGAAGCAGTTTTGTCAACATTACCAATGCTGTACCTTGTATGTATATCTTGATTCAAAGAGAGTAAGCATGCTCATAGAAGCAGTTTTGCCAACATTACCAATGCTGTACCTTGTATGTATATCTTGATTCAAAGAGAGTAAGCATGCTCATAGAAGCAGTTTTGCCAACATTACCAATGGTGTACCTTGTATGTATATCTTGATTCAAAGAGAGTAAGCATACTCATAGAAGCAGTTTTGCCAACATTACCAATGCTGTACCTTGTATGTATATCTTGATTCAAAGAGAGTAAGCATACTCATAGAAGCAGTTTGGCCAACATTACCAATGCTGTACCTTGTATGTATATCTTGATTCAAAGAGAGTAAGCATACTCATAGAAGCAGTTTGGCCAACATTACCAATGATGTTATGTAAATCTTGATTCAAAGAGAGTACTCATAGAAGCAGTTTAGCCAACATTACCAATGATGTACCTTGTATGTATATCTTGATTCAAAGAGAGTAAGCATACTCATAGAAGCAGTTTAGCCAACATCACCAATGATGTACCTTGTATGTATATCTTGATTCAAAGAGAGTAAACATACTCATAGAAGCAGTTTTGCCAACATCACCAATGTTGTACCTTGTGTGTGATTGCAAGGTCAGTGCTTGGGTCAGTGGACACTGTTTATTGCTCCATGCATGCAGGGAGGGTCCCTGGCCATGTACATGTATCACAGATTAGAAACACATGTGTGCATACATGTCATGTGCTTGCTTTACTGAAGGATTTTGGAGGATTCAGGTTGTGTACGCAATTGGGCCTAGGGAGTTAGGGTTAATATGATAGTTATAGTTATATACACGAAAGAACAAGTTGAAGGTTTAATGTTTTCAACCAGGTTTATATAATCCAAGTAGAAGATTCGAAATTTCAACCAGGTTAATATATGATACACGGGTGTATATAAGAAGCCTATAAGCTCAAGACAATCAAAGATTTAACATTTTCAACCAGGTTTACACAGTGCATGTAAATTAGAAGCTGAATGTCATTTAATCCAAGTTGAAGGTTTAATCAACCAGTTTATATGGTGCAAGCTAGTTAAAAAGCCTTAATATCAAAAGTTTATGGTTTAATATTTTCAACTATGTTTACATGGTGCATAACAAGCGATATAAACTTAAGACTAGTGTACTGTTTAATATTTTCAACCAGGTTTATATGATGCAAGTTATACAGTATAATGTCAAGACAATTCAAATCAAAGGAAAGGTTTAACATTTTCAACCAGGTTTGCATGTTAAATCCAAGGCCATTATGTATTGTACACGTAAAAGTCCCCTAACCATGTCAGTACTGAAATTGTATTTTGTTTGATGTTGACAAAGTTGTTTTTTTCCTGTAGTACTGATCAAATACATCACCTTAGTTTTGCATACATTACTAATCTTTTCTGTAAAGCACTTTTCCCACTGCGATCATCTCCAATCTGCTATTGTCTCCCGTTCTTCATTCATGAACTTGTGACCTCTCCAGCCAAACCTTCACAATTTTACCTTGTGTACTAACCTTATCCATAATTCCCATCTTTCTCAACTTTACAATCTTAGTACTTTCTCCCCGTTCTAGTGACCTGTCAGCTTCTTAATTCTCCCCATCCCACCCCAGACCCAAATTAATGAACTAATGTACCCCAAATCCAGGGACACCTGAAACCGCAGCTCTTTCTGTGAGTAAAATACAATGTATTACAAAGTAAGAAACAACTGATAACAAACAACTTGGCAAATCTTCAGTGCTTAGAAACAAAATACACAACGTTGACAACAAACCAACCGACTCTTTTCAGAGCCATCACTTTTTCCCAAAAAGAGAGCATTACATGGTGTACCCGAAAGAACTCAAGAACACAATACATTTGCAGTCGGCAAACCCATAGCTCTAGGTTTGCCGACTGCAAATTTATTCTGGACCAACGCTTCTTTTAGTACCGTTGATGCTTCATTTGCCGACTGAGGCTCTAAATACCGACTGAGAAAAATGATTGGGGGTGTCGCAACGCCCCCCCCTCCCCCGCTCACTACATTCCTGCCCAAATCCCTTCCAACCCATCCCATTCCTCACATTAATCTTCCATCTTCAAATTGCTCCTTCCCACAAATCCCTCCTTGTCCTATCGCAATCCTCATGTGGAATACCATATTCTAATTAACCACTTCTCCAAATCCTTCCACCCCAGTTCCCATAATTATGTGACCCGCTCTGCGAAAAAGGGTATTAAGGGACGCTATGCTATTACCCGTAAAGGGCTGTTCTATGTGGAGAGGGTGAAAAAAAATTCACAACGTGATTTTTTGTTATCGTGATTTTTTGTTGTTGGTTTATTGGCTTCTATCATATTAATACATTCTTAATTTATTTACAGAAATATTATTATTGATGAGTAAAGATGAAAAAACAAAAGTTTAAATTTTACACATTATGCAAATTAGCAAAAATATTTGAAAAAATACTTCAAGATGCTTGATAATTCAAATTTATATTGCACAAGCATTCCTAAAGGAGCTCAAAAGGAACATAACTGTTGCTATGGGCATTCAAGAGAGTTTCTTCTTAGCTCATTTCTTTTTCCACTTGCTGTGTTTAAAGGGCCGTATCTCTGAAGGCACTTCCGTTAATTTGTACAATATGAATATGCAAAATCAGTATATATACAAAATATTCAAAAATCCTACAATATTTAAAACCAAAAGAAAAAAATATTTAGTGATATCTAAAAAAATAAAAAAAACTTTATTTTCTTAAGTTACTGTGGATATTCCAGATAGTCCAGCCCATCATCCCATTGGAAACCACCCTCTAGTGAAAACGACCACACTGAAAAGCAGCCATTTTGGGAAAAAGGCCTTATGCTTGAAATCAAATTAGGACCACTTTATCAGGGCCTAGTGTGTATCCAATATACTCCAAGTTGGAAGTCAAGGAACCCCAGGTTATGATATTGTGACCATTTTTACACAATCCCTCAAATGAATGGGCCTCAAATCTTTGTTTTTCAGAAAAGTTTTAGGACATACAAATTATGATAAATATAAACTCGGCGCATGAATTTATCGCTGTTTTGTGGGTGCACCCGTTTATATCATGCAACGGCCATCTTTGTCTGATTCCTGCACATTAGTGCAATCCTGGCACTGATTCACAATGCATAAGGGGTACCAGACTATTTCCTTCCAGCCTCGGTTTGGTCCATGGATTTGTATATAAGATAAACAAGATGACCGTTGATGTGAAATATGTCTATACATGAAATCACTTTGTACCCGCTATTCCATGCTGTCCTTAGAAGTTTTGTTTAGAACCTGTGAGTGTAATTTGAATTGTTGTTTGTTGTTGATCTGTAAGGTAAGGGAAATTTGTATGTTTTTAGCAGGATTTTTCCGATTTCTTTAATATTTTTATTTATTTATTTTTAATTTTTATTTATTTTTTTTAAATTATTTTTTCTCCGATTTTCACAAATCGCAATGTTGTGATCCTCCGGATTTTAAAGATTTAAACAATAAAGGAAAGCAAAGCAAACGCTCAGAACTGTAGATTTCACCCCAGCGCTGTTCACAACAGCGGCCTCAAATACCCCTAGCAAAATTTACATGGATTTTTCAAAACTGCCCAATCACACCCCTGTTTTAGGGAAATTTGTGTGTTATATCTGTACTAGAGTACAGTGCTATGAATAGGCCTCAACCTTACGGATTGAGAGGGCACGGCCACTTTGGCATTGGCTGCATCAACATTTCAAGGCCAACCAAAAGGGGCATTACGGCCAACTCGGAGGGGCACCACAGCAGTGGCCGCAGTTAAGATCGAGGCCTGTGCGAATATAATGATTATCATGTGTAGATTTCTCCGCAAATACGACAGTGAGCAAGAACAAGCTGATTTTTTTTTGTAATGCATGATGGTCTAGCTAATGATCAAAACTCAGTGAGACATGATTTTCTTCTGTTTGATAGTTAATGCAACTACATAGGTTGCTCGTTTACAAACTACACACTAATGTTCAGGGAAATATGAATGATGATTGCTAGCTAGACCAAGATGCATTGTGTATAATTGCAAAATATTCTATGGGTTGCTAATAGAAAGCGCCCTCTATTGTGTACTGAATTACATTTCAAAATTGCTTTTAAATCTCATTACTTCTGTGTATTATTTACCTTATAAGACTGGATTTAGCATTGCCACAAAATGCAATATACAGGTATTATTCACCCACAAGATTTAAGTCACTAAAAGGAAAATAGCATTTGCCAATTAGAAATTTTAAACAAGGGGTTTAACGAAATGTTGAGTTGTAACATCCAGAACTAATTACTACTCTATTTGAGAATTTCACATGGTATCACCGCAAATGGTCTTTACTTATTGTTTTCACCATGCAAAGCTACAAATTTTATCTAAAGGGTTTAACAGCTAGTTTCAACCGAATTGAGTGGTATAATTTTAAATTGGGGAAAGTCAAGGTGTCAAGTTAATTTTTTTTCTGAGGAAAGAAAATATTTATTCTCATGACCAGTTTTAGAGAGCTGTGTGTCAGACATTTGTTTTAAAAATGAAATAAAGAGCACCAGAGTAAAGGAATATAAAATTAAGTTAAATATAATTAAATATTCATAAATTAAATTAAATATTTATAAATGGCTAATTTGTTTTAAACATGATTAAAACCAACATTACATTATATTTTATACATTTGTGTAAATTAAATAAACTAAAACAACATAAAGTATCTTAATTTCAAAGGACACAACACAAGAATAACCATGGAAATGTGTAGACCTTAAACTTAAAAAAAAAAAAATTCAGCATTAAAACTAAACTTTAAAAAAGAAAGGTAATTGTAAAAATATAATAAGCTATGAATCAAATAAATCAATTAAATAATTATAACCTTGATTAAAGCTAAAATTAACAATAAAACTAAGTCTAGTAAAAACTGTAAACACCAGTGAGCATTGAAACTTAACTGAAATTATAATATAATAAAAAAAATAATAATAATAAAATAAATTATAAATAAATATTTTGATGAAATAACCCTAAAAAATAACCCATCAACTAAACAAAATAAAACAAAATAGTAAATTGTAATATTTATGCAAAAGAAACTAAAGGCAAATAAAAATCTTAATCAAAATATGTAATAATAAATAATACCTAACCTTAATTTAACAAGAACAACAAAAACATTTAATGAAATCAAGAAAAAACCTAATATACATGTATGTTGAGTGATATAATACAAATAATAAAATATTTTTTATTTTTTATTTTAATAAGTTTATAAAACATTCAACCATAATAACACATTTATTTTACGGTCATGGAAATAAGATTTGTTCTTTCCTCAGAGGTTAACCAAAGTTGTCATTACATATATATGTAATTTAAACAAAACCATGTTATATTAATTGTTGTAAATTTTCTATTTTAAAGAACTAAATTTAAATTATGATTGACAGTGTAATATTGCAATAAAATTACAACTAATTTGCTTAAATTTTTCCATATTCCAAGTGCATTATTAATGTTCTCCTTTGATTTAAGACTTACCCCTAGTGATTTTGGTGATAAAAAAATACAAGAAATACCCCTAGTGATTTTGGTGATAACAAACTACAATTAAGGAATACCCATAGTGATTATGGGGGTAAAAACTACAAGACTTACCCCTAGTGATTTTGGTGATAACAAACTACAAGATGTACCCCTAGTAACTTGGATGACAAATCTACCAGGCCCTTACGATTTTCTTGAGGGATTCCCCTTGAGATTTTGGTGATAAGAATACAAGAAATACCCCTAGTGATTTTGGTGACAACATACTACAAGACTTACCCTGAGTGATTTTGGTAATAACAAACTTCAAGGTTTGATGACCAATCTAGCAGGATTTCCTTGAAATTTGTCCCTTGTGATTTTGGTGATAAAAAAATACAAGACTTACTCGTGATTTTGGTGATAACAAACAAGACTTACTTACCCCTAGTGGTTTTGGTGGAAAAACATTTTCAGGCTAATGCCCTTAAGATTTCCGTCCGATTTTGGTGAGAAAACTACAATTTAGAAAACTAAATTTTAAATGACTACGCAATAACGATTTATTTAAGTAGTTTAAAATTCAACTCCAGATACCAACAGGATAAATGGCGATACTTTTTAAACATTTTTAATGGTTACGCAATCACAATAATTTAAATGGTTTAAAATTCCTCTCAAACTATTAACAGGGATTGGTGGCGCAAGCCACAGGACCTGGCTTTCAGTGCAGGTGATCTGAGTTCGAATTCCAGTGGCGCCATTATTTTAAATTTTAAATGGTTACGCAATCACGATTATTTAAATGGTTTAAAATTCCTTTCAAACTACCAACAGGGATTGGTGGCGCAAGCCACAGGCGCTGGGTTTCAGTGCAGGCGAGCCGGGTTCGAATCCCAGTGGCGCCACTATTTTAAATTTTAAATGACTACGCAATTATGATTTATTTAAGTAGTTTAAAATTCAACTCCAGATACCAACAGGATAAATGGCGCAAGCCGTTAGTCCACTGGGCTGTCAATTGCGGTAGTTCCAGGCTGGTACGTCCGGGTTCGAATCCTGCTCCTGACACACAGAGACATGGCAGCTGCTGGCTGCGGCAATGGCTTGGGGACCGCCATGTCTCTCCCCTGAAGGCTAGAGCGTGGAGGAAATGTACGGACGGGGGAGAAAAGGAGGGACCGGGAGGGTAGCGACCTCCCAGAAGGGTGCTATGATGATCACCATGCCGGGGTGTCTCGGACTTTGAGTCATCCGAATACCTGGTCGACACTCTGACTAACTCTCCGCACTTTTTTACAATAATTTTTATTTATTTTTATTTATTTATTTTTTATTTTTTATATATTTTTTTTAAATAGTAAATATCAATCGAATCCCAGCGGTGCCGTTTTTGAAGTATAAGGCTTTTTTTTTTTAATTCGATTTTTAAGCCAAATTTGGAGAAAAAAAACACAAGGGGTGCCCCTTGACGTTCCCCCCCCCCCCCTCCCCCTTCCCCCACCTCGAAAAAAAGTTGTCTCCAATTCTCTTCTAAATTTCACAGAATGAACTACTCGGTCTGCAAAATACAGACGCTGATTTGTAGTCTATTTAGGCAAGTTTTTAATTTCATTATTTCACCCATATTTTTCATAAAATATTGATTTTCTTAAAAAGTTGGAAAGATAGCCTACTCAAATTAACAAAAATGAGACCCAGGCAATGTATTTTGTGTCTCAAACAAGTATTTTTTAGGCCAAATTTGGAAAAAACGACAAGGTACCCCTTGTCGTTTTTTTCACCTCGAAAAAAAATTGTCTCCGATTCGCTTCAAAATTACACAGAATGAACCAATGTGTCTGCAGAATAGAGCCACCGAGTTACAGCCTGTTTGGACAAGTTTCAAATTTTGAAATTTTACCTATATTTTTTCATAAAATATTGATTTTCTTAAAAAGTTGGAAAGATAGGCGACTCAAATTACCACAAATGTGTTCTAGGCGCTCTGTTACGTCTCTCCAGCAAGTATTAATCATTTTGAAAAAATGTCATTTTTAGGCCAAATTTGGAGAAAAAAAACACAAGGGGGTAGTACCCCTTGTCGTTTTTTTCACCTCGAAAAAAAATTGTCTCCGATTCGCTTCAAAATTACACATTGCAGACACATTGGTTCATTCTGTGTAATTTTGAAGCGAATCGGAGACAATTTTTTTTCGAGGTGAAAAAAACGATGTTTTTTCCAAATTTGGCCTAAAAAATCCGAACTCATCATGTACATACACGAACGATTATATTTGTTTTGATGACGTTTAGGGGTTTGTTTAAAAATGTTGTCAACGGTTAGCTTCAAAATGACACTAAAAGAAGAGATATAGCGCTGGTAATTTTTGTATGCATAAGCAGAGGATCGAGACAACAACACTTAGGTAGGGTGTTTTTAATTAAATAATGTTTTTTATCGATCGACAAAGGGTTTCTATTAATCCTTAAACCTCTCAAAGGCAGATTTAAGTCATATTTGGAAAAATATATAATTATTTCTACTTCAACAAAATTCAACAAAAAGATATATATATATATATAATGCACAGCAGAACACATTCACTTACTAAGGGTCTTTCATGAACTTTTTTATTTATTTTTTTTTTTTTACAAAAAAATTATTTCATTCTAAAAAATCATTTAATATTATTTCCTATACTCTAAAACGTCACCAAAACAAATATTGCCTTGATCCTACCCCTATAAAACCCCTAACCCTATGGTGATTTCTTGGTTTGAACCCCTGATATGGATGATTTTTTAAGCGCTTCATTTGTACACGTTGTATAGTGCGGGTTGAACCCCCGTTATGAAGGATATTGAAGGTTCACCCTGCACTATACAACGTGTACAATACGGGCTGTTAAAAATTGTCCATATCCCGGGTTCACCCCGCGCTATTCAACGTGTACAATACCGGCTGTTAAAAATCGTCCATATTCCGGATTCACTCCGCGCTATTCAACGTGTACAATACCGGCTGTTAAAAATTTTCCATATCTCGGATTCACCCCGCGCTATTCAACGTGTACAAATGAAGCGGTTAAAAAATTCTCCATATCAGGGGTTCAAACCAAGAAATCACCATGGATAGGGTTAGGGGTAGGATTTAGGGTTAGGGGGTTTATGGGGTAGGATCAAGGTAATATTTGTTTTGGTGACGTTTTAGAGTATAGGGAATAATACTAAATGATTTTTGGAATGAAATAAATTATTTGAAAAAAACATTAAATGAATTTTTTTTTAAACTTCATTAGAAACCCTTTACAGTAGACAACATCATCACGATCAACAGGGCATAGAAACACCATTTTTGATAGAAATCCCCAACTGGGAAATATTTTTAATCGTATTAAATTTTTTAATTTTTATATTAGGTCTAATAATTGTATTTTTTACATTAGCCTTTAAAAATGTTGTCAACGGTTAGCTTCAAAATTACACTAAAAGACTAGATATAGTAGCGCTGGTAATTTTTGTATGCATAAGCAGAGGATCGAGACAACACTTAAGTAGTTTTTTTAAAATTAAATAATGTTTTTTATCGATCGACAATGAACCCATTGTTATCCTTAAACCTCTCAACGGCAGATTTAAGTCATATTTGGAAAAATATAAATAATAATAGTGGCTTCTTATATAGCGCACAAATCCATCACGTAGTGACGCTCATGCATGGCGCTCAACAAAATTAAAATGGGATTAGAGTGTAAACAGATAGGTTTTGAGTATTATTGTTTGAAAGAACTGGTTGAAGAAGCTTGACGAAAGAAGAGGGGAAGACTGTTCCAAAGAGTAGGGCCAGCATGGGAAAAGCTGTGGTCACCCCAAGAGCGTAGCGATCTGGGAACTTGAAGAAGGGAGTCTGATGACCTGAGTCTGCGTGGAGGGTTTTATGCCTGTATTGAATTCTGTATATAAACTGGTGAAGAGCCATGGACTGCGTGATAGACCAGCAACAGAACTTTGAAGGTGATGCGTTTCTCGACAGGCAGCCAGTGGAGGGATTTGAGAACAGGTGTTATGAGACAGGTTTTCTTGGTGAGAGTAACAAGTCTGGCAGCAGAATTCTGGAGGCGTTGCAGTTTATTTAGCTGTTGTTGTGGGAGGCTTACAAAAAGGGAGTTGCAGAAATCAAGGCGTGTAAGAAATAAGGGCGTGGACTAGGGCGTGAAATATATAATGAGGGCGTGAAATATATAATTCCCCTTCTTTGTTTGCTTCAAAATTCAACAAAAAGATATTATATAGTGCACAGCAGAGGACAACACAAGTGAACCCACTTACTACTGAAAAAGGGTCTTTCATGAAGTTTCTTTAAAAAAAAAAATTTTTTTTACAAAAAAATAATTTCATTCTAAAAATCACTTAATATTATTTCCTATATTCTAAAACGTCACCAAAACAAATATTGCCTTTATCCTACCCCTATAAACCCCTAACCCTAACGCCTAAAATATTGATTTTCTTAAGTTGGAAAGATAGGCGACTTAAATTACTACAAATGTGTTCTAGGCACTCTGTTACGTCTCTCCAACAAGTGGATTGTCGTGCGGTCTAGCGCACTGAACTCAAGTTCTGGTGTTGCCAGCAGCAGAGTGTGGGTTCGAGCCCCGGCCGTGACACCTGTGTCCTTGAGCAAGACACTTAACCATAATTGCTTCTCTCCACCCAGGGGTTAAATGGGTACCTGTGAAGGCAGAGATGGTTTGCTCTATATGCGCTAGAAATGGCAGCAATTGAGCTGTATACTCCCCAGGGAGCTGAGATGGTTTCAGGAATGATTTATGAGCCTTATGAGCCTTATGAGCAGGGATAATAATATAATGCGCCTTGAGCGCCACTTAGTTGGTGGATACGTGCGCTATATAAATCTATACATTATTATTTATTATTATTATTATTATTATTATTATTATTATTATTATTATTATTATTATTATTATTATTATTATTATTATTATTATTATTATTATTATTAATCATTTTGAAAAAATGTAATTTTTAGGCCAAATTTGGAAAAAACGACAAGGGGTCCCTTGTCGTTTTTTTTCACCTCGAAAAAAAATTGTCTCCGATTCGCTTCAAAATTACACAGAATGAACCAATGTGTCTGCAGAATACAGCCACCGAGTTACAGCCTGTTTGGACAAGTTTAAAATTTTGAAATTTTAGCTATATTTTTTTCATAAAATATTGATTTTCTTAAAAAGTTGGAAAGATAAATCGTGAATGCGTAACCATTCGAAATGAAAAACGGCACGGCTGGGATTCGATTGATATTTACTATTTAAAAAAAGATAAAATCAAAAAAAAATTAAAAAAATAAAAATTATTGTAAAAAAGTGCGGAGAGTTAGTCAGAGTGTCGACCAGGTATTCGGATGACTCAAAGTCCGAGACACCCCGGCATGGTGATCATCATAGCACCCTTCTGGGAGGTCGCTACCCTCCCGGTCCCTCCTTTTCTCCCCCGTCCGTACATTTCCTCCACGCTCTAACCTTCAGGGGAGAGACATGGCGGTCCCCAAGCCATTGCCGCAGCCAGCAGCTGCCATGTCTCTGTGTTTCAGGAGCAGGATTCGAACCCGGACGTACCAGCCTGGAACTACCGCAATTGACAGCCCAGTGGACTAACGGCTTGCGCCATTTATCCTGTTGGTATCTGGAGTTGAATTTTAAACTACTTAAATAAATCATAATTGCGTAGTCATTTAAAATTTAAAACAGTGGCGCCACTGGGATTCGAACCCAGATCGCCTGCACTAAAACCCAGCGACTTTGGGTTGCGCCACCAATCCCAGTTGGTAATAGACATGAATTTTAAACCATTTAAATTATTATGATTGCGTAACCATTTAAAATTTAAAATGATGGCGCCACTGAAATTCGAACTCAGATCACCTGCACTGAAACCCAGGACATGTGGCTTGCGCCACCAATTCCTGTTGGTAGATTGACAGGAAGTTTAAACCATTTAAATTATTGTGATTGCGTAACCATTTAAAAGAGTGGCGCCACCAAGATTCGAACCAGAGTCCTTTGCACTGATACCCAATCAGCTTAACAAATACGCCATCAATTCGTGCTGGTAGTTAGATCTGAATTTCAAACTACTTAAATAATCGTGATATCGTAACCATTTATACAATTAAAACATCGGCTGCATTAGGATTCGAACTGTGTTCCCTTACGTTGAAATCATTGGCTTAACAACCACGCTACCGATTCACCCGATAACGAAAGGGAAAGTATTTATGCAGAGGACTCACTCCAACATGCAGTTAAAGGATAAATAAGGCTCTCGTAAGATATGGTGATGGAAGTCGCACAGCTTTGAAAATTTAATTAAAAACTTTAGAATTAAACATGCCAAGTCGAATGCGATTCAATCACCCAGAAGTAGCACATGTGTGCAAATGGGAATCGTCCAATGAGAGCTCATCTGGATAAGGCAAATGGGTACGAGAAGCATTTTACCGCGTGCTATTTTCCAACACCGATATCAAGGGTTGCTGTACATTATAAAGATAATCCAGTGACAGTTCCAGAATAGGCCGATATCTGGGTATAATTTAACTCGCCCTTGTTGGTTAATTTTTTTTTTTCGTAATATGGATTGAAAAAAATTGGGCCCCAATCTTCGGTTTTTGAAAACCTTTCTCCGCTCCCGCCGTTGGCGGTGCGCTTCCATGGCACCTTTCGAAATCAACACCGAAGGACCAGCGGCCAAGAAAATCAGCGTAGAAGTCTCCGGTTTCTGGTCATCAGTCTGCTTCAAAATCTCTTTTTTCGGCCATCTGTTTTTGTTTGTTTGTTTTTGCCAACAGGGAAATACGTGATACATTGTATACGTAGGGACCAAATTTCCCATATACCAAGTATGGTGGCTAAGAGAGGCCTCACAAATCAGGCAAACATTCATACCCCTATGTGAAAAAATAGTTTAAAGCATCGTTTCATACCAAAACAAAAACGCCGACGCGCACGGAGACAAAAACCGGAGACCTTTTTTTGCCTAAACTTTTTGACTTCACGCCAAAGACACTGGTCAAAGACAAACAAACATATAAACCCAGTGAGGTCAAAAGGATATGTTTACATGGAAAAACCACGAGTTTATTCTCTTAAAACGTCTGTGAGAAGTATGCATAATTGAATTTATTATTGTACATCTGTACACACTGATTTACTGTGAAATTAAGCATTTCACAAGTAACAAAGGGGTTATACTTGTTACATAAATATCGCTACTTTTTGTTCGCTTAAATAATGCACTTAAATAATTATCCTAACCCTATGATCTATCCTTATTGTTGACCTGAAAAACCAGTAAAGCATGTTTGGTGCAATTGTGTACACTGCCTTTTTTAAAGAATTAAGTACACTTTTTAAGAATGTCCAAAATTCTATCACACAATGATTTTGTGTCAATTAAGTCACCTTTTCTGGTAAATTCTGCTCCATTATGTAAAATTTGTACTGATTACTCTCTGTAACATAAATATTTTAAAAATCAAATTCAGAAATTGCCTTTTTCAAATTAAAATATAGTTTCATCTACAATACAGTGTGTATGCATATATACTGAGACGCAATAGAAACTTACCACTTTTTCGACCTTAAATTATCAGTAATCACAATGCACAAATGTAATTATGTGCACTCGCGGTGAAGTGGATACAGATGGGATCGAGTACAGTGGACAAAACGTGGGCATTTCCTCAATAAAATGCCAACATTTCTAATACAAATTGTTGTGTTGTCTTATTTTGAACCATATTACAATTTTATGCTATTCCAAAACAAGTGGTAAGTTTCTATTGCGTCTCAGTATATATGTATTTTGTAGTAAAATTAGCAAATACTGTTTAACATATCCATCACATGATTTGAACTCTGTCATGGTTCAGCCAATGGGGTGACAGGTGACAAAGTGGAGACTGCTGATTGGTTTGGTTCCAGATTCATGGGGGCAGCCATGTTTAATTTCAAGAATTAAGAATGATTAAAAATTAAGGATGATTAAAAATTAAGAATGATTAAACATATTGCATACAGATAAAAGTGTCCACTTAGTATAAGCACCACAGTACAAGTATTAAAGGGACAATATCACCACATCAACAGGGCATGGAATCGGCCGGAGTGTCAGTTTTAGATTAACTCAGTGACTGAAAATTATATCCCACATGATAAGGTCATATTGCCAATGCTGCTGCATAAATGAGACAGTAATTTTCAGTCACTCACCTTAAACAAGGACACCAATGACATACCCTGTTGTTCTGATCATGATGATACTGTCCCTTTAAACAGCGATCCTAACATACCAAGCAATCCAAGAATAATAACACTGTCCAATTTGTTTAAATCAACATAACAAATGGAAAATTACAATCAGATTTAGCCCCAAAAATTTGATAAAATTTTTTCTTCTGAACACATAAGAAACCATTACAATTTTTTGCAGTTATAGATGCATATTCCATGTGTTTCACTATTTCACAGACATTTTTGTTTTGTTTCGCTTATAATTTCCTTGTAAAAACGAAGTAAATTACTTTCAAATTACATATTTGTAAGTAATGATCAAAGCATTGTAATTTTTATAGGTACCATTATTCGACTAACAATTAGTTTGAAAAGTATAGATAAATTTACAGATACATGCATTGAAATTTATTCAAATTTATTCAAATTTATTCAATATTCATAATTTTTAAGTCTCATTTAATTTATTCACTTGGTTACTCTTTATTCATGCATTGAACAATTATTATATGAAACATGAATTTTAAACTAATTTACTTCCTTTTTACTCAGAAAAGAATAGCAACACATAAAATATAACCAAAGATACTGGAGAATTAAGAATTCGCATGGAATGTGCATCTTTAAGCAAAAACAACTGCTGACTCAGATTTTCACCCTGGAAATGCAAATGCGTAGTTAAATGCAAAATGTCATTTCAGTTAAACTTGCAACAAAAACCTGTATTTACAAATCAATGAGTTTGTGGCTGATGATTCATTTCACCCGAGGGTTTTTAAAATGCGAACAAACTTTCTTTTGCGCCCCCAAATAATTAATCTAGTTTCTAGTCGTCACAGGCATCAACTCAATTCAAACATTTAATGTCCAGGACTTTTTTTGAGGGGGGGGGGGGGATTTACACTGAGTTGCTTTTGTTTATACTTAATAGGAGACATGATACAATATTGTTTACATTGGAAAAACTGAGTATGTTTACTTTCTTTGAATCAAGAATATACATTTTAACCAGTGTGTGAATGTTTTAGAGCAAAATGAGAAAATGTATTCAGAATTTTGTCTGGATTGAACAACATGAACCTGGTGATATGCATAAAGTGGAATATTGATCTGCCATTCTAAGCGAAGTGGACACAGCATATGGTACCACGGTAGTAATGTCAGTAAACAGTAAAATGGTCTGTGGATTATTCATGAAATTCATGAAATTCAATGGGAACGTCAAAGACTGCACATGTTGTTCAGGTTTCGACTAATAGTTTCACTTTAACATTTTGTATTTAAAGAAAACATTTTAATTAATATACTGTATGTACAATGTACATGCACTTAGAGAGTCATTCATTCTACAGTATTTTTTTAATTTTTTTTTAAATAACCCCTTTGTTCAATTAAAAGCATACAAACAAATTACTTGTTTTTATTATTTAAAAAATGCATTTTTGTGCTTATTGCTATAAACATTTCTTGAAATAATACATTATTTTGGAAGCTCATATTACAATGTACAGCCCATTCTATTTGTATACTATTACAGCTATGTTGAGCCTTAATTGAATAATCAGTCACGTGACAAATCATGTGATTTGTCACGTGACTGTGGAACTGAGTTGTTGAAGTCAAAATTGGTGGAACCTTCAGATAGATTCCAAGTCAATAAAACAGGTCCAAATTCCAACAGTATTTCAGGAAAACTGCTGTGAAATCAACTATTATATCCATTATTTTGCACCAAAAATTAGACACATTTTTGGTTACACCAGAGGTTCAAACCAAATGATTCTTAGTTTCATTTCTAATTCTAGCAAAAAATATATACACCACCAAAAATTTGACCGTAGCTACAGAATACACTTGGCACTATACAGACCAACTATACAATATTGCATATAACCCAAAAGTAAATTCTTCTATTAGAAGGATAGCAATAGAACTAAAGAAAATACCACTGGAATAAAAGTTCTAGCACGGTCTTAATCCTATGGATAAGGACCGATTGGGCAGAACACTGATTTCTATTAACACTGACTGGACAGAAGATCATGCGCTTCCATTCAAAACCACTGGACGCCATGTTGGTCCTCTCACAAACCACTTTAACAATGTGCATTCCTTTGTATATGCATTCCTTTGTGAATTCCTTTTGTTTTCATTTGTATAGTGGAGTACCAACATGGCCCTGTGGTGGATGCCTTTATCTGTTAGGCATCAATAGGCAACCCTCTATCCAGTCATAATAATAGAGATATAGTGGAGTACCAACATGGCCCTGCGGTGGATGCCTTTATTTGTTAGGCACCAATGGACCACCCTCTATCCAGTCATAATAATAGAGATTTTGTGGAGTACCAACATGGCCCTGTGGTGGATGCCTTTATTTGCTAGGCACCAATAGGCAACCCTTGATCCAGTCACATCTGTGGGTCAGAACCGTGACTCAGCAACCATTTTGAGTCCAAAATTCTTAGCTTACACAATTCCATAACAGAGGGCTGTCTAAAGCCATTTAGACAAGTGGCCAGCAATAATACACAATGTATTTCTTAACAGTATGAATACTCTAAAACTCTGCATTGCACTTAACAATTCACAGATACGATTATACTGTATATATCAAAACACATGATTACATGTAACTGCCTTAAGAAATAGCAGATCCAAGATGGATGACTTTGACACTAGAGGGCGCACACACAATAAACAATTTGGTATCGACCACATCACCCACACTACTGGTTATTTACTTTGCATCTTTTGAAATAAAGACAAGAGTGAATCTAGCCCTCTATATAGTGTGACAAGCATCATGTTGGATCCTTAGCCACACGTCGTCCCATCCCTGCACCTGGTGCACTCTTAAATTACTAGCAGCCAAACCTTTGATCTTTTCCAACTTTTTGACACAGGAAATACTTTCCATCTTTTGTAGTTAGTTGACATGCCTTTATACTTACATGTACAATTTACCATTCTGTATTATAAGAAGAACACCACTATAGTGAACATTTGGTTACACCTAACATGACCCTAGGCTCCAAGTTTACACGTGTGTATCGGCAATGCAGCCATTAAAGTAGCAAGTAGCCATCGTGGTCAAAACCAGTCAACTGACTGTTTTGACTGTTGACCCAAATGTGCACACAGGGGGCATTTTTGACTGGTTTTTACTGTCATTTTGACCACCCTGAACAATACCAGACAATGCTTTTACCAGTCAAAAACGGTGGACTCATTTTGACCTGTAAACAGGGTTGTCACCAGACCAAATTGAGTGCCGGCTAATTTTGTCAATTGCGAGCGGAGTGAACGGAGCGCAGCTCCTCGCGGCCGGGGGTCCAGGGGCCCGCTTAAGGGCCCCTGGTGGGGTCCAGGGGCAACGCCTCGGTGGGGGTCGAGGGGGCGAAGCACCCCGAAGCTCCTGGGTTTTAGCTTTTAAGAACAGATTTGGAGGGCTCACCTTTCACATAATTTGTTGTATAATAGTATGATATTTTCATAGAAATATACAAGAATTTATGATGTGAAGGAGTGCCCTCCAATGCAATTGACAACAATGTTGGCTCAGAAAAACTGAAACTTCTGTATGGCCTACAAGGTGTCCACTTTTCGCTATTAAACTTAGATGCCTGCTTCTGTTTTTGATGAGGTAACACTTGAGCAACCGGAGCCGTCAGGCATAGCAGCCCGAGTTTTGGCCCAACCACAGTGGCCGAAGACTCGGTAGCGTGATCAGTTCCCGGGTCAGTTGTACTCGAACACGAAGATGTGGTTGCAGAAGAATGTCTCGAATTTGCCGGCTTCTCGCTTGACCCGGCTGCTGTGTCTATCACTGCCGGCCCCTTGCGTTTAGTGACCGAAGAGAAAAAGCTAGTGATACTTTTCTGCGAGTGCGACATAATTATTTTGATCAAAACACTTCCAAAAAACGTTCACAAAACTTTTCATGAATGGGCGGAGGGACGCACGTGAATAATTTTCCCTTTGCTGAGCACATCGCGGGGAAAGCTACACGTTTACGAAGTCACGCTTAACCAACCTGAAATTTACGTACATCGACATTACGAAGCACGTCGCATCATTTACACGCGGTAGAGACTAGTGGCATTAGCTCATCGTGCAGGCGCAAACAACCAATCATAATGGGGATTCCCAGGTCTTTTCCCTGACATCATAAATAAATGCTAATTAGTGTATTTATTTGTACCGCTACAAACTGAGATTTATTTTATAATATCGTACGATGTTTTAATTGATCTATAGACTAAAGTCCTCAAAATAGTGATAAATAACTCAAAGAAATGAAGAATACATGAACATTTTTTTACATTTATTACTGTTTAATGAAATATTCACACAATTTTTGTGCCGGTCGGTAAGACATCAATTTGCGTTTGGTGCCGGTCGGCCAGCGGGAGTGCCGGTTGGACCCGACCGGCGCCGACCGGCGTAGCTACAACCCTGCCTGTAAATGTACTTACTACATGTAAGGTTTGACAGTGTGTTACTTTTAAGTGCACTATATATACCTTGGCAAGTATATCAACATTTTGACTGATTTTGACCCCTGTAGTAGTAGGAGGGTTAATCACTATAACGAACGACCACTATAGTGATCATTTAGGTGGATCTCATAATGTTCATTATAGCAGCATTACACTGTGTATACAAATAGCTATCAGACTGGACTATGGGAGACTTTTGAGACTCAGATGGCAGCCAGGTCCTTTTCCCCACTGTTTACGTTCATTCTGATCATGCGTATGATACTGAAAAAAAAACAATAGAAAAGGACCAGTTTGCTGCCCTCTCGCAAAAGTCTCCCATTGCGTTAAACACGACTGTACAAAAATTGAGTTTCTGAAAACGTGTGAAGTACACACCGTTACTTTAAGTTTAGTTCGCATCCACAACCACATACACATAAATGTTCATCCCAGGGTTGTGGAGACTTCACACAAGTTTTTCATGGATGTCGTGCAGACCACAAAATGGTTAAGACCATAAAATTTACCCACAACCATCTGTTAATTCCTATTTTACATTTTGTTACCTTTAAAGACATGGCTTATCAAAATCAGAGTAGCACATTATGCGCCAGCTGTTTTGTGCGACACGTGACGAAGAATGGCATCATGCGCCTGACTCGTGTCCTTTGAAAGTGTTTCGTGTGTCCCCAAAACATGAATTTACCCATTTCTAATTTGCCTATTTCTATTTGGCTTTATTCAACGGTCCTTATTGCCCGTGACCACGACCAAAACCGGTCAATAACCTGCGGTAAAGACCGCCCAACTGTTATTCCCTTATTAAGTATGAATGAACACGATCACCTTTAAATATACATGGGCTTGAAATGCTTGAAATGGTTGGGGTATACCGGTACACCGAAATGCACCCCCATTACAGAAATACTCTTTTAATTATAGGATCTGGGTGGAGGGTTAACTGACGACCTTTTCCTTTGGTGACCTGCAAATTCTCAGAGTATAATAACTAGACCGGTTGAAGCGATCCCAAGAACAGCAACAGCAGCAGGAACTAGGATTCACCGCGGATCACACACTTAGCAGCTACGTTTGTTTTTGGATGAGTCATAATGATTTCTCAAAAATTTCACTTTAAAATATATTGACCGTTACATCAACATAATGTCCTTTTCAGCTTCTATTTCCACAATTCAAGATAAATTTCTCATAGTCTGTTGATACATTTTTGAGGATTCTAAATTCAAATGTTGTGCCTTCCTTTTACGGAATAATACTGCCGCCCTCATGAGGGTTAATAGTAGAGGTGCGATTTGACAAAAGGAACAAATCAAATGGGTAGCAGGCCTGGGTCTCCCTTTGGTCTAGAGGACAAAGCACCCTGAACCTCCTGGTGGATTTACAAACTCTCCACATCCCCACAAACAAGAAACTGGAGGTTTGGACACAATACAGGCTACTTCTTTCTTTCCTTGGTGGCTACTTCTCTTCTTTCAAGAACATTTTGAGGAAAAGGGAGATTTGTAACAAAAAATCCTGAAATCAATCAAAAGCACAGGCCTGTAATAGTCGTCTGTAAAGTGCAATGACACATTTGGAATGCCCTACATTACCCTACAACTAAGGCATTTTTTTTGTAGATCACAGCTGAGATTAATTCAATACTTAGTTACCGTCAAACTTTGACATTATCCTTGTTATCGGGCACAATTTTTTCTTGGGAAAACCAATCCATGAGCTACGTAGAAATGCTCACAATCATCAGTAGAACTTTGAATTCGATCAAAATGGCACAGTTCCACCATGATTACTGTTAATTATTTGTTACGGTCGACGTCCTGTCAAACTAACCACATTAGTTCATTCCCTTAAAACATCCAATGTCCACTTTCTTCGATGTAAGAAGGCGAAATGATTGGCAGGTATAACAGAGGTTTTTTTTCCTCTTTGGAAGACGAGTCCGTAGCCAATCAGAGGTTGCATTCTCTCTGCTCCGGTCACAAATCAGATCGTTCAGACGTCAGCAATGTCCGCATCGTCGATGTGAGTCACCGGGCCGAGGGTCGTGATGGTGGTGGATGCGTTGCTTAGTAACGTTGTGGTCATCTCTGGTGGGGGAGGGATGGGAGGGATCGGGGGTGGTATGATGACCGGCTCGGGCGGTAGGTGCGTCGTGGATGCGATGCGCTGCATCTCTGGTGATAAGTGGTTCTGTATACTCTGAAGGTAACTCTGTATTCGAGAATGAAAAAGTAAAGAGAGATGTTTAATAGGGGTGTGATTTGACAAAAGTAAAAAATCCTGAAAAATGGGTAGCGGGCCTGGGTCTCCCTTTGGCCTAGAGGACAAAGCCCCCTGAACCTCCTGGATGTTTAATTTTGGAGGATTTACAGACTCCACATCCCCACATACAAGAAACTAGAGATTTGGACACAATACAGGCTACTTCTTTCTTTCCTTGGTGGCTACTTCTCTTCTTTTAAGAACGGCTTGAAGCAAAGGGAGATTTTTAAAAAAAATCTTGAAATCAGGAAATATCCCAAGAAATCACAGGCCTGGTGTGTGCATTTCTTTTTACATTTCATTGAATATTAAAGAGATTGTACCCCAATGGTAAAATGAAAACGCATCCATACTTTAGGCCACAAAAAAAAAGTCTTGGTTTCTAGTCTCCGCACGCATCACCTCAGACCCGCAGTCATCATTTTTAATTTTTTTTTTCTTCTTTGAAACAATGTCCAATTGCAGCCAAAATTACTGGATCGACTGAAATTCTGCCGTGCTGTGTTTTAAATGACTTTTTCACATAGGGCTATGAACGTTTGCCCGATTTATGAGGCCTCTCTTAGCCACCATTACTTTGTATATGGGAAATTTGGTCCCTGCGTATACATGTATCATGTATTTCCCTGTTGGCAAAAAAAAAGAAGAATAAAGATTACCAAAAAAAAAACCCCGTCAGAACGGGCAGTTGACTGATATTGACCTCTGTAGCTACTTGCCGCTAAAGTTCAGCCATAGTAGGATGGTTAAAGGTCATATTTCAGTAAGTCTGTAATCAGTTAATTACCAAAAGTATACACTCCCTTCAAATTGATGTGTAATAGATCATTCGTGAGGTTTTTTTGGGGCAAAAAATCATCCATGATCCATCACTTTTGACAATGTTTTTCCCAAAAGGAAACTCTTTAGTCATATCGTAATGGATGAAGAGACTAATGACTACTTTTAGAAAAAAAAACTCCTTTCCGATGAACTTTCTGTCATTTCAAATTTGGCTAATAACCTGGGCCATAGCCAAAGAGGAGGTGTTGGGGTGTTATACCTCCGCAAAACTGAGCTCCAGTCGGCAAAACTGAGCTTCAGAGAGGCCGAACAAATCGGGCAAACGTTCATAACAATTGATCCAGCAATTTTGGTTGCAATTGGACATCGTTTCATAGCAAAAAAAATTGCCAGGGGGAGGGGAGGGGAGAAACTGGAGACGTTTTTTGGGCCTATTAAAAAAAAAACATATTGTGAAACTCCAGAAAACCTACATCTCTGTTTATAAAGCATCCATCCTGTTTATTAAACAACCATTTATTAAATAACCATTCTAAACTCCAAACAACTAACATCCCTGTTTATTAAACAACCATCCTGTTTATTAAATACTATCTACCTAACAACCATACCTTGAAACTTTCCACTCAAATCACCTTGTAATACAAGAAATTTGTGAGACTGCTTACAGACCTTTGGATCAGCAAATACAAACTTTAAGGGGGCTCCAATCAATATGAAGTGATTATATGCACCTTGCAATTTTGTCCAATTTTAGCCAAAATAGTTCATTTCCAAAAAATTGTCATAAACTTTATTTAGATCGGGAAAAGGCCTAAATAGGTCCTAATAAGTCTTAGGAATATATACTCTGCCAACTTAAAGCAAATCTGGAGAAACAAAAGTTCATGAAAAGTTTTGGAAAAATTGCAATTTTGTCCAATTTTGGCCAAAATTGTTCGTTTCCAAATAATTGTCATAAACTTGATTTAGATCGGGAAAAGGCCTAAATAAGTCTTAGGGATATATACTCAACCAACTTGAAGCAAATCTGGAGAAACAAAAATTCATGAATATATTTGGAAAAATTGCAAGGCTTACCCCTTGCAATTTTGTCCAATTTTGACCAAAATTGTTCGTTTCAAAATAATTGTCATAAACTTGATTTAGAATGGGAAAAAGCCTAAATAGGTCCTTATAAGTCTTAGGGATATATACTCAGCCAAATTAAAGCAAATCCAGAACTATGTTTTGAAGGAAAATCTTTGGAAAAATTTCAAGGCTTACCCCTTGCAATTTCGTCTAATTTTTGCCAAGGCTTAACTTTAAATGAGATTTAAGAAACAATTGAAATGAGATGTGTACATTTGATGTAAAAGTATTTACTTAAAGTTTATATTTTGGTGTTATGAGTTTCCATCTTGTAATTACTTACATAAATTAAACCTGTAACAAAAGAAAAACAAACCAGTTTTTGTTAACATTCCATTCATATACTCAAGTATTTAATTATTATGAAATCTGTCCACTTTTAATTGCCATCCAATTAAATATTTTTCTTATTATGTGGCCTTAATTTTGCCTCATGTTTTCTTTACAAATCTGTACAAAGTATTTATACATAGACAAAGTAATTTGAAGATGTAATTATAATTAAGGGAGCGTCTCAAAAGTAGGGCACGTTCTAGGCACAAAAGAACGTTCCCGTGGGCACATGCTGGACCGCGACAGTGTGCCGAACTACAGGAACATTCCTACACGAGTGAATACGCGCATTAGCATTTTGAACGTTCCAATGGAACGTTCCAGCGGTCCAACGGACCGGTCCATGTACATGCACTGGAACACTCAACCGATCCAATTAGAACGTTCCTACCATTCGGACTTTTGATACGCTCCCTAAGCAACAGGATAAAACATGTTTTTCGGGCTGATGAACCAGTGTTTATTGGAAGGTTTGTTGGAGGATACAGATTTAAGAGAAAAACAGATAAAAAGACATTGAAGATGTTAATGAATGTTCAAACTATTAACTGAACCTAGCGGGCTAAATTATTTTCTGAAGGTTTATTTGGTCTGAAGTCATACACCCTGAGAAATTATTATGTTGGAAGTGCATAATTATTTTTGGGGAAAAGGAAATTTGAATTGTCTTCCAAAAATGTCCATTATGGTTACATCTTGAAGGTACTGCTCGCAAATGAAAAAAATATTCTACTACAACTATAGAGTTAAAATACTCGTACTTTAACTCATACTCGAGTACATTTTAGGCCAATATAAGAAATGATAAATGATTTTGTTGCAGTATCTAATCAATCAAAATTTAAAAAATTGATCTTGATTTGCAAAATTTATCATATATTTGGAATTCTTGATAATGATTTGAATCATTTGATTTTGGGTCACATCATCAATGCAATACACCATTTTGAGGTATTATTGACACAACAGGACACTTTTCAGACTGGATAAATCTTGTGTGTTAATAAAAACGTGAGTTTACCCACTCAGAACAGAATTATAGTGACGTGTAGAGTTCCAATATAATGACATCATACACTAACAAAATCACTCAACCAATTTGAACATGTTGCATCATAAAACAAAATGATTGTTCAGAACAAGTGATCAGGTTGTCATGACAGTGTGATGTCATACTTTGGACCTCCATTAGTTCTGTGTTGATATGTACATAGTATATAAAAATTATATGTTGAAATTATTTTGAATAAATTAACAAAACTGTTAATTGTTGAATATTTGTGAATGGTTAATAGTAGGAATAACCCTCAAATGTTAATGATAAAGTTATGAAGTGTTGAATGAATTATTCATGTATTTTAATAGTGTTTACATTTAGCTTAACCTACTTGTTGAAAATTCATTGTATTAAACCTGGGGACTCGCTGAATGTTGCAGCTAACTAAACAAATACTATACAATAGTATTGTATTATTGTCGGCAGCTCCCTGATCCCAGGATTATTTCTTAACATCCTTAGTAACCAATAGCCCTACATATCAGCAGAATACACCAATCCAGTCTCGGTCACACCAGATGGGTAAAAGCAAAGTGTTTGACATAGCAACAGTATATAGTCATGGAAAGGCTTAATCCTATTGGTTAATCTGTGTTGTCTGATTGACATACTGAATCATTCTTTTCTGTTCATATAATTTGCCAAAATCTTGATGACAAAAAGTGTCAAGACTTACCCCTTGTGATTTTTCATTTTGTTCATATAATTAGCCAAAGATGGAAGACTACCCTTGTGATTTTCTTTTTTAGAAAATGGGTATAATTTGCCAAAATTTGGAACACAAAATTGGCAAGACTTACCCCTTGTGATTTTTATTTTTTGGAGAAAATGTGTATAATTTGCCAAAATCTTGATGACAAAAATTGGCAAGTCTTACCCCTTGTGGTTTTTTTTCATTTTGTTCATATAATTTGCCAAAATCTTGATGACAAAAATTGGCAAGACTTACCCCTTGTAATTAATTTTTTTTGTAGAAAATGGGTATAATTTGCCAAAATCTTGATGACAAAAATTGGCAAGACTTACCCCTTGTGATTTTTCATTTTATTCATATAATTAGCCAAAGATGGAAGACTACCCTTGTGATTTTCTTTTTTAGAAAATGGGTATAATTTGCCAAAATTTGGAACACAAAATTGGCAAGACTTACCCCTTGTGATTTTTCATTTTGTTCATATATTTTGCCAAAATCTTGATGACAAAAAGTGGCAAGACTTACCCCTTGTGATTTTTATTTTTTGGAGAAAATGTGTATAATTTGCCAAAATCTTGATGACAAAAATTGGCAAGACTTACCCCTTGTGGGTTCTTTTGTGTGTAGAAAATGGGTATAATTTGCCAAAATCTTTATGAAAAAATTGGCAAGCCTTACCCCTTGTGATTTTTCATTTTGTTCATATATTTTGCCAAAATCTTCATGACAAAAATTGGCAAGTCTTACCCCTTGTGATTTTTATTTTTTGTAGAAAATGTGTATTAAATTTGCCAAAATCTTGATGACAAAAGTTGGTCTTACTAAAAAAGTCTTACCCCTTGTGATGTTTAGTTTTTGTAAAAGTGGTTATAATTTTGCCAAAATTTGGAACACAAAATTTGCAAGACTTACCCCTTTATTCAAATAATTAGCCCATTTTTTGTTGGCAATTTTAGAAAATGTTTATAGTTTGTAAAAAGTCTTGCACTTTTATTTCAAGATTATGGCAATTAGGCCTATACGAATAAAATGTTTTAAAAAATGACAAAGGGTAAGTCTTGCAATTTTTTCACTTGAAATTGACATACAAACTTTTTTCACATAAGCAAATTTTAAAGAAAAGATTTCCAAGACTTACCCCTTTTGAATCTTTGATTCGGTTCATATGAGAGTAAGACTGCCCCCTTGTAATGTTTTCATTTGTTTCAAATTCACCGAGGAGTGGGGTAAGAGAAGGATATGAAGTCATCTACTGATAATTAAAATCATATACGAAACTGTTTTATTTAAAACTATTTGGACATAAATATGTGATACAACAAAATAAAATTGCTAGATACAATCATTTATCTTCATTTAAAAACAATTTGTTGAATAATGTACGAGTAATTATTGAAATCCAATGCATCTCCATCTACTAAATATATTTTAGCATAAGCATAGCATCTTGTGCAAAAACATTTTTCATAGCAAGAAGCATTCAATAAGTTTCAACATTTACTCTTTTACGAATTTAAAAATCCAGTAATTTTAGTATTAGCAAATTCTTCAAATTCATTTTTATATCACATTAACCCTCCTACTATACACTTAATAATAAAGATTTGTAGCGCGCACATATCAACCCTGCTGGGGCGCACATATCTACCCTGCTGGGCACTCAAGGCACGGAAACAAAGAAAAAACATGAATACAAACAATATACAATGATAGCATAGGAAAAAAAAAATGTACTGAGATTCATGCACCTACAATGCAATTACAAATATACATCTTTGAAGAATTGTGACATAAGATGAGTTTTAAGCATCGACTTAAATCTAGTTATACTATGACAAGATTTGAGTTTAGTTGGAAGATGATTCCAGAGTCTCGGAGCCGCGACAGAAAAAGACCTATCACCCCAGTGGGAAAGTTGCTATCGAGGATGTCAAGACCAGTCAACTGCCTGTTTTGACTGTTGACTCAAATGTGCACACAAGGGCATTTTTGACTGATTTTTACTGTCATTTTGACCACCCTCAACAATACCAGACAATGCTTTTACTCGTCAAAAACAGTTGACTCATTTTGACCTGTAAATGTACTTACTACATGTAAGGTTTGACAGTGTTTGACTTTTAAGTGTACTAGATATACCTTGGCAAGTATATCAACATTTTGACTGTTTTTGACCCTTGTAGTAGGAGGGTTGAACCATTACTTAATTTTATTCATTTGGATGATACAATCATTTATCTTCATGTAAAAACAATTTGCTGAATAAGGTACGAGTAATTATTTAAATGCAAATGCATCTACTAAATATATTTTAGCATAAGCAAACACTTTTCCCAGCAAGAAGCATTCAATACATTCAGTTTCTTCAGTATTTATTCTTTTTACTTATTTAAAATTCCAATAAATTTAGAATTTTTATATCACATTAAACCATTACTTAATTTTATTCATTTGGATGGTAGTAAATGATCACTAACTTAAATGGACAATATTGTCATGATCAGAGCAGACTTTCAACATAGCATGGAAATTGGTGTCCTAGTTAAAGATGAACACATCAGCAGCATCGGTAATATGACCTCATGTGGTGTATTATTTCACTCATCAAGTTAATCTAAAACTAGCACTCAGATTTCCATGCCCTGTTGATCATGAAATTTTCACTAAAAATTACTAAAGGTGTCACTCCTTAAGCCTAACCCCCTAGGTATTCTGGCTAGGAACCTTCCTTAACCATAACTCCCTAGGCCCATTTGCTTACACATAACCTGAATCCTCCAAAATCATTCATTAACCCTAACCCCTTGGGTATTTTTACTAGAAAGTATCCTGAATCCACCAAAATCCACCAATTTTGTCACACACAAAATGCTGGTGTCCTGAATCCATCAGAATCTGCCAGTGTAGATATTGGACATATCCTGAATCCGCCAAAATCCACCACAAAATTTTTGGTGGATTTTGGCGGATTCAGGATACCATGCTCACATGAAAATTTGTATAGTATATTGCTGCATAGAATCCATCAAAATCTAACATATACAGTACATGTAACTATAATCCATCAACCAACATGACCAAGCAGTTAAAAACTATTGAAATCCTGAATCCATCAAAATCCGCCACATGCTCAATGTGGAGGTATCCTGAATCCGCCAAAATCTTCCAATACAGGGGGATGGATTTTGATGGATTCAGGGTGGCTATAGGGTTAAAGCAAGCACATGACATGTATGCACATGTGCTTCTAATCTGTGATACATGTACTGGCCAGGGACCCTCCCTGCATGCATGGAGCAATAAACAGTGTCCACTGACCCAAGCACTGACCTTGGCAATCACTACAACAAACATGGATGTACATGTACCATGGAAAAG
>CM055831.1:12549795-12610437 GCA_029582265.1 Zoroaster sp. YZ-2022 | reverse complement strand
ATATGACGGGGATGGCCACAGTGTGTCTATATTATACAGATGTTGTGTTATATTTTTAAGATTATAAGGGTTTATGACGGGGATGGCCACAGTGTGTCTATATTATACAGCTGTTGTGTTATATTTTTTAGATTACAAGGGTTTATCCAAACCAAAGAACAATAAAGGAACAATCATCAGCTTACAGAAACTTTAAAATCCGGTAACTAGAATTCGCATTGTAAAGCATTATTATAATATTGTTTGTAATGGTCTATAATTATTGTAAATTGATGTGCTTTAAATCACCTACATGTCAACCTCGGTGTTTACCCGATTTAAAAGGGTTTGAATTAGTACATCTTTAAAGTCATTAGATGTTTTCGTCGATAAATTTCATGTCATATGATTTTCTGCAAGTCAAATTGGAAATTTTGGATATGAGAATCGGTGGTTAGTAGCTGCAACCTCTGACACAAATGAAACGACTTGTTAATGTATGAAGCAGAGAATAATCATTCAAGATGGCCGCGATTACGTAACATGCAACCCCCTTATAAAGGTCACGCTGTTTTTGTTCCCATCAGAGTCTACTCTACGAATCTTACAACTAACTAAGATGTATGACGTCAACACCAAGAACTTCACTTTCACCTGCCAAGCCGAACATTATCCACTCCCACAAATCACATGGCTGGCAGATAATGTATCCCTCTCACCAATAGCGGGCGTCTTTCAAATCTCTGAAAAGGATGGAGCGTTTCCTTCTAAGGTATCCCTCTTGAATCTGATTGGCTTTCAACCTGCCAATGACAGCGTGGAGTTCACATGTAAGGCCATGGCGGGAGCCGCGACAGACGCGAAAAGTATATACACAGAGTATGGTAAGTCATCAAAGATCTTTGCATTGCGCAACAATATGAACATTTAAACAACCATCGGAGTTACATCAGAGGATTCATGTGGGACTACAGTCTAAAACAAGTTTATCACATATTTCCTGAAATAATAGTATCTTGTCAAAATGCGTCGATCTGGATACAATTATTTGTGCTATTAGTAAGCTTATGTAATAATATACATTTCAACCGATATTGGATCCCAATGACTGCGCGGTTGCAGCTGGAATGTTTTACACTGGGTTCAAATATCGGTTAAACAACATTATAAACACAAGAAAAGCTCATTGCGAGGGGGCATCGGTCAATAAACAATAATTATTAACCGAATCAATCATGATAACATTTTGAAATAGTTGGATCTTTCAAAACCCTTTGAAATGTTTTTAAAGGAAAAAAGTACTTGCCAGAGATGTGTAGTGGTTTCGTGTGGGAAAGCATCTATACTGTACAATAGTACGATTACACAGTTATTCCATCTTTCAAAAACTGACAGAAGAAAGGCTTTGGCGGGTCTGTCTACCAGCTGACACAATCCGACTGAGAGTAGATACAATTCAACTGTGTTTACTGGGTTTTTTTTATGTATTCCAGCTTTCATTGGTTCTGTGACTGTAAATGGCGATCCTGTTGTATACTTTGGTAGCGACGTAATCATGACGTGTGCGGCTTCTGGTGACGACATTTACGTCATGGAGTGGGGACACCGCCCTCTATCTTCAAACGGAACGTTCTCTTCCATACCATCAAGTGAACGATTCCTTATCGTCAATGGAGAGAATAGCGCCATCAACTGGGATTCAACTCTGACGATAGGCCAGTTTACTCAAAATGATGAGGGAGAGTACGCATGCTTGATGAACTCTGACACTGCCAGAGATACACTGGTTGTAAATGGCAGTAAGTTACTGAAAAAATATTTATTGATTAAACGCGAATATGTAATTCAGCAAAACAGCTGAACTGCTCGCGCCGCCTATTTTTTCTCCAGCATACTTCGTCAACGGCTTAGTAATTGGCACAGAAACTATTTTTAAAAGGTTCTTTAATAATTAATACACCGTGTCTTTCGAGTAGCATGGTAGTCTAGTGGTTAGAACGCTCGCCTTGTAAATAGAAAATAACGAGTTCAAGACTAACATTTTCAATAATTATTTTATATATTTTTAACTACAAAATTAATTCACAAGAAAAGCCTTTCTATATAATAGTAATTCACGGTTGTGGAGGATTGTTTTTTTAAAGGAAAATAAAGTCAAAAATTCATTTTTAGCATATAGTTGAAGTGTACTGCAGAAAAAAAATCGCGAGCCGCCCCATTGTTTCCCTAAAAATTCATCAGAAAATGTCACACAAACAAAATGCAAAAGCCTTTCATTGTTTTCACATGTATTTCAAAGAGTCTGGTGGCTTGAGAGCAGGATGGAAAAACGCCACCTACGACGAAAATACGAACACCTTCAGGCTTGAATGCGCAGTATTGTATTCCAACATTACCCCTGATTTTATTTGGGTTCTCCCAAGTGGCGAACGGGTAAATAAAACAACTGGCAGGTATCAGGTAAATGGTTTTCCTTTTTTCTTGATGTTTAATTTTTTTAATTTTGTTATTGATTATTATTAATTTTGGGGGAATAGTCTTCTTGAGAAAAATATATTTTTAATACAAAAGAGTTCACTAACGTTGGGTGGCACAAAGCCCTACACCTATTCTGTAGATGCACCATTTGTACAGTTCCTGTAATACACAAATTCACGACTTATTTAGTTGTTAACATGTTTAAAGCCAGTATACTCTTTTGGTAAAATGTTGGTATTATGGATCTATACGTTATAATCTTCAAAACGCATGTAGGACTATAATAGATAAGGCCAAAAAAGTCTACGGTTTCTGGTCATCGGTCGGCTTCAAAATCGGTGCGGTGACGCGCTTTTTTTGCCACCAGGGAAATACGTGATACATTGTATATGCAGGGACCAAATGCCCTATATACAAAGTATGGTGGCTAAGAGAGGCCTCACAAATCGGGCAAACGTTCATACCTCTATATGAAAAAAGTCGTTTAAAGCACAGCACGACAGAATTCCAATCGATCCAGCAATTTTGGCTGCAATTGGACTTCGTTTCATTCCAAAAGTTCTGCCTTTAATTACGATCACATAAATTCATAATGAAAATTATTTCAAGACTCTGGGTCACTCTGACTCATGTGGACCTTCCTTCCTTGACCGGCAGTCGTACGGTACAACTTCTGTTAATTGTGTTTGCCTTAGGTTCTCAACACACTACGTACTGAAACTGGTGATCTTACCAAGTTCTCTGTATTGACGGTGCATCGATACAGTTACACCCAGGACGACGGGCTTTACGTGTGCTCCGCGATGATTGACATTACTGGAGAATCCGTCAACTTAACGGTGGAGACTCAATACGGTAACTTGTGAAATGTTGCTGTGTTCTTTCTATAAAAAGCCTCCAATCAATTATTGGTAGAAGGTAACGGTGTTGATTTCACATTACAAACCTATGGAATAATTAGGAAGCTTACATTTCAAATAAACGTGGAACAGTTAATTTTAATACAATTCTCACGCATGTCAATGTAGAGTTATGTTATGTTAACTGGAGAAAAATATCAAACTGAATTTTCTTATATACGTAGATCGGATACAATATTTTAAGATGTAAAAGTTTCAGTTGGGTAGTGGCCCACCTGGTCAACCATCCATTAGAAGGATGGGGTTGTTTGACATTATTCCTGCGAACCTATCTTTAGACCCCAGCCAAACCTCCAATGAAGGTATGATTGGGCCATCCTTGTTTGGGGGCAGACATAAAGCACCTAGTTTGTACGCATATAAAAATAAAAGTAATCTGACCACTTGTGTGATCACCAGAGGGGCCAATAAATTCACTGACGGAACTTGGAGAGAGAAAAGGGGGCGTGGCTATATTTTTCAGGGGCCTATATATCTCGGAAACTACGAAAGCCCATTAGTGCCATCGTCATTTTATTTTCGAGAGCAGTTATTTTTATTTTCGAGAGCAGTTATTTTTATTTTCGAGAGCAGTTATTTTTATTTTCGAGAGCAGTTATTTTTATTTTCGGGATCTTTACGAAACAAAGTTTTGGTCGCGGGCCTTGCCTTATTTTATGTACATACAACAACGATTACAGGCCTGATAGCGGAATGGCCCCGTTTCACAAAGGCCATAGGACGCGCAGTCTATTTTTAGTAACTTTCGGTTTTACCGCTATTTATATTTTCGAGAGCAGTTATTTTTATTTTCGAGAGCAGTTATTTATATTTTCAAGAGCAGTTATTTTTATTTTCCAGAGCAATTATTTATATTTTCGAGAGCAGTTTTTTTAATTTTCCAGAGCAATTATTTATATTTTCGAGAGCAGTTATTTTTATTTTCCAGAGCAGTTATTTATATTTTCCAGAGCAGTTATTTATATTTTCCAGAGCAATTATTTATATTTTCGAGAGCAGTTATCTTTACTTTCCAGAGCAGTTATTTATATTTTCGAGAGCAGTTATTTTTATTTTCCAGAGCAGTTATTTATATTCAACTGACAGAAGAAAGGCTTTGGCGGGTCTGTCTACCAGCTGACAAAATGCGACTGAGAGTAGATACAATTCAACTGTGTTTACTGGGTTTTTTTTAAATGTATTCCAGCTTTCAATGGTTCTGTGACTGTAAATGGCGATCCTGTTGTATACTTTGGTAGCGACGTAATCATGACGTGTGCGGCTTCTGGTGACGACATTTACGTCATGGAGTGGGGACACCGCCCTCTATCTTCAAACGGAACGTTCTCTTCCATACCATCAAGTGAACGATTCCTTATCGTCAATGGAGAGAATAGCGCCATCAACTGGGATTCAACTCTGACGATAGGCCAGTTTACTCAAAATGATGAGGGAGAGTATGCATGCTTGATGAACTCTGACACTGCCAGAGATACACTGGTTGTAAATGGCAGTAAGTTACTGAAAAAATATTTACTGATTTAACGTGAATATGTAGTTCAGCAAAACAGCTGAACTGCTCGCGCCGCCTACTTTTTTTCTGCAGCATACTTTTTCAATGGCTTAGTACTTGGCATAGAAATCTAATATAAAAAATGTTCTTCAATAATTAATTCACCGTATTAGTCGAGTAGCATGTAAGTCTAGTGGTTAAAACGCTCGCCTTGTAAATAGACCGAGTTCAAGACTAGCTTTTTCAGAAGAAAAGCATTTCTATATAATAGTAATTCATGGTTGTGGAGGATTGTTTTTTAAAGGAAAATAAAGTCAAAAATTTATTTTTACAAATGCATATAGTTGACGAAGTGTACTGCAGAAAAAAAAATCGCGCGCTGCCCCATTGTTTCCCTAAAAATTTCATCCGAAAATGTCACACAAACAAAATGCAACAGTAAGACTAATTGTGGTGACACCATGTGAAATTCTCTATTGAGTAGTAATTAGTTCTGAAAAGAACTGGAGGTTACAACTCGACGTTTCGATCAGTACGCTCTGATCGTCCTCAGGAGAATGCAACAGTCTTTCATTGTTTTCACATGTAAATGCATAAAACTTTATAGTGCTTCGACTATTTCTATTCATCTTTCTTGTTTGTATTTCAAAGAGTCTGGTGGCTTGAGAGCAGGATGGAAAAACGCCACCTACGACGAAAATACGAACACCTACAGGCTTGAATGCGCAGTATTGTATTCCAACATTACCCCTGTCGTTATTTGGGTTCTCCCAAGTGGCGAACGGGTAAATAAAACGACTGGCAGGTATCAGGTAAATGGTTTTCCTTTTTTCTTGATGTTTAATTTTTTTATTTTTTTATTAATTGTTTTTTATTGATTATTAATTTTGGGGGGAATAGTCTTCTTGAGAAAAATATATTTTAATACAAAAGAGTTCACTAACGTTGGGTGGCACAAAGCCCAACACCTATCCTGTAGATGCATCATTTGTACAGTTCCTGTAATACACAAATTTACGACTCGGACTCATTAATGGATGAAACTCAAGACACAACTTTGTGATGTTTCGCCACAGCTTAAAGTAATTAATTTTATTAGAAACTTATTCGCCAGATACCGAATTGGTTTGGGCAAGCTGGCATCATAAACATTGGGCTAACAGGCCCAAAGAAACAACAGATACAATGGATACCCAGGTCCAACGTACACGTACGTAACTACCATTTGGCACCCAGGCCAACCATTAATGAATGGGCACCCAGGCCCAGGGCTAATCAGACCAGAACCAAATTATATGGTCAAAATCTGTGGGGGACAGCCATGTTTGTGCTATGGAAGATACAGCACATCCCACCCCCTGAGGTACATAAGTGGGAGTGGCTGCCCCTTACAAAGTTAAAATCACAGTGTATTACAAAACACTATCAATATCAGTAACAATATCAGTAACAATAACCATAACACTAATGATAAATGTAAAATCATGTGCATGTGTATGAGGAGTTGGCTGTCTTCGAATCCTGTTAATGACGCCACTGTAAAGAACCTGCAAGAGAAGGCAGGATCTGGGTGGTGGTGGGTAAAATTATCCAGCTTGCACAAAAAGCTGTGACAGAATGAAGCATACCTGTACATTTTCCCCAAAAAACCATCACTGGATTGCAAATCTATGCCCTGATTGGTCAAAAGCTATGAATAATAAGTGCTTCACCTGCACCTGATTGGTTAAAACTCTTGGCTATGATTGGACCAAATCAAGAATAATTAATGTTTGGATCCTTCACAGGATCCCAACTTCTGAAGAAAAGTTGAGTTTGCATGTGTTTCAATGGCAACAGAGTGTTCTAATAGAATATTTACGCATCACTTACACAGCGGAGTGTACATTGTAAAACAAAGCCATTTAAACTATAACGAGAAGTAAACCTGTGTTTCCCTGAGCATAAATGATTCTGTCAAAATACATTCATTGTGACAAAATTTCATGTTTAAAGCCAGTATACTTTTTAAAGCCAGTAAAATGTTGGTAAATGGATCCATACGTTATAATCTTCAAAATGCATGTAGGCCTAAAAAGTCTCCGGTTTCTGGTCATCGGTCGGCTTCAAAATCGGTGCGGTGATGCGCTTTTTTTCTTTCTTTTTTTGGCCAACAGGGAAATTCGTGATACATTGTATACGCGGGGACCAAATGCCCCATATACAAAGTATGGTGGCTAAAAGAGGCCTCACAAATCGGGCAAACGTTCATACCCATATATGAAGAGAAAAAAGTCGTTTAAAGCACAGCACGGCAGAATTCCAATCGATCCAGCAATTTTGGTTGCAATTGGACATCGTTTCATAGCAAAAAAATAATAATTTTTTTGTTGCCTTATAACTTTCAGCTTATTTCTTTCTGGTGTTAACGATGAAATAGTGAAAATGCATTCAGATTTTTCGTATTCATTCCAAAAGTTCTGCCTTAATTAAGATCACATAAATTCATAACGGAATCTAGAGATTGGTGTTTGTATTGACAAACACGAGGTGTTCGGGACGACGTAAAGGTCAAATTGGGGTCACCTTTGTGTAAAATTGTTTTGACAATTAACGATCTCTACAATGCTGCAAAGATTGTGAATTTACCTCTGGTGGATGATTGTTTTTATTATTAAACTTTGACTTCCGGTTTGGACAGGAAGTAAGGTCAAATTGGGGTCACCTTTGTGTAAATATTTTTGAAAATTAACGATCTGTACAATGGTGCAAAAATTGTGAATTTACCTCTTGTGGTTGTTGAGATATGATTTTTAAATATTAAACTTTGACTTCCGGTTTGGACAGAAAGTAAGGTCAAATTGGGGTCACCTTTTTGTAAATATTTTTTGACAATTAACTATCTGTACAATGATACAGAAATTGTGAATTTACCTCTTGTGGTTGTTGAGATATGATTTTTTTTTAAATATTAAACTTTGACTTCCGGTTTGGACAGGAAGTAAGGTCAAATTGGGGTCACCTTTTTTATAAATATTTTTTGACAATTAACGATCTGTACAATGATACAGAAATTGTGAATTTACCTCTTGTGGTTGTTGAGATATGATTTTTTTTTAAATATTAAACTTTGACTTCCGGTTTGGACAGGAAGTAAGGTCAAATTGGGGTCACCTTTTTTATAAATATTTTTTGACAATTAACGATCTGTACAATGGTACAGAAATTGTGAATTTACCTCTTGTGGTTGTTGAGATATTATTTTTTTACACTTATATTATTTTTTTGACTTCCGGTTTGGACAGGAAGTAAGGTCAAATTGGGGTCACCTTTTTGTAAATTTTTTTCACAATTAACAATCTATACTATGGTGCAAAAAATTTCAATTTACCTCTTGTGGTTGCTGAGATATGATTTTTTTAAATATTAAACTTTGACTTCCGGTTTGGACAGGAAGTAAGGTCAAATTGGGGTCACCTTTTTGTAAATATTTTTTGAAAATTAACAATCTATACAATGGTGCAAAAATGTGAATTTACCTGTTGTGGTTGTTGAGATGATTTTTTTTAATATTAAACTTTAACTTCCGGTTTGGACAGGAAGTAAGGTCAAATTGGGGTCACTCACAACTTGTGTTTCATCTGCTTGTTAAGTTCTAAGTACATGCCAAGTTTCAAATTCATGTGAAGGTTGCAAGTATGTGTTTTTTTGCGGACAGTCACGGGGGAGAAGAAGAAGAAGAAGAAGAAGAAGTAAAACTAGAGATTCGAGTTTGTCTTGACACAAACTCTAGGTGTTCGGGAGATGTACAGGTCAAATTGGGGTCACCTTTTTGTAAATATTTTTTGACAATTAACGATCAGTACAATGGTACAAAAATTGTATGAAGTTACCTGTTGTGGTTGTTGAAATATGATTTTTTAAATACTAAACTTTGACTTCCGGTTTGGACAGGAAGTAAGGTCAAATTGGGGTCACCTTTGTGTAAATATTTTTCGACAATTAACAATCTATACAATGGTGCAAAAAATGTCAATTTACATCTTGTGGTTGTTGAGATATGATTTTTTTAAATATTAAACTTTGACTTCCGGTTTGGACAGGAAGTAAGGTCAAATTGGGGTCACCTTTGTGTAAATATTTTCGACAATTAACGATCTGTACAATGGTACAAAAATTGTGAATTTACCTCTTGTGGTTGTTGAGATATCATTTTTTTTAATATTAAACTTTGACTTCCGGTTTGGACAGGAAGTAAGGTCTAACTGGGGGTCACCTTTTTGTAAATATTTTTAAAAAATTAACGATCTGTACAATGATGCAAACACTGTGAATTTACCTCTTGTGGTTGTTGAGATATGATTTTTTTAAATGTTAAACTTTGACTTCCGGTTTGGACAGGAAGTAAGGTCAAATTAGGTCACCTTTGTGTACATTTATTTTGACAATTAACGATCTGTACAATGGTACAAAAATTGTGAATTTACCTCTTGTGGTTGTTGAGATATGATTTTTTTAAATATTAAACTTTGACTTCCGGTTTGGACAGGAAGTAAGGTCAAATTGGGGTCACCTTTTTGTAAATATTTTTTGACAATTAACGATCTGTACAATGATACAAAAATTGTGAATTTACCTCTTGTGGTTGTTGAGATATAATTTTTTTAAATATTAAACTTTGACTTCCGGTTTGGACAGGAAGTAAGGTCTAACTGGGGGTCACCTTTTTGTAAATATTTTTAAAAAATTAACGATCTGTACAATGATGCAAACACTGTGAATTTACCTCTTGTGGTTGTTGAGATATGATTTTTTTAAATATTAAACTTTGACTTCCGGTTTGGACAGGAAGTAAGGTCAAATTAGGTCACCTTTGTGTAAATTTTTTTTGACAATTAACGATCTGTACAATGGTACAAAAATTGTGAATTTACCTCTTGTGGTTGTTGAGATATGATTTTTTTAAATATTAAACTTTGACTTCCGGTTTGGACAGGAAGTAAGGTCAAATTGGGGTCACCTTTTTGTAAATATTTTTTGACAATTAACGATCTGTACAATGGTACAAAAATTGTGAATTTACCTCTTGTGGTTGTTGAGATATAATTTTTTTAAATATTAAACTTTGACTTCCGGTTTGGACAGGAAGTAAGGTAAAATTGGGGTCACTCACAACTCGTGTTTCATCTACTTGTTAAGTTCTAAGTACATGCCAAGTTTCAAGATCATGTGAAGTTTGCAAGTATGTGTTTTTTTGTGGACAGACGTCGGGGAGAAGAAGAAGAAGAAGAAGAAGTAAAAAATAAAATAAAAAACCGAACAAAAACAATAGGTGTTTCGGGCACAAACCCAAACACCTAAAAAAAAAAACTAGACAGCAGTGTTTGTGATATTACAAACACATAGGTGTTCGAGTTTTGTCAGGGCAGTGATGATGACGTCAGAATGTTTTTTAAAGAAACTTTGCATTATTATTTTTTAATATTAAACTTTGACTTCCGGTTTAGACAGGAAGTAAAGGTCAAATTGGGGTCATGTTTTTGTAAATATGTTTGACAGTTAACAATCTGTACAATTGTGCAAAAACTGTGAATTTACCTCTTGTGGTTGAGATATGATTTTTTTCAATATTAAATTTTGACTTCCGGTTTGGATAGGAAGTAAGGTCAAATTGGGGTCATCTTTTTGTAAATATTTTTTGACAATTAACGATCTGTACAATGGTACAAAAATTGTGAATTTACCTCTGGTGGTTGTTGAGATATGATTTTTTTAAATATTAAACTTTGACTTCCTGTTTGGACAAGAAGTAAGGTCAAATTGGGGTCACCTTTGTGTAAATATTTTTCGACAATTAACGATCTGTACAATGCTGCAAAAAATGTAAATTTACCTATTGTTGTTGTTGAGATATGATTTTTTTTAATATTTAACATTGTCTTACGGTTCGGACAGGAAGTAAGGTCAAATGGGGTCACTTTTGTAAATATTTTTGACAATTAACGATCTGGTACAATGGTACATGTACAAAAATTGAATTACCTCTTGTGGTTATTGAGTTATAATTTTTTAACATTAAACTTTGACTTCCGGTTTGGACAGGAAGTAAGGTCTTAGTTTTTTGTAAATATTTTTTGACAATTAACGATCTGTACAATGGAACAAAAATTGTGAATTTACCTCTTGTGGTTGTTGAGATATGATTTTTTTTAATGTTAAACTTTGACTTCCGGTTTGGACAGGAAGTAAGGTCAAATTGGGGTCACTCACAACTCGTGTTTTTTAAAACAAAATCTTCCACAAGTGGTAAATTCACAATCTTTGCACCATTGTACAGATCGTTAACTGTCAAAAAATATTTACAAAAAAGTTACCTCAATTTTACCTTTACTTCCTGTCCAAACCAGAAGTCAAAGTTTAATATTTTAAAAAATCATATCTCAACAACCACAAGAGGTAAATTCACAATTTTTGTACCATTCTACAGACCGTTAATTGTCAAAAATATTTACAAAAGGTGACCCCAATTTGACCTTACTTCCTGTCCAAACCGGAAGTCAAAGTTTAATATTTAACAAAAATCATATCTCAACAACCACAAGATGTAAATTGACATTTTTTGTACCATTGTACTGATCGTTAATTGTCAAAAAATATTTACAAAAAGGTGACCCCAATTTGACCTTACTTCCTGTCCAAACCGGAAGTCAAAGTTTAATATTTAAAAAAATCATATTTCAACAACCACAAGAGGTAAATTCACAATTTTTGTACCATTGTACTGATCGTTAATTGTCAAAAAATATTTACAAAAAGGTGACCCCAATTTGACCTTTACATCTCCCGAACACCTAGAGTTTGTGTCAAGACAAACTCGAATCTATAGTTTTTTACTTCTCCTTCTTCTCAGTGGCGTTTGTCCGGTAACAAAGGCATCCTTTCTAAGCATATACAGCCTTCAAACTTAACACATAAATAGAACATATCAAGCAGACGAAACCGTTTTCTGTGACGTCATGATTACGTCATCAGGTGTCGAATTACGCTAAATCAAAGTTTAATATTTCCAAAAATCATATCTCATGAACCACAAAAGATATTTTCACAATCTTTGCATCATCTGAAAGATCTTGAGTTATGTAATTTTTCGTTTTAAGACGTGACCCCAATCTGACCTTTCCTTCCGGTCAAAACCCGAAGTTGAAAATTTCAAAAAATCATATCTCATGAACCATAGAAGATATTTTCACAATCTTTATAAAATCTTAAAGATCTTGAACTATGTCACATTTTGTTTTCAAACGTGACCCCAATCTGACCTTTCCTTCCGGTCGAAACCGGAAGGTTAAGTGAAATAATATGCTGAATTACTATTCCCTGTATGTACGAATAGCCCATATCGCGCGTGTACAGAATACGTACACACAGCAATATACGGAGTTTAATATAGGCCTACAACGTGAAGGCCTTGTCACACGGGGCAATTTTCGGGCAATTTTCAGGCAATAAAAGTTGCTGGCAATGAGATTGCTCGGAGATTGCCCTGTGTGGCATTTCACGCAATCCATCCAGTGGCAATGAGTAGACTGGCTTTCTACTTTGAGGCAATCTGTCGAGGCAATCTCCAATCACATTGCGTATCAGTGATCACGTGACATTTTATCACTAGCAAAAGGTTTTCGGCAGCAGCCATTTAATTCTCGGTTACATGAAAACATACCGAGGAATTTTGCCGTTCTTTTTAACTCCGAAGCAAAATACAAGAAAATAAAATGGTTTACCGAGAAAGAGGAAAATATAATTGCATTATTAAGAGGTAAGTAGACATTATTTAGAGGCATATTGGCCTAGAATGTGCGTTTGTAAACTAGGCCTATCGTAGACATAATTATTGCAAACACAATCCAATGGAGGTTCGTGACGGACAAAACTGTAGTACTACATCTATTGAGTTTTTGCAGTGTACCTACATGATTTTAAGTTTGCATTTTAACTAAGGATAATGACTGAGCATGGATAGATGCTATATTGCCCAGAAAAAGTTTAAAAACTGTGCCATGCAGTCAAAGTCAAAAGAGCATCCGTTGCAAAAACCAAAATGCTTCATTGTGTAACTCGCCTACACACATGTACAGTACATGTATGCAAATCCATGTTCGTGTGTTGTTGTCCCTTCTGCAACTCTGCATGTTCTTCGTGTCAGCGAAATATATCCCTAACTCAACCTAAAGAGATGCTTTTACTTGATTAGTCTGCTAGTAGCCACAAAATTGTCATAGGGGCATCCTGTTTTTTCTGAGCTAGGTTAACCTCAATCTGCCAACATTTGTTGTTTTGTTATTATTAAGCACAAAAAGTCTATCCCTCCTTAGGTATGCTTTAAATAAATGTCAGGTCTTATAACATAAAAAAGATGAAGAGCCTACATAAAAAAGAAAACTAATAAATGAAGAAAAAGCTGCAGAGGGATGAGTTAATATGAGTTTTAATTGGAAAATAAACATGCAGGTGTGTTGGTGGACAACATGTGTGTACACCAAAATTCAGGATGGAAAATGCAAATGGGGTGGGGGTGATGAAGGTTGTTTTTGCAATTATAGAGGGCATTCTCTTACTGGAGTAATACATGTTGGCCTTTCCCCATTCAGAATTTATTTTTTCACAGAATCATTTGAACATTTCTTTATATTTTGTATTTTAGCTCTCCAGTATGGTGAGCAATTGGAACTAGATGCAATGGCTGGCATCAGTGAGAATCAGTTCAACAGCCTAGAAAGCATCTAAAACACAAGCCCCAAGGTAACCAATAAATCTGTGGTACAATTATTGTAAATGTGTGTGTGTGTGTGTGTGTGTGTGTGTGTGTGTGTGTGTGTGTGTGTGTGTGTACTTACACGCCATTCGTTGTGGGGTACCAAACACAATGGAACAATGGTACCCCACAGAGAATCTTTAGAAATGCTGGTACCCCACAGGGGAATTCAATAGAAAAGGGATAATAGAACGAAAACAGGGATAATAGAACGAAACAAAGAAGTACCCCACAAGTGGGCATGCGTGAGAGTGTGTGTGTGTGTGGGTGAACGTACACACCATTCGTTGTGGGGTCCAAAACACAATAGAACAATTGGACCCCACAAGGTAACTATAGAAAATCTTGTACCCCACAGGAGAATTATAAGGAAAAGGGATAATAGAACGAACAAAGGAATACCCCACAAATCAATGTGCGTGAGGGTGTGTGTGTGTGTGTGTGTGTGTGTGTGTGTACGTGTTTATGGTGTAAACCGAGGACATATAACAAAAGGGAACAATATGTCCTCGGTTTGCGCAAGTGTCCTCGGTATGTAAACGTGTACAAATCTAATGGGAGAAGCCTCAAAAAGTTCAAGTCCAACAACAAAGGGAACAAAAGAGGGGAACAATAGGGTGTCAAACGATGTCCTCGGTTTACACCATACACAAGACTGTGGGTGTGTGTGTGTGTGTGTGGATGATTGCATTCCTCCTGACTGCCCTATGATCTCCTCACATGACCCCACCAACCTACATTGAAGATTGTGATTTTTATTTTCAAAAAGCAATTCTTTTTAAACTTTATCCACAATGTCGTATTCTTTCCCAGTGAAAACAGGTCAACTCGTATGCGTGCCAACTCGTACTTTTACCAACTCATACTCATTTTGGTCAACTCGACCCGTAAAAATATTTATTACTGAATATTTACTGGCATGTGTACGGGTTGACATCCGGTGGAGTACGAGTTGGTAGAAGTACAAGTTAATTCAGCTACACTATAGTGTCTGTAGTTCCTCATAATACTAGTAGTACTTATGTCTTGTGTGGTGGTGGCTGCATTGCAGTTTACTTGATACTAGCACTTAATTTTCTCACTAAAGTAGACCAGAAACAAATATCAGCACCTTTATTGAGACAATGAAACAGTCACATCATGGAGGAAGGAAGACGTCACATGTAACTTTCTATTCCATTGTAAAACCTAACTTAAAGGCATTGTTCTGAAGGGATCATTTTTCTAAAGTTGCATAATTTTTCTGAAGTTACATCAATCCATCATCCTGATAATAACATATGAGGGCATTCTAAGTTATGTGTGTTTTGTTAGCATGACCCATTATTCTTCGTCCCTCTTTGAAAACATTTAATATTGTTTTTACATGATTCGTTTATATTTCAGATCAACGGTATCCATTTGTGCTACTGCTACAAGATGTGTCAGAGTCTGTGTAACTTTGTGATCCAATGGCCAGCATTTGAAGTTTATCCATTCATCAAAGGAGTTAATTTATGATTCAAATTATTTTATATGGACTTATCCTATCTGTGGCAGTCTTTACCCTCAAGGGAATTGTTTTTTCAGGACCTCAAGACACATCTAGGTCTTTCTAGGAATTTCTTTAACATGTTAGAACAAAAATAGTACTGAGGAATTCTTATTATTTGTTTGACTGGACCCAAACATCCTCACAAATGTAGTTGTTAAGCAATATTTGTTGGTGATCTAGTAAAATGTATATTGCCGACAGTGAATCCCTGGCAGTTGGGCCATATAAACATAGTAAACATACCCCCCAATCTTCATTGCATGGGTGTGTCAGCCTTGGAATACCTTTTGCCAGATCACCCAATTAAAGTTCCTATTTATTTGTATGCTCGCATTGGGATAGTACTGACCATCAATCCCATAAACACAATTGGTTAAACAGACAGTATCGTCACGATCAGAGCAGACTTTCTACAATCAGGGCATGGAATTGGTGTCCTAGTTTAAGACGAACATAGTGACTGAAAATTACTGGCTCATATATGCAGCAGCAACGCGAATATGACCTTATCATGTGAGTATTATTTTCAGTCACTGAGTTAAACTAGAACTTGGACTCTGATTCCATGCTCTGTTGATCGTGAAGATATTGCCACCTTTAAACAATAACTTTAAAATGACTATTTATGAAAATGTATTTCAACAGTTAATGACAAATAAATACATATACATGTAACAATGAGAAGATCATTTCAGTATTGTTTGTTTCTTTTTATTTTACAGTTATCCTTCAAATTACATTGTGTTGTCTCTTCCCTATAAGTATTGTTTTAAAAAACTGAACCAAACATTTAAATATTATAACACTTGATCGAATTTGTCATTGTATTGTACAAGACCTGCACACACCTCACCTCTGGGGGAAAAATGTGTAATGATCAAGCTGTGATGATACATTATTTTATTTCTTTTTTCTTTAGTTTATGGGCAATCAATTTCAGGGTAACAGCTTTCCCAATGCTCCCTTGACAAAGGGTTTCCAGGCACTGAGTTAATTTAAATACAAAATCAATTAAATTTGACGTATGTATTTTAACTTATGTGTTTTATTTCTTTTATTTTTATTATTTTATCAACTTAATTAAATTTACTTTTGCAAATGGAATAATGTGTACAATTTTTTAAAGAAAAGCATCAATAAATTTCCCACAATGATTGTTTAATAAACAATGTGGCAAAAAAGAGTCTAGACAAACAAACTGGTTGGTAATTTCTTTTCCAAAATTGTTGGGTGTTTACTTTTAAATATTGGTTTTGGCTAGCCAGTTAGCAAATTTCTAAATGGTCAGTGAATTTTGTTGCATTTTAATTTATGTAATAACCAAATAATGTTTCATTATCAATAATAAATAAATAAATAAATTAAAAAGATTAAGGCCTATACATTTTCAGCATTATTCTGGTACAGAACTTTAAAACTTAACACATAGTTAGACCTTAACATGTAGTTGTATCCTAGTTTGTGAGGTCATGGTTAAGGCATCAGATATCGAATTGACTAAATCAAAGTTTAATATTTCAAAAAATCATATCTCATGAAGCACAAAAGATATTTTCACAATCTTTGCCTCATCTTAAAGACCTTGAACTATGCCACATTTCGTTCGCAGACATGACCCTAATCTGACCTCTCCTTTCTTACGAAACCAGAAATGTTTAAGTGAAGAAATATTCTGATTCACTATTCTGTAAATGTATATTTTTGCTATCTTCAGAAAAAAATTGAATTTTACCAAATTTGGCACAATTGACACCCATATTATGAGGAAAAATGTTGTGTATGACTTCACATGATTGAACCGGAACTTACGGTTGGAAGAATTTAAAATTATATTAGATGACTGAACCAGAAGTTAATGTATTCAGTATAGCACATTATATTTATTATATATTATGAAATCTCATACCTCCTTGGGTAACTCTTGTCTTTTATTTATTTTTATTTTTATATTCTAACCACAAAACATCAAATTTAAAATAAAAACATAGTCTTCCAAGTCACACTTGTTAATTTCTAACGTATTGCTTAAATTTCACAACTTTTCCAAGTTCAACAGCCAATATCTCAGGAACTAAATGACCTATTAGAAAATAAAAACACAATTGAATTCCTTACATTAATAGCTTGTAATTCTTGTGAAATGAGTTACCATAAATGCTTTGATGGTCAAATTAGTGGCACACGAAGTAACGATTTTAAAAGTTTATATCTCATAGCTTCAATTTGATATTTGATATTTATTTCATGAAAAATCAGGCCTCGTGTTGAGATTTGGAGGCAATGTGAATGGGAATTTTGACATGGTTCCTGTGTATGAAATATTCTTTGAAATATATACATATCAAAACTATGATCAATAGTTACTATGGAAAATTAAAACAGGTCGAAAATATTATTTCTCTATCTCAAAAATTATAGATCAGAATTTTGTCAAATTTAGAATATAAACAATCTATGTCAATATGAAGACAACTGGAAAGTTTCATCTTAATCACGTGACCAAAACTTAATATATGAGAATAAAAAAGTAGTTTACGATACAATTTTAAAGGTTAATAAACAAGTTAGGCGATGCTGTTTCCTTCGCCAATAATTCAAACTAAAGAGGGCGCTATGCACATTTAGCGGTTGGACATAATATTATATCCAACCGCTAAATGTGCATAGCGCCCTCTTTTAAACTAGCAGACGAAACCATTGTTGTGACATTCACTTAGGCTTTTACAGATCTCTGATATTGTAATCAAATTAATTACTGTCATTACTTATTTTAAATTGTGTAATTGCAATTTTGACAAGCTCTGCTATTTTTTCCCCTTTCTCCTTCTCGATGAGACTTATCGAACAAAACAAAACAGTTCCAAATTTCACAGAGCCTTCAAACTTGACAGATACTTATACCATAACATGTAGTTGTCAATAAATTTATGACATATAGTTTCAGGTAAAGTTGTGACGTCATGGTGACGTCATCAGATAGCGAAATACACTAAAATCAAATTTTAATATTTCCAAAAATCATATCTCATGAACCACAAAAGATATTTTCACAATCTTTGCATCATCTTACAGATCTTGAATTATGTGACATTTCGTACACAGACATGACCCCAATCAGACCTCTCTTTCCGGTCGGAACCGGATATGGTATATGCCTTCAGTGGACGAAATTACTATTGACATGTGACCTTTTTTTAAATGTGAAGGATGACGTCATCACCTATCACAGTGCCCTCTTGTGGCAGGTTTAGAAAAATAATAATCTCAAAAATCATAGGAAATTTGAATATGACTTCTGCGAATAAAGTGATAGTGACATCTTATATTCTCAAAAAATATGTTTGATAACATCATCAAAGTTCAGAGCGCCCCCTAGTGGAATTGTTAAAAAGGGATTATTTTACAATCTCAGAATTGAACCAAAGCAAGTACTAACGTTATTTTTTCATGATCATGAGGAAGTTTCATTGTGTCATATATATGACCTTCAAATCACCTGTTCTGACCTTTGCTTCCGGTCCAAACAGTAAGTCCAAAGTCAACACATTCTAATGCAAAATTGATATATTTTTGAATATGAAATTGATATTGTTATAATAAAAGATGAAACACCTTTGCAAAATATGATATTGACATCATCGTTGATAATTTGATTGAACCGGAAGTGGACTCGAACACCGTGTGTTTGTTCCAACAAACACTTAAGCTCTAGTTGTGTTTGCATTAGGTTCTCAACACACTCCGTACTGTAACTGGTAATCTTACCAAGCTCTTTGTATTGACGGTGCATCAATACAGTTACACCCAAGACGACGGGCTTTACGTGTGCTCCGCGATGATTGACATTACTGGAGAATCCGTCAACTTAACGGTGGAGACTCAATACGGTAACTTGTGAAATTTTGCTGTGTTCTTTCTATAAAAAGCATCCAATCAATTATTGGTAGGAGGTAACGGTGTTGATTTCACATTACAAACCTATGGAATAATTAGTTAAAATGAAGCTTACATTTCAAAGAAACGAGGAACAGTTAATTTCAATACAATTCTCACGCATGTCAATGTAGAGTTATGTTACGTTAACTGGAGAAAAGATATCAAACTGAATTTTCTTACATACGTAGATAGGATACAATATTTTAAGATGTAAAAGTTTCAGTGGGGTAGTGGCCCACCTGGTCAACCATCCATTAGAAGGAGGTGGTTTTTTGACATTATTCCTGCGAACCTATCTTTAGACCCCAGCCAAACCTCCAATGAAGGTATGATTGGGCCATCCTTGTTTGGGGGCAGACATAAAGCACCTAGTTTGTACGCATATAAAAATAAAAGTAATCTGACCACTTGTGTGGTCACCAGAGGGGCCAATAAATTCACTGACGGAACTTGGAGAGAGAAAAGGGGGCGTGTCTATATTTTTCAGGGCCTATATCTCAGAAACGACTTTGTTGTGTGTTCACTGACAACCTCTAGATGAGTTGGCATGGAATGACCCAATTAATTATTTACTTATTCTTAAATAGTTGTTCAAGAACTAAAATGTGTTTTAACGCTGTGTCATTTAAACATTTAAACAACCATCGGAGTTACATAAGAGGATTCATGTGGGACTAACAGTCTAAAACAAGTTTATCACATATTTCCCGAAATAATAGTATCTTGTCAAAATGCTTCGATCTGGATACAATTATTTGTGCTATTAGTAAGTTTATGTAATAATGTACATTTCAACCGATATTGGATCCCAATGACTGCGCGGTTACAATTGGAATGTTTTACACTGGGTTCAAATATCGATTGAGCAACATTATAAACACAAGAAAAGCTCATTGCGAGGAGGCATCGATCAATAAAAAATAATTATTAACCAAATCGATGATAACATTTTGAAACAGTTGGATCTTTCAAAACCCTTTGAAAGGTTTTTAAAGATAAAATGTACTTGCCAGAGATGTGTAGTGGTTTCGCGTGGGAATGCATCTACACTGTACAATAGTACTATTACACAGTTATTCCATTTTCAAAAACTGACAGAAGAAAGGCTTTGGCGGGTCTGTCTACCAGCTGACAAAATGCGACTGAGAGTAGATACAATTCAACTGTGTTTAATGTTTTTTTTATGTATTTCAGCTTTCAATGGTTCTGTGACTGTAAATGGCGATCCTGTTGTATACTTTGGTAGCGACGTAATCATGACGTGTGCGGCTTCTGGTGACGACATTTACGTCATGGAGTGGGGACACCGCCCTCTATCTTCAAACGGAACGTTCTCTTCTATACCATCAAGTGGACGATTCCTTATCGTCAATGGAGAGAATAGCGCCATCAACTGGGATTCAACTCTGACGATAGGCCAGTTTACTCAAAATGATGAGGGAGAGTACGCATGCTTGATGAACTCTGACACTGCCAGAGATACACTGGTTGTAAATGGCAGTAAGTTACTGAAAAAAATATTTACTGATTTAACGTGAATATGTAGTTCATCAAAACAGCTGAACTGCTCGCGCCGCCTATTTTTTCTGCAGCATACTTCGTCAATGGCTTAGTAATTGGCATAGAAATCTAATATAAAAAATGTTCTTCAATAATTAATTCACCGTATTAGTCAAGTGGCATGTAAGTCTAGTGGATAAAACGGTCGCCTTGTAAATAGACCGAGTTCAAGACTAGCTTTGTCAACATTTTCATTAATTTTTGTTTATACATTTTTAACTACAAAATTAATTCAGAAGAAAAGCATTTCTATATAATAGTAATTCATGGTTGTGGAGGGTTGTTTTTTAAAGGAAAATAAAGTCAAATATTCATTTTTACAAATGCATATAGTTGACGAAGTGTACTGCAGAAAGAAAATCGCGCGCTGCCCCATTGTTTCCCTAAAAATTCATCCGAAAATGTCACACAAACAAAATGCAACAGTAAGACTAATTGCGGTGACACCATGTGAAATTCTCTATTGAGTAGTAATTAGTTCTGAAAAGAACTGGAGATTACAACTCGACGTTTCGATCAGTACGCTCTGATTGGCCTCAGGAGAATGCAACTGTCTTTCATTGTTTTCACATGTAAATGCATAAAACTTTGTAGTGCTTCGACTATCTATTCTTCTTTCTTGTTTGTATTTCAAAGAGTCTGGTGGCTTGAGAGCAGGATGGAAAAACGCCACCTACGACGAAAATACGAACACCTTCAGGCTTGAATGCGCAGTATTGTATTCCAACATTACCCCTGACGTTATTTGGGTTCTCCCAAGTGGCAAACGGGTAAATAAAACGACTGGCAGGTATCAGGTAAATGGTTTTCCTTTTTTTCTTGATGTTTAATTTTTTTTTTTTTTTTAATTGTTTTTTATTGATTATTATTAATTTTGGGGGGAATAGTCGTCTTGAGAAAAATATATTTTAATACAAAAGAGTTCACTAACGTTGGGTGGCACAAAGCCCAACACCTATCCTGTAGATGCACCATTTGTACAGTTCCTGTAATACACAAATTCACGACTCGGACTCATTAATGGATGAAACTCAAGACACAACTTTGTGATGTTTCGCCACAGCTTATAGTAATTAATTTTATTAGAAACTTATTCGCCAGATACCGAATTGGTTTGGGTAAGCTGGCATCATAAACATTGGGCTAACAGGCCCAAAGAAACAACAGAAACAGTGAACACCCAGGTCCAACGTACACGTACGTAACTACCATTTGGCACCCAGGCCAACCATTAATGAATGGGCACCCAGGCCCAGGGCTAATTAGACCAGAACCAAATTATATGGTCAAAATCTGTGGGGGACAGCCATGTTTGTGCTATGGAAGATACAGCACATCCCATCCCCTGAGGTACATAAGTGGGAGAGGCTGACCCCTTACAAAGTTAAAATCACAGTGTATTACAAAACACTATCAATATCAGTAACAATATCAGTAACAATAACCATAACACTAATGATAAATGTAAAATCATGTGCATGTGTATGAGGAGTTGGCTGTCTTCGAATCCTGTTAAAGACGCCACTGTAAAGAACCTGCAAGAGAAGGCAGGATCTGGGTGGTGGTGGGTAAAATTATCCAGCTTGCACAAAAAGCTGTGACAGAATGAAGCATACCTGTGCATTTTCCCTCCAAAACCAACACTGGATTGCAAAGCTATGCCCTGATTGGTCAAAAGCTATGAATAATAAGTGATTCACCTGCACCTGATTGGTTAAAACTATTGGCTATGATTGGACCAAATGAAGAATAGTTAATGTTTGGATCCTTCACAGGATCCCAACTTCTTAAGAAAAGTTGAGTTTGCATGTGTTTCAATAGCAACAGAGTGTTCTAATAGAATATTTACACATCACTTACACAGGGGAGTGTACATTGTAAAACAAAGCCATTTAAACTATAACGAGAAGTAAACCTGTGTTTCCCCGAGCATAAATGATTCTGTCAAAATACATTCATTGTGACAAAATTTCATGTTTAAAGCCAGTATACTTTTTAAAGCCAGTAAAATGTTGGTAAATGGATCCATACGTTATAATCTTCAAAATGCATGTAGGCCTAAAAAGTCTACTGTTTCTGGTCATCGGTCGGCTTCAAAATCGGTGCGGTGATGCGCCTTTTTTTTCTTTTTTTTTTGGCCAACAGGGAAATTCGTGATACATTGTATACGCGGGGACCAAATGCCCCATATACAAAGTATGGTGGCTAAAAGAGGCCTCACAAATCGGGCAAACGTTCATACCCATATATGAAAGAAAAAAAGTCGTTTAAAGCACAGCACGGCAGAATTCCAATCGATCCAGCAATTTTGGTTGCAATTGGACATCGTTTCATAGCAAAAAAATAATAATTGTTTTGTTGCCTTATAACTTTCAGCTTATTTCTTTCTGGTGTTAACGATGAAATAGTGAAAATGCATTCAGATTTTTCGTATTCATTCCAAAAGTTCTGCCTTAATTAAGATCACATAAATTCATAATAGAAATTATTTCAAGACTATGGGTCACTCTGACTCTCATAGCATATGTGGACCTTCCTTCCGGTCAATTCTGACTGGCAGCCGTACGGTACAATTTCTGTTAATTTTGTTTGCATTAGGTTCTCAACACACTCCGTACTGTAACTGGTAATCTTACCAAGTTCTCTGTATTGACGGTGCATCGATACAGTTACACCCAGGACGACGGGCTTTACGTGTGCTCTGCGATGATTGACATTACTGGAGAATCCGTCAACTTAACGGTGGAGACTCAATACGGTAACTTGTGAAATGTTGCTGTGTTCTTTCTATAAAAAGCCTCCAATCAATTATTGGTAGAAGGTAACGGTGTTGATTTCACATTACAAACCTATGGAATAATTAGTTAAAATGAAGCTTACATTTCAAAGAAACGTGGAACAGTTAATTATAATACAATTCTCACGCATGTCAATGTAGAGTTATGTTACGTTACCTGGAGAAAATATATCAAACTGAATTTTCTTACATCCGTAGATAGGATACAATATTTTAAGATGTAAAAGTTTCAGTGGGGTAGTGGCCCACCTGGTCAACCATCCATGAGAAGGAGATGGCTTTTTGACATTATTCCTGCGAATAATGCCAAACCTCCAATGAATGTATGATTGGGCCATCCTTGTTTGGGGGCAGACATAAGCACCTAGTTTGTACGCATATAAAATTAAAGCAATCTGACCACTTGTGTGGTCACCAGAGGGGCCAATAATGGGGCCCAAAAATGGCAAAAAAGTAACCTACGTCGGCTCAATTGTGGGTATTAAAGGACCCCTAACTTAAAAAGAAGATGTTATATACTATTTTTGACAGTAGATCCTAGTAGATTGGGTGTCATTTTGCAGCAAAATATCTTCACCCAATTTTGAGGTATAGCCCTCTGAAAAGGCCAACAAATTCACTGACGGAACTTGGAGAGAGAAAAGGGGGCGTGGCTATATTTTTCAGGGGCCTATATCTCGGAAACGACTTGGAGTTGGGAGCAAAAATTTGTTGTGTGTTCACTGACAACCTCTAGGTGAGTTGGCATGGAATGACCCAATTAATTATTTACTCATTCTTATATAGTTGTTCAAGAACCAAAATGTGTTTTAACGCTGTGTCATGTTCAGGATACCAAAACTCGCGTTCTGTACTTCCGTGGGTCTATACAGACGGGCTGTGTGTACGATATGGCATTTGTGTATGGGTTATTTCACGGTGGTCATCTAGTTCGTCATTTGGATAATTATTGTCTTTGGTGGTGTAACTGGTGTGGTAGTGATATACATCTTTACTATTATAAAAGTTATGTTTAAACCATACCCAAATTGCATCTGGGTCCTATTGGCCTTTGAGAATTTGAGAGTAGCATTTCAGCCCGTATAATACCGCAGCTTAGATACACAAACCTATGGATATTTCCAGCAGCACACACTACTTGTGGTAAAGTGTTTCATTGTCGTCTTAGAAGCTATAATGATGTATTCATATTTTTATTTTTAATGTACAAATGGATAGGCATATACGAATAAATAATGACACTCCTGTATTAAACACAATGTGAATGTAGTTACTATAATGCATGAAACAGTAACATTTATATTCATGCATTAATCATATTGGAAAAATACGATTGAACTCGTTCTGATCGATCAAGACCGATCACCTACCCGAGGGCGCCCTAGATCACCGCGGACTGGTAGTTCAGGAGTCCCCTTTCGGCACCCGGCCGATCAAGACTAGCCCGAAACCATATTGGTAAACAAATAAGGAAAAGGGAAAGGATAAATTGTAATATTGCTGTTCAAACACATTCGAAAAATTAACAAGGAAAAAGGAACAAGTACATTTTGACGTTCCTATTCAAACATTTTGAAATAATTTTTTATTATTTTTGATTTTGTGTTGCTTGGAAGGACTGACACATAAAATTACTACCAAAGAGGCTATGCTATCTATGCAGGTATGAACAGTGCTTTCCAGCCATTACACATTATCGCCACAAGACCTCTGACCACAACACCCAATATGAGTACGCCCCATCTCCATCACGCTCCATCACCATCACGCCCCATCACCATCACGCCCCATCACCATCACGCCCCATCACCATCACACCCCATCACCATCACTCGCGCCCCCATCAACATCACGCCCCTTCACCATAACGCCCTATCACCATCACGCGCGCCCCATCACCACTATGGCCCATAATCTTCACACTCCATCACTATCACGCCCTGTCATTATTACACTATCACCATTATATAGTTACTCCACATCACCATTAGTCACTGGCGGCGGAAGTGGTGGGCAAGTAGGGCACTGCCCCCATCCCCACCCCCATTTCAAAAGTCCTACTTAAGCGTGTCACGGACCACACGCCGTGAAGATTAAGAAACCATCTTCCAAAATGGACTGAATAAAATCACATTTTAGCTCACAAAATGCTCACACAGAACCTGGCTGAATGCAACATTAATTGCCCCGGATTGCCCCCCACTTTCCAAATTATTCCACCGCCGTTGCCTTAATTATGCCCCATCATAATTACAAACTGTAAATCCCATCGCCGTAAAACCATTTTTAATGTACAAATATTATATTGCTGCTTTACTGATTTTAATATCTTCCATCCCCTTTTCCTAGTGGTTTCCCACCCTTTCTCTTTATCCCATCTACCTCCTACTGTTTTTTACTTTTCCCTTACCCTTCCCTATGTTCAAACACTTTTTGTTTCTTTTTAACTTTACTGGGTGTTTTTTCTGGGTTCATTTTGATAGGTAATTAATACTACTACTGAGCTACTTAGCTGGAATGGCAACAGCCCGGAAACTGTCAATCAAGTAAGTTCATCATCTCAAGTTCATAATCCTGTAGCTATCCACTCTGTGCATATCATGAGCTTTCTAGCCATGAAAATGCACTTTCGCTTTAAATTTTAGTAGCGCAATTTATGTTCCGTATACATACAAATGTATACAGTAATATCTCTGCAGTTCCGGCGCTTAAATGATTTTTGTAGTGGAGGGTTTATTGATTTCCACATTTTTGAGGAACGTTGCCTTGTATCGGCAGAATCCGCCAAGTTTTAATATAGGATGACTTATCACACCATTTGTCACTTAGATTGGTTGATTATTCATCGATCAGTCAATAAGCAAAGAAAAAACATGCAATATAAAACAGTAGTATATACATTTACTTCTAATGTTAAAATATTGAACGTATATTAAAGGGGCATTATCGTCACGATCAGAGCAGTTTTTAACAGGGCATGGAATCGGTGTCGCATTTATGCAGCAGCAGGGGCAATATGACCTTATCTAAGAGGTATTATTTTTAGTCACTGAGTTAATCTAAAACTAGCAATCCGATTCCATGCCCTGTTGATCGTGACGATATTGTCCCTTTAAGTTTACATAACGTAACGATTTTCATAATGCACACAATGCATGTATAGATATAACAAAACATGACATTTCCTTGTGGACTGAAACGACTTAATTTAAGACTTTCACTATACAGTTATTAGTTTTCATGCCTTAGGATGCTAACCTACCCCAACATCGGTTGATCAGTATGTCGTTGATTTCGAATCACCAATAATGTAGAAAAGACCCAACGTTTTACACACAGAGAAACGTAGACTGGTCCCTGTCTTTATCCTATCAAGATAGACAGTTTTTGGCTGTACCAGTCAAGGGATTTCATTGGAATTGTGCAAGTCACGCGCGCTTTAAGACTCGCCTGGGAATGTAACGCTATCACGCGCACGCGTACGTACTTCTCCCATCCTATTATTGTACATGGACGCCCACATCGCGCGCAAGGTCAAAGTTGAATCTCCCCCAAATTGAAAGACCGGTATCTGGCCTAATTCACGAGCTTCAAAGCGCGACGTCAGAGCCGCGTTTTCGCGACTGTATCCAGAAACATGTTTGGGCTTCGGTCATTGGTTGTAAAGCGTTTTCGCGAGTTCGGTTGTGATGCGATGACGTCATTGTTCTGACCAAACGTCAACCGAAGTTTGTGATCGGTTACGCTTGGTTTCAAGATGGCGGATTGTAAAAAGTAACGGAAATTTTGTTAATTATTTGTTAAAACATGATGGAATGATGGTTCGTATACAAGCATATTTATTTCAAGTTTAAGTAAAATTTTAATTACACCGTATATTTTGAGAAACGTCAAAGACTGAACACGTCACAAACTGAAAACAATTTTCTGGTGACGTTCGCGTTTTCACGAATATGACGTCAGAAACAAGTTTCTGCTTAGGGTCGTGAAAACGCGCTCCTGACTTCAGGCTAAGATCAACGTTGATATTCGATAACGTACGATCAATAACAGGTCGAAACATAATTTATCCGGCAAAAACATAATTTGGGGTAATTTAGCATCACAGACACCTAAAACTCCCTTAAATTAAATTAATTATCAAAAGCCATATTGTTTTGGTGATTATATAACATATACACATAAGTGAAATTATGTAAGATAATGACAAATTTTACTTGGTCTATTTTTCATTATTACACAAATGTAATGTGGCATTTCTGTCAACAAATATAGTACATTCAGGGCACGTGCAAGACAATATTAAAGATGATCATGCACACTAAGATACAAGTCGCTTCCCCAGAGTCATTTTAAATATCAATCTAGGTGCATCCCATCCTTTCGTCCATTTCCTTCAAACCCTTTTCTGTTTTAGAACACCTTCCTGGATTGATTATTGACTATGAGGATTTTTTCTACCTGGAAAGCAAATTTATCTTCCGCTATTTTTTTACCTTATTTTTTAAACAAATTTTACAGCATAAATCACTTTCTTGGTAATCGCTACATTTAAATATGAATGCATCCAAAACCAAAACATGAACCAGCAACCAGCTGGAAACGGGTGCTTTACATAAATGGCGCCTTCATATGTCAGTGCCCAGAGCCGATAGTTGGGATGTATCATCCTGTTCATTTATATTGAACAGGATATTAATATTACTTCGAGTCTGAGTCACAAAGAATCACTTTATTTGATTCATTAATTTAACTTCAGTGCCGAATTGCTATCTCATTATCTTGAACATGAAATAATCATTACATACTAACCTTCGTGGTTGCACTTCGGTCGCTGCTTCACTAGAATCTTGGAGGTAAGATTGTGTAACCAATGTTATGATATTCTTTGTTTGTTACCATGGTTACAGACCAGTGATAACGGACCCATTAGTCTGTTGGACAGGTTAGATGAAGTAGCACAGATCATCGGAAATCAACTCAAAGTAGGGGAGACCATTCAGTCACAAACATCAACAATAAGTAAGTATTTTATTAGGAGGAAACATGACAACATGTTCAAAAGTATTTTGACTTAATCGTAAGTAATTTTTTTTAAATAAATCTTGGTTAATAAAGTCGAATTTAGAAAATTTTCTTAAACTGGAAGTTTAAGTTTAAAAAGCTCTTTATAAATTGACGCAAATCTGAAAGGGTATTCGGAAAAAAAACATTCTGGGTTTATGTTAAGTGGGATCTGCTCTTTTCAAAAATATATTTGGTGAGGTCATCGCTCTTAACAGCGCCCTCTAGCAGCAGGTTTTAAAAAGTCACTTTTTGCTATCTTGAGAAAACATTAGACGGAATTTTACCAAATTTGGCACAATTGACACCCATATTATGAGGAAAAATTTTGTGAAGTATAAATGACGTCACATGATTGAACCGGACGTTCATTTCAACCATCAGTAGTTTGCAAATTGCAAAAAATATATCATAAAACTGAATAATAGTTTTCTTCTTCAAAATCGGTGCTCAGATTTGTGGGAAAAGAACAGAATACTGTTACCAGCCGGCAACGTTTTTTTTTTCTTAAACTGGATTAACATTTTTCTCTCTATTAGATGAAAGCACTTCAGATGGAATAAGTTTTAAAGATGATTGAAATTCGTTACAACGTGACACCACTGAGCATTTATATAACAATATGTTAATTTGATAATCTACGATAATGAATAATGTTGTACTTTCCCTGTATACTCACGTATATGAAAGAGGTGGAATTTGATCATTCTAATCTTCATCACGGTGGTATAGGCCTAACTAATGTAATAATTAATTTAACATCTGAGAAGAACTGATGGTTTGACAACTCAATGCTTTGATAAATATACTGTGATCGTATACGACCATGTATTCTCCTCAAGGCGATCAGTACTGATCGAAACGTTTGAGTTGGCAGACAACACTTACCTTACCTGACGAGGATTGGTAGCATGTCTCTTTAAAGATGGATGGGGTTGAGATGATCATAATGTATATAATTTACACTGTTGATTGACAACATGTTATACCTTTGGCTGTGTGAAATCAGGAAACATGATGTCACTATATTTGGATTTGGACGTATAACCACAGAGTTCTCATTCTTGATCCTGCAGGTTGTTCACTTGAAACCAATACATTGGAAACATATATCCAGAATGGTTGGACCTTTAAGCCGTTTGCAGACTCCGAAGATCACATTTCAATAAATGGATTAGACCTCACTAAACCTGGATTCAATGGTACATAATATCAGTTTTGCTGAGGGTGGCTAAAAATAAGAGGTGGGGGGGACACGCGGTAAAAGAAAGGAGGGGGATTGTAAATGTTCGTGATTACATACCATCAGTCAATGCTATAAATAGTTCCTGATAGATCTATTTTTACAGGAAACTTGAATTTGGCTTTGAGCTGCGTCAAGTTATGTAACTTTACTACACTGTAAAATGATTCACCATCCAATGATGAAAGGAATTTGTTGGAATGCATGCATGTTGCACACGGTGCTTACACGTAACGCATACTTGTCTTCAAAGGTGGTTAGTCATTGCCTGTAAAGATGGCCGATTTTGGATTTTGTAACGTCAAGTGAAAACCATCTATCACAAAGTGCGACTTTGCGCTTTTCTGCATAAAATAAAAGGTTTTTCACTAGCCAGTTTTTTAAACAGTGGAAACTGTTGCCATTTGAATGTACATGTGAATGGAGAACCAATTGTAACATGCTAGTACCAGTGATACACTGACTGATGTTTTGTGTATAATGGTGCTCTCATAAGGCCTCGCACAGAGCCATGTATTACAAAATCTTATTTTGTTTATTTGTGACAGGCAAAAAGTTACGCTCTTTAAATTTATTTAATTACACTGATTTTCCTTTAATTCTGTGCGTATGTAGCCTGTGGATGCACCAATATCCATCCGCCGTTTTCCCTTTATTTAATTCTTTTTTAAAAACCCTTTCTTATGTAAATTACCATGTAATCCATTGCGCCTTCACATGCCAGATTTATACTCAGACGCACTCTTGGTCACTCTTTCTCGTATTTTATACAGAGCAATAAAGCACAAGTATACACCGAAGCCATTTTCATTGTCCGATCTTTGACTCTGAAATACTAGTGTCTTCAGTGTTCTTGCCGCAAATTATTGGTTGTCTATATATCCCCAACGAGTTGAGAAGGTTTTCCTGAATTATTGGAAATCGTGGGTAAAAAGGGGTAAAAAAATTATAATAAATGTTGGTGTGGACACATAATGTATTACTACAGCAGGTTACAGTACCGCAGTACTCTAGCAACTGAGCTATTTAGTCCTAGTAGCCAGGTATTACGCACCAAGTTATGATGCTAAACCTGGGAAGTGGCAGTCTGTGGATCTCTAGAAGAGGATGCAACTTTTTGAATATCATATAGTCAAACAAACTACAAGGGAAATGTACTAGGTATATTTATGGAGTGAACAAAGAAATTTACTAGAGTGGGACTTGAACCTAGCTGTGACCCCCCTTGGTAATCTAGTGACTGAGCTATCTAGCCCTTTGTTGGCGACGTCTCTATTAATCAATTATTTATCTTCATTATTCAACAGAGACTGATCGATTGTCGATTTTTAGTGTGGTCTACAACAATGTCACTGAACTATTCAACAATCATCAGAATGGAATCAAGGATTACATCATCGCTGATATTATTTCTGCCACAGTCTTCACTCCTACCGGACGAATCTCATTGCCTGTATCATTCAAGCGACAAATCACTAATATCTGGGTAAATTACCAGCATAAATTGATCAATGCACAAGCAAAGAAGAATAATAGGCCTACGACAACAAAATAACTGGAGATTAAATTGTTTGTGGTTACAAAGTTTAATATTATGGGAAAAGAAGGTGATTCTCACTTGGGATTTCTTGCAAGACTTTAATTGGTCAATAGCCAACAATGTTCGTAACATGTAATTTGTCCACGTTCATGATTGGTTGGTAAGTCAGTAAAAATATGTTTTGTTTATGGAAAGCCCATTTTCAAGACACCAGTAAAATCATTATGAAAAATGTACATGACTTGAATAAAAGTCTCACTGGATAAATATCATTGCTCGAAAAACGTTTAATGTCTGTTTAATAAATTAAATTAGCGCAAAAATGTAAAGGTATCTTTTCCTTATTAGTTTTCTTGTTATTTTAGTATACACCAATAAGAGAATTATCTGTCTGGCTCACAGAATATAAATATATAAAAAAGTATTAAATATCATTCTGTGCACATTTGCTGATAACTAGAAATTGATTTGACTCTCAAATCTAAAGAAAAAAATTAAAAATAAATAAATAATTTAAAAAAAAAATTGGTTGTAATTGTAAAAATATATATAAAAAAGTATTAAATATCATTCCGTGCACATTTGCTGATAACTAGAAATTGATTTGCCTCTCAAATCTAAAGAAAAAAATTAAAAATAAATAAAAAAAAATTTAAAAAAAATGGTTGTAATTGTAAATATATTATTAATTTGATTTCTGCCCTTCACTGGCGTCTCTATGAAGCACTGTTTACTCAGTGATTTCCGAGTTTGTGCGAAAAATCTCCACAAGTGACTTGGAACTTCGATCCCAAGACCTGCTGCTTACTAGTGCAGTCGTCGCCATAACTTCTTGACCACCAAGCTTACCCGATAACGACAGGCCGGCTAGTGTCCTATAAAGCAACGAGTGCCACAATTTGCATTTTAATTGAATTTAATAAAAATTATTTCCTTTATTAATTTTAATGTTGTCCTTCACCGACGTATCTATGAAACAGCGTATATACTCGGGGCATTCAAGAGTCTGCGGAAATAAATAAAAATGTGACTCGAGCAGGACTCGAACCCACGACCTCATGCTTACTCCTGCTATCTAAATACGTCCGTTAAGGGCATCCCAATGCAAGTATTCCATCAGTTATTTTAAATTATAGCATTGATCAGCCAAATGGTTAACAAACACATAATTGTTATTAACTAATATTTTGTGTTTCGTTTTTAGGGCACTGGGAATGCATCAACTGAGAGATTTGCTTTTTGTGCATTTTGGGATGACTTCATAGAGTAAGTAATACTCTATACAATTTTTAATTGTTCTAGCAGAAGTGTTTTTAGTGCATGTTTTTGTGTCTTCATATACAACACCGTGAACCAAAACAATCTGGCGATTTATTGATGAAAACTTTTATTTGAATTTTAACATAGACTAAATAAAAGTTTTGGTTGTTGGTCGCCGTGTGATTGTGATTGTGAAGTTCCACAGGAAAATAGGAACGAAATTGAACTGTTTTTGTTAAAGAAAAGGTACAATATTTGTAATCATCTGATGACAAAACTATTCAATTACTTGATGTTAAGTTGGTAAATTTATAATTTTTCTCATTTCAGAGAAAACATGGATAAAAATGTGTACAGTATCAAAAAGTTGTCAAAGAGTTGACAGGCAGCACCGTATTGTTCCAAGTGTTTTCTGAAAATATATTATGATCTCGACACCACATTAAACTTTCAACAAGTTGGTTAAACTTTTGAAAGTTTAATGTATATCTTGATTCAAAGAGAGTAAGCATACCCATATAGAAGCAGTTTTACCAACATTACCAATGTTGTACATTTCCTTTCTTTAATTGCCTATATAGTGATACAGATGTTGGGGGTTGGTCAACAAGAGGCTGTTACCGTACTGATGAAGATGACCAACGATTGACTGAAGCTAATCATGGTGATTACGTCTCATGTTACTGTAATCATACAACCAACTATGCCATATTGATGCGTATTGTACCAGTCACAACATCTGTCAAGGTAATCATTTATAATCAATAGAAATATAAACATAACAACCAGTTTGGTTATTTGGTTTGTTTGTTTGTTGTTTTCCAAATTGTTGACTGACTGTGTGTCATCCTGTCCAGAAATGTGTTTGTCTGCTTGTACTGCCACTATGCCTTTCTGTACGTGTTATCGTGCTGTCTGTCATTTACTTTGTCTGTCTATTTGTTTATTTCTTTACCACTGCTCTTCCTTTTGTACGATTTGTTCTTGTCTCTTTTTAAATGTTCGGTGATGTTTTTGATAGTCTTGACTGTTTCTATCTTTGACTTCAAAGTTCTGGGGCAGGGAGGGAATTTTTATCAGGAACATCAAAATCAGCCCCCTGGTTAATGTTGATTTAGATGGATTCAGTACTGAACATGTATTTCCCATAGAATTGAGCATTATGCCATGTGTACCAAATCCACCCAATTCCACCAGCTGCTTTTGTTGGATTCAGGACTGTGTGTAGCAAAGCCATGGATGCTTTGCATTTGCTACTGTACCAATGTGTACCAAATCCATCCAATTCCACCAGCTGCTTTTGTTGGATTCAGGACTGTGTGTAGCAAAGCCATGGATGCTTTGCATTTGCTACTGTACCAATGTGTACCAAATCCATCCAACTCCACCGGCTGCTTTTGTTGGATTCAGGACTGTGTAAAGCCAAGCCATGGATGCTTTGCATTTGCTACTGTACCAATGTGTACCAAATCCATCCAATTCCACCGGCTGCTTTTGTTGGATTCAGGACTGTGTGTAGCAAAGCCATTATACTTTGTATTAGCCATTGTATCAATTCCATCAAAGTTTAACAACTGTGTATTATAGCCAAAATGCTTAGGGGGTAAGGGTGGTATTTGGAAATTGTTTGTAATTCTATACATGTTTTGTTTTTCGTAGTACTTTTGTAGTATATTAAAAAGTTGTTTCTAAGTTGTTTAAATTTAATATAATTTATATATATTTATATAACTTATAGTTTTTGACCGCCTTTGCAATTGTGAATAAACGAGAATGTTTATTAAAAATAATATAACAAAATTACAACAATGATTACAATTCTCAGTATTGTCTTATTTCCTTATTTGTTTAGATCCTGGATACATTAACTATAGTAGGATGTATTCTGTCCATCTTTGCTCTGACGATAGCTCTTGCATTCTTCATTTTCTTCAAGTAAGTTACTCTTAATTTTACAGTTTTCTGTGATTACTATCGTTATGGTTCAAGTTATTGAAGCTACAACGTTGGTAATGTTGGCAAAATTGTCTCCGGTTTCTGGTCCCCGTGCGCGTCGCCTCGGACCCGCGCATTTTTTTTTTTTTTTTTAAATTTGTTGCTATGAAACGATGTCCAATTATAGCCAAAAATTGCTGGATCGATTGGAATTCTGCCGCGCAGTGTTTTAAACGACTTCTCACAAAGGGCATGAACGTTTACTGGATTTGTGCGTTCTCTCTTAGCCACCATACTTTTTGTATAGGAAATTTGGTCTGGTTCCAATAACCGCGTACACTTGTATCAATTATCCCCCCCCCCCCCCCAATAAAAAACAAACAAACAAACCAAATTTGAAGCCAACCTAGTACCAGAAACTGTTGGCCTTATGAGTATGCTTACTTTCTTTGAAACAAGATATATATTTAACAACCAAATGTGAGTTTCAGCTCAAGGCGGACTTGTGATGAGATAAGTGAAATGTTATTCACAATTTTTACAAAAATACTTGCCGACTGGCAACTTTTTTGAAGATGTGGATATTTCTTCTACGTCTACTTGGAAATATTAAGATCATGAAATAATACATGGGCTGAACATGAAAATATACACTCACTGGCCATAAGTATTGCAACATCCCCAAAGTTCAGTTTGGAGAACTGTGTTACAATAATTTATTTTATTTTATTTACACTACTTAAGACTTATTGAAAGTGCCTGTGTTTTGAAGTCAATGTTCTTTTTTACTGTTCTTGCTCAGAAATTATGTAATACACGATCGATGAAATCGGATTAAATGATCATCTCACCTGTTACTTGTAAAGTGCTATTTTGAGCATGTTGCAATACTTTTGGCCAGTGAGTGTAGATAGTCTGATCATGAACTAATAGACAGTCTGCTCTTGCTAAATCTCTCCACAGACACCCATCCTTAGACACTGAGCGTATTTTAATTCATCGTCATTTGATGGGATCTCTCCTTATGGCTATGACGATCTTCTTGATTGGCTTATTCTTGACAACGTTTGAGGTGAGAATTGATTTTTCTGGACGACATTCATCTTCACTCTCAGATGATATATTTCGAATTATAACAGGGAATACATGTATAGACTATGTTACTTGTTTATGTACATCATGATTGTTCTTGAGAGTACATGGCATAAAGTATTAGAATCCAAAGATAAAAAAATACATAACCTATAGATGGAGAACTTCATGTGGACAGACCGTAATCTTGAATTGTCTGAATCTATGGGCATAGAGCATGATTTAAATACTGCATTGAGGGCGTATACAAATTCATACATACACACTTATGTGTGTATGTATGAATTTGTTCAATAACGATCACACTAAGACCTATTCCACCACACCAGGTAAGCTAGTGGCATAGCCAGGATTTTCAGAGTGGGGGGCAAACATTTTTGGGGGGAATTTACCCACACAAAACTCAACCGAAACCGAAATGGAAAAATTAAATTTTTGTTTTCCCAAAAAATGCACAATCTTCTCACGTCGCTCAACGGGGTAGTAGGGATATGTGTGCCAATTGTATTTTTGCACTCAGTTATTGCATGCATGCACGGTCGCAGGTTATCCCCTCCCCCAAACACCGCTCAAAAACAACACTTTATGTATCATTTTCTCTTCACTTCCCCTTCCCCCTTTTTTTAATTTTGTAATTTAGAAAACAAAATTATACACCACTGTTTAGCAGATAAATAAGTTCAGAAATACAAACAATTTACCGACAGACACTATTTTGCCAACAAGTGGGGCGGCCGCCCACCCCCATCCACCACATCCCCCCACCCCCCTCCCCCAATTCCCCTCATTCTAACGTTGAAAATGGATCACAGCCATGACCCATTTAAAATGTATAATACATGTACGTACACTTCACATTTTATAACAAATGACATCATGTCAGACGGAATCATTTCTCATGATGTTTGTTATCATCACCAACTTCACGTCAGGTAAGTTTTGAGATTATAAATCACCAAAGGTAATAATGAATACAACAAATATGTATGCATGTCACTATTTTCTTGTTAAATACACAACGTGATAAGCTGAAACTTTCACAGGTTGGTTGGTTGTTAAATGTATACACTGTAAGAAATATTGGGCAAACACAGTTGATATGTTGCCCAACACTGGTCAACATATCAACAGGTTACACAGTTGGTTTACCATTGCCCAATGTTGGATAATATTTTGCTAAAATATGTAAACAGTTGTGGTACATACTAACCAATTCTGGGAGAAATAACCTTACCCAACCCAGTGTTACCCAACGTTTTACAGTGTATCTTGATACAAAGACAAAGCATACTCGTAAAAGAAGTTTTGCCAACATTTCCAATGTTTTACCTTCCCTGTAAGTTATTTATATAATGATTGCTGTCTAACAAATGTTTGACTCCCTGAACTTTGAATGACTATTTTTTGTATAGATACCATGTCAGATAATCGCAATGCTGCTTCACTATTTATACCTGGTGGTGTTTTCTTGGATGTTAGTAGAAGGCATCCATCTATATCGACTCATCGTTACAGTTTATGGCAGTGAGAAACAAATGGCTAAGTTCTACTGTTCTTTTGGATGGGGTGTGTTGAATTTGATTTCATTTTATTCGTATAGAAGGGCCGTCACACTTTTATTTGCTTTGGCATGTAAAAACGTTATATTTGGCCCCCCTTTTATCATTATTACAGTGTATCATTATAGTGAGCCATTTTTTGAAAGTCGAAATTAACAATTTGAAATATGTCTTAATTATAGTAATACAAAAAAATTGCCATACACATCATAAGACCCTAATGTGGGGCAGAATCGCCGTTGGACGTTTGAGTTTATTATTTAGTATTTTTGCCGAAAACTTATTTCTTTAAAGGATTCATGACTCAAACTTTGCCTTGACCTTCATGACTGGAGAGTTGAGGACTCGAAATTAAACTTAATAATAATAATAATAATAATAATAATAATGTGGACTTATATAGCGCACGTATCCACCAAACTGGTGCTCAAGGCGCATTATATTATTACCCCTGCTCATCAGGCTCATAAATCATTCCTGAAACCATCTCAGCTCCCTGGGGAGTATACAGCTCAATTGCTGCCATGACAGCGCATATAGGGCTTATCATACACAACAACCAACTCTGCCCTCACAGGTAACCCATTTACCCCTGGGTGGAGAGAAGCAATTATGGTAAAGTGTCTTGCTCAAGGACACAAGCACCATGGTCGCGGTTGGGATTCAAACCCACATTCTGACGACTCAGCCACCAGAACACAAATCCGATGCACTAAACCGCTCGACCATGGCACTCCATATAACTTGTGTAATATTCAGTATGAACAATTAAAGTAACAGTTTGTTATCTATTGACACATGTATTTCCTGTATATTTCAGGTTTCCCTGTGGTGATTGTCGGCATTTCAGCAGCTGCCAAGTGGAAGGGATATGGAGTGACAGGAGTAGTGTAAGTCATGTTGAAACTTGCTTCTCTAAAATGTTTAATCAAATTATTTCACAAGTGAATTGTTGTCCTCCGAAGATATAAATTCCTCGTTGGAATGAATACGAAAAATCAGAATGCATTGTAACTATTTTATCATTAGCAACACATTGAAATAAGCTGAAACTTTCACAATACATGTTATCTCTTGATTCTTATAAAGTATAAATGCATTTATAGAAAATTTACCAAACGTGTATTGGCTTTAAGGAAAATGTGATATTTTAATTCTGTCAAGAATAAATTTGTATTGATTTGACGTTTTAAGTACAAATCAAATTCACACTCTTGATGATGGCACACACAGTACTTATTTCTCCAGGTTTATCTTTCTATTTTATAAGTAGGCCCTAATTAAAATACGTGAATATATCAGAATACGTGAATATATTTTCACAATGTGTAATTCAATTGTGCATCTAGACACTTAAATTTTAATTTATATATATATATATATATATATATATATATATATATATATATATATATATATATATATATATATATATGTGTGTGTGTGTGTGTGTGTGTGTGTGTGTATGTATGTATATGTATATGTGTGTATGTGTATATGTATATATATATATATATATATATATATATATATATATATATATATATATATATATATATATATATATATATATATATATATATATATATGTGTGTATGTGTGTATATATATATGTGTATATATATGTGTGTATATATATGTATGTGTGTGTATATATATGTGTGTATATATGTATGTGTGTATATATATATATATATATATATATATATATATATATATATATATATATATATATATGTGTGTGTATATATATATATATATGTATGTGTATATATATATATATGTATATATATATGTATATATATATGTATATATATGTATATATATATGTTCGTTCCCCTGTTGATGCCTAATATGATATACTTGTAATATTCTTATCACCAGGATTTATCATACCCGTCACCAGGATTTGTTTCTCGAGTTAAATGTATGTACTAGCGTAGCCAAAGGGGTGACAGGGGCGCGGCCGCCTCCCACACACTTGTCGATAAATAGTGTATGTTGGTAAATTCACATATTATGTGTTGGTATTTTAGGACCCCGGTGATTACATTGTTCAATGTTCAATTGGGGTCAGGCTAAAATGATAGCAGCTGAGACAGAAATATTTTAACTGAGATAGTTATCAACTTTACAAGTAAGTTTTATGTAAAACTGTGACAATTGAGTGTATTATAGTGTATTTAACATTGTATTTGAGATTGCATGTATTTGTGTTCAGAGATATCTTTGTGTTAATTAAAAGTGGTGCAATGGACATTTTCTTATTCATAGATGTTGGTTGAATCCCGCTGAAGATGGTGTCATTTGGGCATTTGTTGCACCAGCTTGTGTTATAATGTTGGTGAGTTACTATCTTAATACCTACAAGAGGTGAAAGGCAACATTTATTCTGTGTTGACTAATGTTAAAGGGAAAATACGACATTTGCAATTACCCAATTACAAAATTAACAAATGATTATCAAAAAGCTAACTTGATGTGAAGTTGGTAAAGATACAAATCGACATTTAGTCTGAAGTGTTCTCCTTTCAGTTAAAAACACAGACACTAAAGATATGATGTGTTTTCTGAAAATATTGTGAATACTTTTTCACATTTTCTCATGACTTAAACTTTGCTTTGAGCTGAAACTTTCACAGGTTGGTTATTTAAGGTATATTTTGACTCAGACAGGGTGTTCAAAATTATACTCAATGAAGCAGTTTTGCCAACATACTTTTGAAATTCAACTTAATAAGATTAAACTTTCATAGGTTAGTTGTTGATTCACATAAAATTGGGCATACACGTAGACAAAGTTTTCCAATATTACCATTCCCTTAAAAGGTCAGTATAAAAAAACTAATGTGTTCATTACATTTTGCAATAATATGGTATTTTTTTATTTTTAGGTGAATGTTATGGTGTTAGCCATGGTGATTAAGACTACAGTGATGGCTTCTCAGCGTTGCAATCAAGACAAACTGGCAAAGGTCAAGTAAGTAACATCAGACACTCACACAGGGTGTCCAAAATTAAGAAAGATTAGGTTTACGGATAACATGTGGTTGGGTTTTAAAAAGAACCGATAGTGAGGATACTTCTCAAGCCCAGAATTATGACTTTTTTAATTTGAACATGTATGATTGTTTATTTTAACATATTAAACTATCCTTAATTATGGGGATTTATTAATGTTACCTTATTTCTGTCTATCAAACCAAGGATTCCTCAAAAGTGTCTATAGCACTGTAGCTCGTAAGCCTGAGAAAACCAGTGAAGAGAAGATGATGTTGAGTTTAAATGTGGGAGGCAAACCACTTAGGAATAATATTCTATGGGAAACAAACGTTATCAGGTAGGGACTGCAAACGCAGACCACATGTTGGCTCGGGTCTGAGTGGGATTTGAACCTGGGTCCATAGAGGTGAAAAGCGAGGAAAGTACCACTACTCTGTATATATGTATAGATTTACATTGTATTTAGTCGTCATGTAAAAACATATGAAACATATAATCCTTTCATATGAACAGCTCCAGAGGTAACAAGTTACATGACTACCCAAACCCTTACAAAAAGTTCTATAGAAGTCTATAGAACGCTGTATAGAGCTCTATAGAGCTCTGTAGAAATTAGAAACATCTATAGAAACTCAAAAATAATTTTATAGAGTTATTACTTTCTATAGAATTCTATAGAACCAGTTATCTATAGAGACCAATCTCTATAGAATTCCACTGACTCGGTTTCTTTCCTGTTTAATTCCAAATTAGACCATTAATATGATTTGTTCTCATCCTCCCAAATTTTAGTAATTTTAGTCCCAAACTTTATTAATGTTTTTTTTTTATGATACATAGACTCTACTTGATACAAACAAAGAAAAAAGCTTGTAATGTTCAACAACATAATAATAATAATAATAATAATGTGTGGATTTATATAGCGCACGTATCCACCAACTAAGTGGTGCTCAAGGCGCATTATATTATTATCCCTGCTCATAAGGCTCATAAGGCTCATAAATCATTCCTGAAACCATCTCAGCTCCCTGGGGAGTATACAGCTCAATTGCTGCCATTTCTAGCGCATATAGAGCAAACCAACTCTGCCTTCACAGGTATCCATTTAACCCCTGGGTGGAGAGAAGCAATTATGATTAAGTGTCTTGCTCAAGGACACAAGTGTCACGGCCGTGATTCGAACCCACATTATGTTGCTAACACCAGAACTTGAATCCGGTAAGCTAGACCGCTCGGCCACGACACCCCATGTGTCACACATGTGTTTGTTTATATTTTCAGTGATGAAGGCAATCATTTTAGAGTAACAAATTGTCTTAGAAATCTTATGTGCGTCTTATGCTAATGCATTCGTATATATTACACATTGTTTTATTATGTACGTGGTGTACTAATTTAGAGATGTGGCTCTAGAAGCTATGAAATTAATCCCACATGTTATGTGTGTATAAGTCACTAATACAATAGGTCAATCCCGTGTAACCAACAGATAACAAATATTATTAGTAGACTTGTAGCTTTGCACGGTGACAATTACAATATATAAGTAACGACTGTTTGCTGTGACACCATGTAGAAATTCTCTTTTGGTTACAACTCGCCTGAAGACGATCTGAGTATACTGAACCAAAAGTCAAAAGAGAATTTCTACATGGTGTCACCGCAAACAGTCTTCACTTAATGTTAAAATTATTGTCCATTTAATCTTGTATATAGGACTGGTTTGCGTAGCGCCCTCCTTCTTCTACCGATGCTAGGCATTTCTTGGATTATAGGTCTGATTGGACACATCCACCCAGTATTTGATTACATCTTTGTTATCATGAACAGTTTTCAGGTACGTCAACATAAATAAGAAAACATATTCAGCAGAAACTATTTAGGACAACTATATCTGAGCAATTATAGAGGATGTTTGGAGATATTTATGTATGAATGGGAAGTACAACATTGATAATTACCTAAATACATTTTTAACCAGGAGCTAAGCTGGTGTGAAGTTAATTGGTAAATATACCAACCACTCTGAGACATTATTATGGCTGAAGTAATCTCATTTCACAGAAAACGCAAACAAAAATATATACATTTTCAAAGAGATGCCAGACAGCAACTTACAGTGTTACATATTTCACACGTTTTCACACTTTTCTCGTGACTCTGCATTGAGCTGAAATATTCGCAGGTTAGATGTTTAATGTATATCTTGATTCAAAGACAGTAAGCATACTAAATCATACAAAATATGGACTGTGTAAGGTTGTGTAGTCGCCCTCTTTTGTGACCGTATCATAAATCATAGAATAATATAATTCCAGTGGGGGGAGGTGCATAAGCATTCATTACACCCCCCCCCCCAGCCATCCTTGGGTACGGGCCTGATTACCAATGTTGTACCTTCCCTTTTGTTATAAATATATATGTACAGAATCTAACGTGTTTGAATACAGCCACTTTGCAGACAATAGGCTTATATGTAATCTCAAAAAGCCACTTTTCACAGTTTCGCTTACAGTTTTACTGCTTGGTGTAAATATTTCTGTTATTCCCAATGTTATTCCCCAATAATTTACGTCAGAATTTGGATAACGGACTGTATCAAAATTCCTTCTCCCCCCCCCCCCCGCGGCACCCCCTCCTTGTTCACAATTTGGATCCCTAAGAAAAACTAAAGGGCCTGTTAAAATGTGTCTCAAAGGCCAACTTTAAACCCTGTCGCCTCTCCATTTTCCCCTTGTGAACGAACCCCAGTTATACATTGCTAGCGCTGTCCTGTGCCAAAGTTTCTTGCTAATAATGTGAAATACACGGAAGTCTTGCTGCTTTTTGTCTGTTATTATAGGAGAAAAATGTTATTTACCTGTGCAGCACTATGATATTGAGGGCTTAAAACCAGAAATGGTTATGTCCAAAATCGGCATTTTGAAGAAAAAAAATTAGTTTAAAAGTTTGAATCTTTCTGAAGAATCAGAAACTCCCCATAACACGTTTTAGACAAAAGTGGACATACACAGTTATTGTTTTAAGCCCTCGATATATAGGTCCATGGTGGTTTTTCTCTATCTATCTAGGGAGTATGGCTGGTGATTGTGTGTTGTCTAATGAATGGCGAAGTACGTAACGCTTTCAATCTTGTTATAAAGAAGACACTTGGTAAATACTCCGGGTCAGTACACGACACGTCTACTACTGATGACTCATCAGTAAGTTATCACATTGCTAAATCTTTAATTTGGAAAAGTCTATACTATTGGTCGATGCAATAAATAGCTTATTATAAACTCTCGCCTGCAATTTGTGATGTCTGCAATAGCAGACCAAGAATACCATATATTGCATTCAGACGACCAAATATTTATTGCGGCGATCCTACCCCAATTACGATCTTACGATGTGTATGGTATAAATTTCTTTATAATTATTAATTATTTTATACATTTTCAGGGTATTTTTTGCATTAAGTACTGTTAAAAAATAGAAAATGTTCTGAGTCCGCAGGATTGAATTTGAGTCCAAGTCGTTGTACATGGTGACTCGAGTTTGAGTTTGAGTCCAAGTCACGAGTCTGGTTATGAGAGAAAAATGGGTTCACGACAATGAAGGAAAAGATCAGATCAGAGCACACTCAACCATTATGGCACTCTCTACTACTTCATATAACAAGTTTCAAGTTGTATGTTTTTATTTGTTGTTTCAGACATCAAAAGCCAATAAATCAACTAAGATCAGCAATGATAAAGAGACGGTACAGACTACTTATCACACCTAGATTGCCTGATATAGCGATGATAACGAGATAATACAGATTGTAATCACAGAGTGATTACATATATATTAATTGATATTCTAATGCCGTAGATGAATATTTACAAATTAAAGATGGCTGTCGATCTCGAACGTACTGGATGGTTATCGTGATGGTTGGGCGAACTTCAATAGAACATCTTATGTCGCTAGTCTTGCTGCTCGTGTGTTTGGTCCAGTAGTTTGAGATCTTAGAAGACATATTAAGCTTTTCTCAATCATTTTGCGAATAATTATTGATGTGCTTAATTTATTAGAATTCAATATTTCATCAATAATAGATATGTGTTAGTGGTAATGATTATGTAGTATATTTGTGAAGATGTATTTTGCAAAGTCACTTTTAGTTTCTTGAACAAAATAATTACAATCAAATTTAGTACAAACATCGATACTCTCCTTACAGACAAACAATAATTTGCTACATGCGCATTAATTATGCTTTGAGAACATAACTTATTATTCAACATCACAGTTTAATGATTGTTATCAGTGTAAATTATAAATATATTTTGAGATTTAACTGATAATGAAAACTAAATATTTAAACTTATTTTGTTAGATTAAAAATCAAACAAAAAGTTTACAAACTATTTGCATGGAAAAACAAAATGTCAGAATGGATAAAGCAAATAATGAATTTATTTTATTTGAATTTGAACTGAATTTAATCGAAAATTCTAGGTATAAAAGAAAAATAATTTAATTTAATTTTAATCGTATTGATTCGAAAATATTTAGGTTTATAGAGGAAATTAAATCTTGAAATATATTTTAGAGTTTAAAAGTAATTGTTTAAAAGATCGTGTGCCTTTAATTTTATTTATATTAAATGTTTAACTTTTATTAGTTTTGTTTAGTATATTACAGTATTTAGCCCTGTATTATCTGTTATCAATCAATCAATCAATCAATCAATCAATCTCACTTTATTATCCCTAATGGGAAATTCCTTTCGGCCTATACATCAAACAATTAATGAATACATTAAAAATTACAATAAATATTACACGTAAAAACACAATACTTCACTAAAATTGCATTGCATGTGGGCCTAATTAATTCCCGTGTTGGTCTCTGTAACGTATAATTATCATTCCAACTGCTTATTAAAAATCTGGACAGCTGAGGGAACAAATGAGCTGGCATACCGCTTAGTTTTAATCCTCCGCTGTAAAAGACGGTTACTCCTAGCACTTCTAATAAATGTTTCATACAAAGGGTGAGTTTCATCTGCCAGAATCATTTCAACTTTGTTCAACATCAGAGATTTATACAGATTGTCAACCGTTAATTGATCAGTACCAATTATTTTATTCGCTTGTTTAACTACCCTATCCAATTTAGACCGATCCAGTACCCGCATGTTTCCAAAAACACAAATAAGACAATATGTAAAACTTGTAGCTTTGCATGGTGAGGATGATAAGTAAGACTAATTGCGGTGACACCATGTGGAATCTCAATTGAGTAGTAATTAGTTCTGAAAAGAACTGGAGGTACAACTCTGAATAATAATACTTTGTAATAATACTTTGAATTAAGTTTCCTTAAAAAGAAAAGACGCTGCTGTAACTTTTTGCACTTTGATTTACCACATTTATCAAAAAGCAACTGGTTGTCAATCTCGATTCCTAAGTACTTAAACTCAGTGACTCTCTCAAGAGATTCTCCTTTGATCACAGTGGCCGGGATGTGTGTTTTATTCCTACGAAAATCAAAAACCATATCCTTTGTTTTCTTTGTATTGATCTCTAAGCGGTTTTTGTCACACCACTGAACAAATTCAGAAATCTCGTGATCGAATGATTCTATGTTATCCTTTTTTGCAAATAAATTACCAACCAGTGCGATGTTTTATTATTATTATTATTATTATCTTTGTTTAGCCACGGGTTGCCCATTCAGCCAAGGCTGTTTTTCAAGGGGCCGTGGTAAAATTAGAAACATTAGTAAAACGTAAAGTAAATACATTGAGAATAAATCAGAAGGATAAAAGTTAAGAAAAAATAAAAGTTAAGGATGCTTAATGGAATAAAGCTGCCAAAATACGGCAACCTCAATAAAATAAAAACGGGTCAAAAAGACAACAAATATTCGATCTCATAACACATTAAAAGTATAAAAGTACAAAGTTATAATAATACTATAAAATACTATAAACCACAAATGGTAGCATCAAATAAAAAGTAATGAATTAAAAACAGACGTAAAAAGGTAAATTAATTGGAGTAAAAGTGAGGATTACAAATATAAATATAAATATAGAATCTAATCAGTGTCATCTGCATACTTAATTAATTTATGATCATTGTTCAAAGATCTACATTCATTGGTGTATAATGTGTACAGAATGGGAGAAAGAGCACAACCTTGTGGGGCCCAGTACTTATATAACGGATAGTTGAGCGAGTGGAATTAAACCTAACCTGCTGTCCCCTGTTTGTTAAAAAGTTATTGATCCATAGTATAATATATTGGAATTTACATTAAGATCCAACAGTTTCTGAACCATCAAATACGGCCGAATTGTGTTGAAGGCACTCGCAAAGTCTACAAAAAGAACTTTAGCAAAAGCCCCCGCCTTCTGCAGGTGTTCACAAATGCCATTAATCAATGTAAGAATTGCGTCCTCTGTATTTCTTCGTGGTCGATACGCAAACTGATGATCATCCAGGGAATCCTTAACTTCATTAGTTAACCTTTTCTGAACTATTCTTTCTAAACATTTCATGGGTACCGAGGTGAGAGCTACCGGACGAAGATCATTCATGACTTTAGGGTGGGTGTTTTTTGGAATTGGAACAATCACTGACCTTTTCCATAATGCAGGAATTAACGCCCTATTTAATGATTCCTGAAATAATGACCGAAATGGTGATGCTAATTGCTCAGCACAGACCTTCAGTACCCTGCAACTAATTAAATCGGGCCCATGTGTCTTTCGTAGGTTTAATCTTTTGGATAACACCTGGACTTTCAGCATGTGGAGATGCATGCAAAGCATTTACAACACGATCTTGTTGAACGCTAAAATCGTACCCATCAAACCTGCTGTAAAACTCATTCAAATCATTTGCATACACGGTCTCATTTTGTACACACATATTTCTTCTTTGAGGTTTGTAGCCAGTGATAGTTTGTATGCCAGTGATGGTGTATATTAGGAATATATTTTGAGATTTAACTGATAATGAAAACTAAATATTTAAAACTTATTTTGTTAGATTAAAAATCAAACAAAAAGTTCACAAACATTTGCATGGAAAACAATTTATGAGAATGGATAAAGCAAATAATGAATTTATTTTATTTGAATTTGAATTGAATCTAATCGAAAATTCTAGGTATAAAAGTCAAAAATAATTTAATTTAATTTTAATCGTATTGATTCGAAAATATTTAGGTTTATAGGTGAAATTAAATCTTGAAATATATTTTAGAGTTTAAAAGACCGTGTGCCTTTAATTTTATTTATATTAAATGTTTAACTTTTATTACCTTTGTTTAGTATATATTACAGTATTTAGCCCTGTATTATCTGAGCACTGACAACTTGAATATTACACAATATTCATAAATACCCAAGACAGTTGAGACAATCTGATTGGACAAAACGTAATCATGTGGGGTGTATTAACGGATAGTAAAGACATGGCTTATCAATATCAGAGCAGGGCGTATGTGCCAGCTGTACGCCAGCTGTTCCATTTAGTCGACGCGCAAAGCGCATTTGGACCAATCACAGTAAAGGAAGATTGTTTTGCATCACGCTGACTCGTGTTCTTTGAAAGTGTTTCTTGTATACCCACATTTCCATTTGGCTTTATTCAACAACAAAAAACAACGAAATCGATACGGGCCCGGTATTTATGAATAGGAATAAAAATTAATGACCTTGGCCCAAAACCGGTCATTAAAGACCGCGCGACAAACTTACATTCCCTTTGACACATATCAGTATTTCCTCTTGAGGAATGCAGGGCGCCAATATTACAAGCATAATGTTTTGTGGACTATTAACAAGTATAAGCATTCTCTAGAAGTACAAACAAATGGTAAATAAATTGATTATGTTCCATTTTAGACTGAATCTTTAGACAGTTTAGACTGAATCTGATTGAACGGAACGTAATCACATGAGGTAGTGACGGTGTGTATTGACGGATGGCAAAGACACGGCTGTACAAAATCAGAGTATCGCGTATGTGTCACAGCTGTATTATTTAGCCGGCGTGTGAGGCCCGACGCGGATTTGAACCAATTAGAGTGACGAAGATTGTTTGGCATCACGCTGACTCATGTACTTTGAAAGTGTTTCGTGTGTGAATTTACCCATTTCTATTTGGCTGTATTCAACAAAAATTACAAAATTATTGTTTTTAAAATGAAATCAGTACGGGCATTTATGAATGGCAATAAACGTTTGCCATTTGGTCTTTACTGCAAGATAATGACCACGCAACAAAATTTGATTGTTTAAAATACTTAAAATACTTAAAATATGAAATAAAGAGTAGAAACAAATTAAAGTTTCACACAAAAGCTAGCTTTATGTACAAAAATTTCAGACCTATGCAGGGCGCCAAAATTGCAATCGTAATGTTTTGTGGAGTATTAATTCATAATTGCATACCTTCTTTCAGTTTCTCGATGAAATAATTATAGCCAACTTTAAGACAAACGTCCTCTCTGTGTAATATTGACAAACAATAATCTGCATATTCATAAATTGTGCGTTGCGAATATAACCAATTATTCAACAATATAGTTCAATCAAAGTTAAAAGTTATTAGTGTAAAGTAATTATATAGACCTATATATATATTGAGGTTTAACTTATACCGGAAAAAAATAAAATTAAAAACCATTGCATGAAATTTAATTTGAATTGAATTTAATCGAAAATATTCAAAGGGGAAATTGAAATGAACTGCCATTATAATCGATTTGAATCGGGGGAAATAGGTTTATAGGGGAAGTTCAATCTCGAAATTTATTTTACAGTTCAAAATTAGTAGTCTAAAATATCGTGTGTTTTTAATTGTATGCAATATATATATATATATATATAGTATATAGATATATATATATATATATATATATATATATATATCTCTAGAAAGGGCAGAATGTCCTCTTTGCAATGGTATACAGCTTGTGATGTTATTGACACAGATGAGTGAACAAATTAGACAGATGTTAAGGGTACTGAAAGCAGGACTGTGACAAGTTTGCATATTTGAATAACAAAGGTCCAAAAAGCATTTTAAAAACCTGCACATTAAACTTTTGAGGTAAGTAGCGAAAACAAAGCAGATTACATTGTTTTAGGTACAATCCTTGTTTTCAAGAATGTGTTGAAAAAACAAAGGCATTTGGTATTCTGCACACTTGCATGGTTGAGATTTGTTATTCAAATATGCAAACTTGTCACAGTCCTGCTTTCAGTACCCTTAACATCTGTCTAATTTGTTCACTCATCTGTGTCAATAACATCACAAGCTGTATACCATTGCAAAGAGGACATTCTGCCCTTTCTAGAGATATATATATATATATATATATAGTATATTATATATATATATATATATATATATATATATATATATATATAAAATGTTTAACTTTCAGAAGCTTTGTTTAGTAGTTCACAGTATTTAGCATTGTGTTATCCGGGATATCACATATTGAATGTCACACGACATTCATGTATACACATCAGTGCATTTCGTCTTGGGGGATGCAGGACACCAACATCAAAAGCGTAATGTTCTGTGGACTATTTACAAGTATATAAGCATTCTCTAACATCACAAACAAATGAGAAATGAGTTTATTATGTTCTGTTATACTTCAGGATTATGAAATACGAATAGAAACAAATTAAATATTCAACCAAAATGAAAGCTTGCTTTGTGATAAAAATATGAAAATGTACAATTTCAGATCTAGCTAAAATACTATTAGACATGATTGTGGTTTACAGCAGTCATACAATGGTTAGAGCACATTTGGACGATATTTGGTGTCCCCTGGTGTCACAGGACGAGATGTACATTGGCAAAACTAAATATAATGTACACATTTTAAGAAATGTGTCACTGAATGCTGTAACATTTCTATCAAGAAAAGTATTGTTCGTTCACCATTTAGGCTTATATAGAAAAATTAATAAATTTGTAAGGGTGAATATGGAGTTTACATAATTTCATACTAGTTTTAATTCATAATTAATCTTTTCAGATAATTTTTCTAGATCGCCTAGTGTAATACTTTTTAGGAATTCCTTCGCAAAAAAAAAAAATGTTTTTACCTGAATTCGTTTGTCTACATAATTTGATACTAGTTTTAATCTTTTCAGATAATATTTCTTGATCAACTAGCGTGCTTAGTTTTGCTCGTAAGTAATACTTTTTGGGAATTCTTTCGCTTAAAACAAAAATATGTTTCACCTGAACTAGTTTGCAAGGAAAGGTACAACACTGGTAATTGCCTGATTGCTATATCAAATTAATATATGAAAGCTAACATGATGTGAAGTTAGTTAAGATACCAATCATTCTGAACAATTAGTTTATCTGAAATGCTGTCATTCCAGAAACAACATGACCAAATATGCACATTCTGTGTTTTCATGTAATGTGTTTTCAGTAATGATTGTGGATGCCTTTTCTCACTTGTCTCATGACTTAGACTCCGTATTGAGCTGAAACTTTCACAGGTTAGTTGCATTTTTTATTGAATACGATTTGGAGGCGGTATCTCCAAATTTATTTTGTTTAAGTTTGACATTCTTTGGGGTTATATACATAACAGCAAAAGAAACGTCACCCCCTAAATTTTGTTAAGTAATTATATTATTAAACATAATAAATATGCAATGTTGTGGGATGGTTGGCTGCCAGGTCAACCAAATTTGCCAATTGTGTTCGTGTTACACTCCATACTCATAATATTCTTCATTAAACAAATTATATTAATTATAAAATGAAAATAATAAATATTTTTAGGGGTGACGTTTCTTTTGCTGTTATGTATATTTTCGTAAAATCAAATCTATAACAAAATAAAATACGCTAGAAATGATTTATATGCATTTTGATTTCGGACTTAAATATTCTGATGTAATAGATAATACAATTTAATAATGCAATAATTTGTGCGCTCTTATTATTGGGGTATTGCTATTACACCCCGTCCCCTGTCATACACATTGAGGGACATTTCCCCATCCGTCCTCAACACCCTGTATCGCGTCTCATGTACAATGATACATATTTATTTTTAGTGAGGGCACATTACGCAAATGCGAAGGAATTTCAAAAAAATAATTAAATATGTAAAAACAAATATATAACTTGCTATTTCTATTTTAATCTGCAAAACAGCTATGAAATATTATCAATATTTATCCTACATGAATGTGTAAATGTTAAAATAAAATCAATGGAAAATGTAATTTGTGTGGACCATGCGTTACTTATACAGTATTGTTCTGGATGACAAGAATGATTTTGCTGATGTAAACAACTTGACTGATTGTTGATCGCCTTACCCATTGGATTTGTCCCCACCCAATTTTGCATTGTTTTATTTTTCACTTTAGTCTAATGATAAAAGGAAAATAATTGCGCAGTTCTGATCGCGCCTCTCTCCTATATTTGCCCCAAAACAAAATCGCAGTCAAAGTAATGGTTTTGTAACAGAAGGAAAAAACTCCCCAACAACATGATTTTTGTTTCGACAGGAAGATCACCAATTTATTAGAAAAAGTAAAAAATTAATTTAAATGACTAAATAAATAAATAAATTTCAAGAGGTGTTCGGTGTATAACCGAACACCTGAAAAAAACGAACAATTTCAAGAGGTGTTCGGTGTACAAAATGATGCGAACGAAATGATGTGGAGACTTAAACTTGGTACAAATATTTATTATGATATGCAGATGTACCTAAAATTTATTTTGTTTACGAGCCCAACACTTTGTTTTACTGTGATTGGTTGAAATACATGTGTATACATAAATTATATATTTTGCTGGAGCAACAGAACGGAATGGTCTTTTTCGGACATTGTATTCTGGGTCAAAGGGCCAATGTTACACATACATAATGCCATGCAAATCAAAATAATTAGTGATCGTCCTCATAAAAAACAAAATTCATGAAGGGTTTTATTTTAAGTTTGTTTTCTCTAAAGCCTATACTGACGTACACACACTGACGCCAATTGTAGCTTCAACTATAGGCTACATAGAAAAAACATCAAATGTTCCACGCCTGAACTCCAGTGCTTTACTGTGTTACTGTCTACTCAGTTTATCATGAATGACTCTCTGTGTTTGGCACTTTAGCTCTATCAAACACGACTCCACATTTATAACAGCAAGTAGCCCGCTAGTACACGTTTCAACGTGTACAACCAGTAGAATGTATACAGACGATTAACAGGTTCGCTACAATAAACAAACAAGTCAACTAGATGTACATGCCACTTTAAATCGTACATGAGAATGTAAACATTAACCCAACGGAATCAATGCAAATTAATCCCTTGAAATCACGTGAGAATTTAAAAAAACAGAAAATATGGAAAATTCACATAAAACCCCTTTATATCATCACAATCAATATAGAAATAATTGCTTGAGAAAATGGCTTCGTCCTTACCGACATTTGTGGAACCAAACCTCGACAAACGCGTAGAAATATGCAAGTACCAAATCAGTATCTTTCTAGTAACTTTCCATAACTTGACAACGAGATAACAACATGAACAATGCAATTAAGCCACCCCAATGGCTGTCCAAACTAACACAAGAGGGCGCTAGACCAAATTTATGGTGAAACAGCTACACCAATAAGGGGAGACATCGAATTCTAACCTGCGGTTAAGCCTTGCGGGCACTCGCGGTAACTCAAGTTACACGTCTGCTGGAAAGTAAGGAGCTCATTATCTACGGGTCACTGCACATTGCAGGGTTTCGTCATGAGCATATTCATAGCTCTAGCTGGAGCCAGCAAATCCTGCTGGCAGGACAAAGCACCAATTTATTGGGCCGTAATCCCCTACTTATCTGCAGTGTGACCACTCTAAAAAATATACATGTATATTTTGTACAATGTACAGAGTATAACCGTTCAGTATGTCATTGAAAACAATTATCTAATTATTGATAGTTTCTTTTTTTCAGATTAGATTTGTCATGTCACCACCCCTGGAAGTCTCTTTAATAATTTCGACAATTTACGCAATTATATTTGGAAAGCAGCTTCTGGAAAATGTCTTTTTCATCGGAACGTTGCTATTTCACTTGAGGAAAAGATAACAAATGAGTAAAATAATCATGATCAGCATGGTTTCACAGTAAAAAAAAAAATTAAAGATAAAGTGATGACAAATGCTGTAAAATTTCTCAAAATAGTTTTGAAAAAAGCATAGTTTTACAGTAAATATGTACCGAAATGATATAATGGAGGTCCCGCCAGAAATTTCTGGCACATCTTTATTGCTAATCAACTGTATTCAAATTCCCCTGAAGACGATCACAGTATACTGATCGAAAAGTCGAACTATCACACCACCAGTTTTTCTCAGAAACGGCACTTAATTGAGAGATAGTTCAAACCTACTCTTAAAATCGTACTCAAACAGGAATTAAAGGTCCCTCTGCAATGGCAGAATACTGCAAATATTACTGCATTCAAATGTGATAGCTCGATATGGCTGTATTACATTTTCATTAAAGCAATCGTTGAGTTAAAAGACAAACAATTTGCCATCACCTCACTGAGCAAAATACAAAAATGGTATTATTAAAAAATTAAGGAAGTGTTTAAGTTATCAATATGTTGAAACAATGGTTTGTATGCCAACTGAATTTGCAAAACATTCAATAATACTTTTATCCTCGAATCTGGATAATTTGAGTTACCATGCAATTGGTTCTATGGTCAGAAGCATGGATATTTGGTAAAATATGTATCTACATAAATTTGTATTTTATAGGCCGTCTAATATTTTACCCATTACCCAAAAACTTTTTGAATTATTTATTTGACTGTGTACCAGACTACGGCTAAACCGTGCCCGTGGCAGAATTCATCCGCTAAATTCAGATTGTTGTTTTGACAAACTGTTTTATATATCATTTGATAGCAATGATAATTTATTTTGGCCTTCAAATAAATAATTCAAAAAGTTGTTAATATTAATCATCACGATTTAATGAATTCTGTAATAATTTTCGTCTAGTTATTTTCGTTTGCGCCATCTTGGATCTAGCACGTATCCACTGCGCGAGCAGGATCGGCAAATACAGGATCCGGATCAGTAAACTGTTTCAACCGTACGGACTGTCTGGCAGTGGCGCACCCAGGATTTGATTGGGGGGGGGGGGGGGGCACAAAATATTTTTATTTGAAATCCAATATGGGGGAGAGACATGGCTGACCCAAACCATAACCGCTGGCGCGGCTGCAGCCATGTCCCTAGTCGTGCTCGTCAGTGAACCTACGGCACATGTTAAATGTTTCCTGGTGGTTTCTAGTCATAAAAAGAAGACATTATGGCATGATTCGGACTCGTAGGGTTTTACCTTCCATATAATTTCCTCCTCTTGATGTAAAGAACTTGAGCTTGTTTCGTCTGCAAGATTTCTATAGTTAAATACTTTCATTGCGTGGACGTAAAGTTTGTGATCATTCCGGGCGGAGCTAAATTTTTCAAACACGAATTTGGCGGCAAAACCAAATCCCAATATTATCCAATCGGTGTTTGCTAAAAGAGTGTCACATAATCTTTGTAAATTAAAACCCAATCCTGGGCCATTGTGTACAAACTGGAAAGGAGTTGATTATAATGCGGGCGTGTTTAAATTTTACGAGTAACCTCAACGACAGTCAACGACCTCAACAAGAGAAACGGACAACAGAAAATGAAAATTAAATTAAGTAAAGCTGCTCCCTGATCAGGGTGCACCATGGCAGGGGGGGGGGGAGAATGTGTAAAAATGCTTGTTATATATACTGGTGGCCCTTCAAGCTTACATGCACATGCATACGCAACGCCGTAAAATACAATAGTGAGTGGAATAAATGGAAAACTTTTGGAGGGGAGCTTGAGTCTCCTGAGTCCCCATCCCTTGTACCACTGCCCTATACTCCTTGCCGAACTCCTCTGTAGACAAGACTTGGGCTCAGATTTTGCTCTCTTTCCTGGCTCCTTCTTTAAAAAAAAAAAAAAAAACATCAGCGGACCCTTGGGGGGGGGGCTCGAGCCCCCCAAGCCCCCCCTTGGGTGCGCCACTGCTGTCTGGTGATCGAGATCCGGATATGTGTGAAACAAACAGACCCTCAGTTGTTCAAATGAGTATCATAGATATGTAGATAACCTCGTTCAGTTAAATATGTTAAATATGTGGCAGTTATCTTGCATTTCTATTCGTTCGGTAATTATAATAGTTACTTGTAGCAACAATCCGTTACGCTTGCGACGGCTTAGTTTGTTGTACATGTTGCTAGACGTGACAATGCACAAACTGCCTCCAAAAATTCACGCAGGAAATTAAAAATTGTTTTTCCTTTCAGGTTGGCTTATCAAAACTAGCAAATTCTATGTCATCGCTCCGCCAAGTAGCCTACCTCTGTTAGTTTAGATAATACTAAACGTAGCGAACGTAGTAATACAGGAAATTAAAAACCAGTTTCTTTCTGAGGTTGGCCTTGCAAAATGAAGAGTGTCTCATCGCTGTATGAAATGGATGCTATCTCTATCAGATAGAGATGTATAATAGAGCAATTGGGTAAAATATTAGACGGCCTATAAAATACAATTTTATGTAGATACATATTTTACCAAAGTTTGGTAAAATAAATATCCATGCTTCTGACCATAGAACCAATTGCATGGTAACTCAAATTATCCAGATTCGAGGATAAAAGTATTATTGAATGTTTTGCAAATTCAGTTGGCATACAAACCATTGTTTCAATATATTGATAACTTAAACACTTCCTTAATTTTTGAATAATACCATTTTTGTATTTTGCTCAGTGAGGTGATGGCAAATTGTTTGTCTTTTAACTCAACGATTGCTTTAATGAAAATGTAATACAGCCATATCGAGCTATCACATTTGAATGCAGTAATATTTGCAGTATTCTGCCATTGCAGAGGGACCTTTAATTCATGTTTGAGTACGATTTTAAGAGTAAGGTTTGAACTATCTCTCAATTAAGTGCCGTTTCTGAGAAAAACTGGTGGTGTGATAGTTCGACTTTTCGATCAGTATACTGTGATCGTCTTCAGGGGAATTTGAATACAGTTGATTAGCAATAAAGATGTGCCAGAAATTTCTGGCGGGACCTCCATTATATCATTTCGGTACATATTTACTGTAAAACTATGCTTTTTTCAAAACTATTTTGAGAAATTTTATGTCATCACTTTATCTTTAAAAAAAATAATTTACTGTGAAACCATGCTGATCATGATTATTTTACTCATTTGTTATCTTTTCCTCAAGTGAAATAGCAACGTTCCGATGAAAAAGACATTTTCCAGAAGCTGCTTTCCAAATATAATTGCGTAAATTGTCGAAATTATTAAAGAGACTTCCAGGGGTGGTGACATGACAAATCTAATCTGAAAAAAAGAAACTATCAATAATTTGATAATTGTTTTCAATGACATACTGAACGGTTATACTTATCAGTGCATGTACATTGTACAAAATATACATGTATATTTTTAGAGTGGTCATGGCCGTTTTCACACTTGTATCAAAGCCACAACTCTCCCCAAAATCCAAACACAAAGGCCCTAAGGCCCTTTCACACGAGACCGTTTAACAAGGGACCTTGACTAAAAATCGCATCCATGTTAAAAAATAGCAAATCCCAGTCGTGTGAAAGCTATCCTTGTTAAATAATTACCACGGACCCTCGTTATTTATAACAGAGATCGAGACTTCCTCCAAAAAATCGCAACGATGTTAAAATCGCCACGTACGATAGGTCGTGTGAAACGCTTAGTGCACCCAAACAGGGGACCCTTGCTTTGGCGGTATCATTTCGCATGCGCAGAACGCGTCACTAAATCAACTTGCAATAAATCCCGGATGTGTGTTGGTAAACAACTTGTACGTCCTTACAAGATTGCGACATCTGAAGAAATAACTTTCGTGCTACTTCTCTTGAATTTCATGAAAGAATTTGAGTCCATGAAATCGTCGAAAAGAGCAAAGGATTCCAGAAGAAGAATTCTTACAACTGTTTATTTTTCTCGTTGGATGGGCTTACGTTAGAAATCTAGCTCTGTGAATCCGTCAGAATTGTTGCATTTAATAGTAATAATAATAATGTGTGGACTTATATAGCGCACGTATCCACCAACTAAGTGGTGCTCAAGGCGCATTATATTATTACCCCTGCTCATAAGGCTCATATGGCTCATAAATCATTCCTGAAACCATCTCAGCTCCCTGGGGAGTATACAGCTCAATTGCTGCCATTACAGCGCATATAGGGCTAATCAGCCAACTCTGCCCTCACAGGTACCCATTTAACCCCTGGGTGGAGAGAAGCAATTATGGTTAAGTGTCTTGCTCAAGTACACAAGTGTCACGGCCGGGATTAGAACCCACATTCTGCTGCTAACACCAGAACTTGAGTCCGGTAAGCTAGACCGCTCGGCCACGACACTCAATATCCATAATAAAATGAAAATAAAATTGTCAGGAAATGGGAAGGAAATGAAAACAAAATGTGGGAGAAAGTAACGTTTGACTTCGCACAACGCGTATATCTTCACGGGAAAACCACTGGTAACGTAGAAGAAAGCGTTCAGTGAATAAGCTCTGCGCGCGGTACCAGTGAAATATTGGATGCACAATCATGACCTTTGACCCTCCATGGAAAACGAGGGACGTTCGTTTTGGCGTGAGTGGGAAGTCGTGTGAAAGTTTGTTATAAAATCGCAAACGACCGAGGTGACAGACAACTGGCGCCCATTACCAAGCACCTTTGTTATCGGTGCTCCTGTGAAAAGGGCTCTAGTCAACCTTTTGTCAACTTACTGCAGATAAGTAGGGGGATTACAGCCCAATAAATTGGTCCTTTGTCCTGCCAGCAGGATTTGCTGGCTCCAGCTAGAGCTATGAATATGCTCATGACAAAACCCCACAATGTGCAGTGACCCGTAGATAATGAGCTCCTTACTTTCCAGCAGACGTGTAACTTCAGTTACCGCGAGTCCGCAGGTTAGAATTCGATGTCTCCCCTCATAGGCTGTTAGTGGTTTCTTTTTTATTCATTTATTTAAAAAAAAAAAAAAATTTAAGGCCTATCATAATTTATCCTTCAGTTGATTCAGACGCGGATCCAGAAATAAAATGAGAAGGGGGAAGGAACAGGAATTTATAACAATGTGAAAAACGTGCACATTGATCATCTCTATAAAAAATAAAAATAAATTTTTAATAAAAATAAATAAAATAAAAAAACCTCTTAAGGGGAACATGGGAGGGGCGGGGCTAAAGCAGGTAGGACGGGATTCAACCCCAAAATCATCCTTTCTGGATTTGCCAAAGTGTGGAATGAAACAAGCTTTGAAAGGGGAAACCTCAAACATATATTACAAACAAAGTAAGTCCGTCGGGGGTGTGGTTTGGAGTTCTGTAAAGGAGTAATTCAGTAGTTTTCCGCTGTCAGAAGGACCACTAATTCCACGCATTATTTGTGAATTTTTTATTTGTGACATTTTTCTCCCATACAAAAACAAAACACCTCTGATTCCATAGATCAATGCATATCATTGTGTTATATAATTATATATGATGTTTGCTTATCATACAGAATGTATAACCAGTTTAGTTATCATCAAAACCAACCAAATGATATTATTAGACCGTTCATTCTGTACATTTTTATGGTGGGGCACGCACTCCTTGGTCGATTTAAATATCAACAATAAAATCTCGCATAAAAAGCAACTTATGAATCTAATTAAACTCTTAATTAAATACACAATCTGAATTTGAATTGTTTTGTCATTCCGTTGTCTCAAAAAGTGAGGGTTGACATGAATGTAGTTTTCCAATACCAATATTGTACTGTTCCCTTAAGAGCAGTGGCGTAGCTAGCGGGGGGGCAGCCGCCCCCCCCCCCCCTGGCTCCTGTTCCAGAATAAGTGGGCCCCCCCTAACACATGCGAATTATTTTCACATGCTTATGGGACTGACTGACGGGCCCACCAGCAGGCAGGACTATACAGGCAGGGCCGGATTTAGACCTTGAGGGGCCCGGGGCACTTCAGGTTCGGGGGCCCCTCGACATAGAAATTAAATTACATGACAAATAAAAAATGAACTAAAATTAATGATAAACCGCATTTCTTCGAAAAAAATATAAAACTAATTTTATAATTATTACATTTTTTTATATAAATGAAGTCCTTAGTCTGGGGGCCTCTGGCAGGGGGCCTGGGCAATGCCCTTTCCCCTTATAAATCCGGCCCTGTATACAGGGCCGCTTTTACATAAGGGCAAAAGGGTAGTTGCCCACGGCCCCAGGTAAAGAGGGGGCCCTAAAAATCTGTAGTAATTTTTTTATAACCCGCGATTAATCAAAATCCAATGGCTTAATATGCATGTAGAAGGTATATAGCAGCACTAACACTTTTTCCGGATAACAATTAAGAAAATGGCCCCTATTTATTTCCTTGCCCGTGGGCCCCGTGATACCTAAAATCAGCCCTGGGACTATAGTTCTCTGGGCCCCATTCTAAAAATATACGTGATTATCGATCGTATCTCCTGCTAACAGTAGAAGAATATGATATGCTTCGATATTACCTAAAGTCGGTGTCATTGATTGGTGGGCCCCCTGGGATCCGATTCGCCCCCCCCCCCCTGGCGAACATAGCCAGCTACGCCACTGTTTAAGAGTACACCATATTTACAGTTTAAGGCTTCATTAAACATCCACCCTGTGAATGTATCAGTGTATTACGATGTGTCGTTATCGAGAAAATAATTAAAATGCTCTCAGATTTATCGCATTTGTAATAACGTTACATTTTTGTTTCCTGGGATAAATATTCAGTGAGGAATTTGTTTTACTAATTTTACTAAATGATGTGGAACTCCAGACATAAATATTTCAAGGGATGTGTGATACTAGCTTCTTTACACCAAGTAAGTTTTATGTCGGGCATTCACATCAAATTAAGAACACAATACACTTGATAACGCGGCTATATATTAATCATACATTTTCAGTGCAATATTATTTGTTTATCAAACGCATTGAGAAACATAATATTGACATCTAGTTGCAATGCAGGGGATTTGTGCCAGTCTTGTGACGAGTTTCTTTACAAAGAATATCCCAATCCCAATGTAAATATACCCAGGGACATTCATGGGCGGATCCAGAACATTTTTAGGGGGGCTGAGAATCAAAAACAATTATTTTTCAGTACTACAAAGAGTGCCGCCACTTCCTATGCGCAACAATACTAAGTAGGTCACCTCCTTATGTTTATCCGCACACTGTGGGAATGGGAGTGTTCTCCCTCCCTCCCTCTCTCTCTCTTTCTCTCCTTTTTAACGATTTTAGGGGCTACAGCCCTAGCCCTCCCCGGATCC
>CM055831.1:12219652-12549295 GCA_029582265.1 Zoroaster sp. YZ-2022 | reverse complement strand
ACAGATGTTGTGTTATATTTTTAAGATTATAAGGGTTTATGACGGGGATGGCCACAGTGTGTCTATATTATACAGCTGTTGTGTTATATTTTTAAGATTACAAGGGTTTATCCAAACCAAAGAACAATAAAGGAACAATCATCAGCTGAAAAAAACTTTAAAATCCGGTAAATATAATTCGCATTATAAAGCATTCTTATAATACTGTTTGTATTAAATCGTCTATAATTATTATAAATTGATGTGCTTCAAATAACTTACATGTCAACCTCGGTGTTTGCCCGATTGAAAAAGGTTTGAGTTTATAGTACATCTTGAAAGTCATTAGATGTTTTCGTCGATAAATTTCATGTCATATGATTTTCTGCAAGTCAAATTGGAAATTTTGGATATGAGAATCGGTGGTTAGTATAGCTGCAACCTCTGACACAAATGAAACGACTTGTTAATGTATGAAGCAGAGAATAATCATTCAAGATGGCCGCAATTACGTAACATGCAAGGTCACGCTGTTTTTGTTCCCATCAGAGTCTACTCTACGAATCTTACAACTAACTAAGATGTATGACGTCAACACCAATAACTTCACTTTCACCTGCCAAGCCGAACATTATCCACTGCCACAAATCACGTGGCTGGCAAATAATGTATCTATCTCACCAATAGCGGGCATCTTTCAAATCTCTGAAAAAGATGGAGCGTTTCCTTCTAAGGTATCCCTCTTGAGTCTGATTGGCTTTCAGCCTGCCAATGACAGCGTGGAGTTCACATGTAAGGCCACGGCGGGAGCCGAGACAGACGCGAAAAGTATATACACAGAGTATGGTAAGTCATCAAAGATGTTTGCATTGCGCAACAATAATTATGAACATTTAAACAACCATCGGAGTTACATCAGAGAATTCATGTGGGACTACAGTCTAAAACAAGTTTATCACATATTTCCTGAAATAATAGTATCTTGTCAAAATGCGTCGATCTGGATACAATTATTTGTGCTATTAGTAAGCTTATGTAATAATGTACATTTCAACCGATATTGGATCCCAATGACTGCGCGGTTGCAACTGGAATGTTTTACACTGGGTTCAAATATTGGTTAAACAACATTATAAACACAAGAAAAGCTCATTGCGAGGGGGCATCGGTCAATAAACAATAATTATTAACCGAATCAATCATGATAACATTTTGAAATAGTTGGATCTTTCAAAACCCTTTGAAATGTTTTTAAAGGAAAAAGTACTTGCCAGAGATGTGTAGTGGTTTCGTGTGGAAAGCATCTATACTGTACAATAGTACGATTACACAGTTATTCCATCTTTCAAAAACTGACAGAAGAAAGGCTTTGGCGGGTCTGTCTACCAGCTGACACAATCCGACTGAGAGTAGATACAATTCAACTGTGTTTACTGGGTTTTTTTTATGTATTCCAGCTTTCATTGGTTCTGTGACTGTAAATGGCGATCCTGTTGTATACTTTGGTAGCGACGTAATCATGACGTGTGCGGCTTCTGGTGACGACATTTACGTCATGGAGTGGGGACACCGCCCTCTATCTTCAAACGGAACGTTCTCTTCCATACCATCAAGTGAACGATTCCTTATCGTCAATGGAGAGAATAGCGCCATCAACTGGGATTCAACTCTGACGATAGGCCAGTTTACTCAAAATGATGAGGGAGAGTACGCATGCTTGATGAACTCTGACACTGCCAGAGATACACTGGTTGTAAATGGCAGTAAGTTACTGAAAAAATATTTATTGATTAAACGCGAATATGTAATTCAGCAAAACAGCTGAACTGCTCGCGCCGCCTATTTTTTCTCCAGCATACTTCGTCAACGGCTTAGTAATTGGCACAGAAACTATTTTTAAAAGGTTCTTTAATAATTAATACACCGTGTCTTTCGAGTAGCATGGTAGTCTAGTGGTTAGAACGCTCGCCTTGTAAATAGAAAATAACGAGTTCAAGACTAACATTTTCAATAATTATTTTATATATTTTTAACTACAAAATTAATTCACAAGAAAAGCCTTTCTATATAATAGTAATTCACGGTTGTGGAGGATTGTTTTTTTAAAGGAAAATAAAGTCAAAAATTCATTTTTAGCATATAGTTGAAGTGTACTGCAGAAAAAAAATCGCGAGCCGCCCATTGTTTCCCTAAAAATTCATCAGAAAATGTCACACAAACAAAATGCAAAAGCCTTTCATTGTTTTCACATGTATTTCAAAGAGTCTGGTGGCTTGAGAGCAGGATGGAAAAACGCCACCTACGACGAAAATACGAACACCTTCAGGCTTGAATGCGCAGTATTGTATTCCAACATTACCCCTGATTTTATTTGGGTTCTCCCAAGTGGCGAACGGGTAAATAAAACAACTGGCAGGTATCAGGTAAATGGTTTTCCTTTTTTCTTGATGTTTAATTTTTTTAATTTTTTTATTGATTATTATTAATTTTGGGGGAATAGTTTTCTTGAGAAAAATATATTTTTAATACAAAAGAGTTCACTAACGTTGGGTGGCACAAAGCCCTACACCTATTCTGTAGATGCACCATTTGTACAGTTCCTGTAATACACAAATTCACGACTTATTTAGTTGTTAACATGAACGTGTTTAAAGCCAGTATACTCTTTTGGTAAAATGTTGGTATTATGGATCTATACGTTATAATCTTCAAAACGCATGTAGGACTATAATAGATAAGGCCAAAAAAGTCTACGGTTTCTGGTCATCGGTCGGCTTCAAAATCGGTGCGGTGACGCGCTTTTTTTGCCACCAGGGAAATACGTGATACATTGTATATGCAGGGACCAAATGCCCCATATACAAAGTATGGTGGCTAAGAGAGGCCTCACAAATCGGGCAAACGTTCATACCTCTATATGAAAAAAGTCGTTTAAAGCACAGCACGACAGAATTCCAATCGATCCAGCAATTTTGGCTGCAATTGGACTTCGTTTCATTCCAAAAGTTCTGCCTTTAATTACGATCACATAAATTCATAATGAAAATTATTTCAAGACTCTGGGTCACTCTGACTCATGTGGACCTTCCTTCCTTGACCGGCAGTCGTACGGTACAACTTCTGTTAATTGTGTTTGCCTTAGGTTCTCAACACACTACGTACTGAAACTGGTGATCTTACCAAGTTCTCTGTATTGACGGTGCATCGATACAGTTACACCCAGGACGACGGGCTTTACGTGTGCTCCGCGATGATTGACATTACTGGAGAATCCGTCAACTTAACGGTGGAGACTCAATACGGTAACTTGTGAAATGTTGCTGTGTTCTTTCTATAAAAAGCCTCCAATCAATTATTGGTAGAAGGTAACGGTGTTGATTTCACATTACAAACCTATGGAATAATTAGGAAGCTTACATTTCAAATAAACGTGGAACAGTTAATTTTAATACAATTCTCACGCATGTCAATGTAGAGTTATGTTATGTTAACTGGAGAAAAATATCAAACTGAATTTTCTTACATACGTAGATCGGATACAATATTTTAAGATGTAAAGTTTCAGTTGGGTAGTGGCCACCTGGTCAACCATCCATTAGAAGGATGGGGTTGTTTGACATTATTCCTGCGAACCTATCTTTAGACCCCAGCCAAACCTCCAATGAAGGTATGATTGGGCCATCCTTGTTTGGGGGCAGACATAAAGCACCTAGTTTGTACGCATATAAAATAAAAGTAATCTGACCACTTGTGTGATCACCAGAGGGCCAATAAATTCACTGACGGAACTTGGAGAGAGAAAAGGGGGCGTGGCTATATTTTTCAGGGGCCTATATATCTCGGAAACTACGAAAGCCCATTAGTGCCATCGTCATTTTATTTTCGAGAGCAGTTATTTTTATTTTCGAGAGCAGTTATTTTTATTTTCGAGAGCAGTTATTTTTATTTTCGAGAGCAGTTATTTTTATTTTCGGGATCTTTACGAAACAAAGTTTTGGTCGCGGGCCTTGCCTTATTTTATGTACATACAACAACGATTACAGGCCTGATAGCGGAATGGCCCCGTTTCACAACGGCCATAGGACGCGCAGTCTATTTTTAGTAACTTTCGGTTTTACCGCTATTTATATTTTCGAGAGCAGTTATTTTTATTTTCGAGAGCAGTTATTTTTATTTTCAAGAGCAGTTATTTTTATTTTCCAGAGCAATTATTTATATTTTCGAGAGCAGTTATTTTTATTTTCCAGAGCAGTTATTTATATTTTCCAGAGCAGTTATTTTTATTTTCCAGAGCAGTTATTTATATTTTCCAGAGCAGTTATTTATATTTTCCAGAGCAATTATTTATATTTTCGAGAGCAGTTATCTTTACTTTCCAGAGCAGTTATTTATATTTTCGAGAGCAGTTATTTTTATTTTCCAGAGCAGTTATTTATATTCAACTGACAGAAGAAAGGCTTTGGCGGGTCTGTCTACCAGCTGACAAAATGCGACTGAGAGTAGATACAATTCAACTGTGTTTACTGGTTTTTTTTTTAATGTATTCCAGCTTTCAATGGTTCTGTGACTGTAAATGGCGATCCTGTTGTATACTTTGGTAGCGACGTAATCATGACGTGTGCGGCTTCTGGTGACGACATTTACGTCATGGAGTGGGGACACCGCCCTCTATCTTCAAACGGAACGTTCTCTTCCATACCATCAAGTGAACGATTCCTTATCGTCAATGGAGAGAATAGCGCCATCAACTGGGATTCAACTCTGACGATAGGCCAGTTTACTCAAAATGATGAGGGAGAGTATGCATGCTTGATGAACTCTGACACTGCCAGAGATACACTGGTTGTAAATGGCAGTAAGTTACTGAAAAAATATTTACTGATTTAACGTGAATATGTAGTTCAGCAAAACAGCTGAACTGCTCGCGCCGCCTACTTTTTTTCTGCAGCATACTTTTTCAATGGCTTAGTACTTGGCATAGAAATCTAATATAAAAAATGTTCTTCAATAATTAATTCACCGTATTAGTCGAGTAGCATGTAAGTCTAGTGGTTAAAACGCTCGCCTTGTAAATAGACCGAGTTCAAGACTAGCTTTTTCAGAAGAAAAGCATTTCTATATAATAGTAATTCATGGTTGTGGAGGATTGTTTTTTAAAGGAAAATAAAGTCAAAAATTTATTTTTACAAATGCATATAGTTGACGAAGTGTACTGCAGAAAAAAAAATCGCGCGCTGCCCCATTGTTTCCCTAAAAATTTCATCCGAAAATGTCACACAAACAAAATGCAACAGTAAGACTAATTGTGGTGACACCATGTGAAATTCTCTATTGAGTAGTAATTAGTTCTGAAAAGAACTGGAGGTTACAACTCGACGTTTCGATCAGTACGCTCTGATCGTCCTCAGGAGAATGCAACAGTCTTTCATTGTTTTCACATGTAAATGCATAAAACTTTATAGTGCTTCGACTATTTCTATTCATCTTTCTTGTTTGTATTTCAAAGAGTCTGGTGGCTTGAGAGCAGGATGGAAAAACGCCACCTACGACGAAAATACGAACACCTACAGGCTTGAATGCGCAGTATTGTATTCCAACATTACCCCTGTCGTTATTTGGGTTCTCCCAAGTGGCGAACGGGTAAATAAAACGACTGGCAGGTATCAGGTAAATGGTTTTCCTTTTTTCTTGATGTTTAATTTTTTTATTTTTTTATTAATTGTTTTTTATTGATTATTAATTTTGGGGGGAATAGTCTTCTTGAGAAAAATATATTTTAATACAAAAGAGTTCACTAACGTTGGGTGGCACAAAGCCCAACACCTATCCTGTAGATGCATCATTTGTACAGTTCCTGTAATACACAAATTTACGACTCGGACTCATTAATGGATGAAAATCAAGACACAACTTTGTGATGTTTCGCCGCAGCTTAAAGTAATTAATTTTATTAGAAACTTATTCGCCAGATACCGAATTATTTTTATTTTTATTTTATTTATATTTCTGGTAATGAAACCAAGGAAGCCTCAGAATTGGTTTGGGCAAGCTGGCATCATAAACATTGGGCTAACAGGCCCAAAGAAACAACAGATACAATGGATACCCAGGTCCAACGTACACGTACGTAACTACCATTTGGCACCCAGGCCAACCATTAATGAATGGGCACCCAGGCCCAGGGCTAATCAGACCAGAACCAAATTATATGGTCAAAATATGTGGGGGACAGCCATGTTTGTGCTATGGAAGATACAGCACATCCCACCCCCTGAGGTACATAAGTGGGAGTGGCTGCCCCTTACAAAGTTAAAATCACAGTGTATTACAAAACACTATCAATATCAGTAACAATATCAGTAACAATAACCATAACACTAATGATAAATGTAAAATCATGTGCATGTGTATGAGGAGTTGGCTGTCTTCGAATCCTGTTAATGACGCCACTGTAAAGAACCTGCAAGAGAAGGCAGGATCTGGGTGGTGGTGGGTAAAATTATCCAGCTTGCACAAAAGCTGTGACAGAATGAAGCATACCTGTACATTTTCCCAAAAACCATCACTGGATTGCAAATCTATGCCCTGATTGGTCAAAAGCTATGAATAATAAGTGCTTCACCTGCACCTGATTGGTTAAAACTCTTGGCTATTATTGGACCAAATCAAGAATAATTAATGTTTGGATCCTTCACAGGATCCCAACTTCTGAAGAAAAGTTGAGTTTGCATGTGTTTCAATGGCAACAGAGTGTTCTAATAGAATATTTACGCATCACTTACACAGCGGAGTGTACATTGTAAAACAAAGCCATTTAAACTATAACGAGAAGTAAACCTGTGTTTCCCTGAGCATAAATGATTCTGTCAAAATACATTCATTGTGACAAAATTTCATGTTTAAAGCCAGTATACTTTTTAAAGCCAATAAAATGTTGGTAAATGGATCCATACGTTATAATCTTCAAAATGCATGTAGGCCTAAAAAGTCTCCGGTTTCTGGTCATCGGTCGGCTTCAAAATCGGTGCGGTGATGCGCTTTTTTTCTTTCTTTTTTTGGCCAACAGGGAAATTCGTGATACATTGTATACGCGGGACCAAAATGCCCCATATACAAAGTATGGTGGCTAAAAGAGGCCTCACAAATCGGGCAAACGTTCATACCCATATATGAAGAGAAAAAGTCGTTTAAAGCACAGCACGGCAGAATTCCAATCGATCCAGCAATTTTGGTTGCAATTGGACATCGTTTCATAGCAAAAAATAATAATTTTTGTTGCCTTTATAACTTTCAGCTTATTTCTTTCTGGTGTTAACGATGAAATAGTGAAAATGCATTCAGATTTTTCGTATTCATTCCAAAAGTTCTGCCTTAATTAAGATCACATAAATTCATAACGGAATCTAGAGATTGGTGTTTGTATTGACAAACACGAGGTGTTCGGGACGACGTAAAGGTCAAATTGGGGTCACCTTTGTGTAAAATTGTTTTGACAATTAACGATCTCTACAATGCTGCAAAGATTGTGAATTTACCTCTGGTGGATGATTGTTTTTATTATTAAACTTTGACTTCCGGTTTGGACAGGAAGTAAGGTCAAATTGGGGTCACCTTTGTGTAAATATTTTTGAAAATTAACGATCTGTACAATGGTGCAAAAATTGTGAATTTACCTCTTGTGGTTGTTGAGATATGATTTTTTTAAATATTAAACTTTGACTTCCGGTTTGGACAGAAAGTAAGGTCAAATTGGGGTCACCTTTTTGTAAATATTTTTTGACAATTAACTATCTGTACAATGATACAGAAATTGTGAATTTACCTCTTGTGGTTGTTGAGATATGATTTTTTTTTAAATATTAAACTTTGACTTCCGGTTTGGACAGGAAGTAAGGTCAAATTGGGGTCACCTTTTTTATAAATATTTTTTGACAATTAACGATCTGTACAATGGTACAGAAATTGTGAATTTACCTCTTGTGGTTGTTGAGATATGATTTTTTTAAATATTAAACTTTGACTTCCGGTTTGGACAGGAAGTAAGGTCAAATTGGGGTCACCTTTTTTATAAATATTTTTTGACAATTAACGATCTGTACAATGGTACAGAAATTGTGAATTTACCTCTTGTGGTTGTTGAGATATTATTTTTTTACACTTATATTATTTTTTTGACTTCCGGTTTGGACAGGAAGTAAGGTCAAATTGGGGTCACCTTTTTGTAAATTTTTTTCACAATTAACAATCTATACTATGGTGCAAAAAATGTCAATTTACCTCTTGTGGTTGCTGAGATATGATTTTTTTAAATATTAAACTTTGACTTCCGGTTTGGACAGGAAGTAAGGTCAAATTGGGGTCACCTTTTTGTAAATATTTTTTGAAAATTAACAATCTATACAATGGTGCAAAAATGTGAATTTACCTGTTGTGGTTGTTGAGATGATTTTTTTTAATATTAAACTTTAACTTCCGGTTTGGACAGGAAGTAAGGTCAAATTGGGGTCACTCACAACTTGTGTTTCATCTGCTTGTTAAGTTCTAAGTACATGCCAAGTTTCAAATTCATGTGAAGGTTGCAAGTATGTGTTTTTTTGCGGACAGTCACGGGGGAGAAGAAGAAGAAGAAGAAGAAGAAGAAGAAGAAGTAAAACTAGAGATTCGAGTTTGTCTTGACACAAACTCTAGGTGTTCGGGAGATGTACAGGTCAAATTGGGGTCACCTTTTTGTAAATATTTTTTGACAATTAACGATCAGTACAATGGTACAAAAATTGTATGAAGTTACCTGTTGTGGTTGTTGAAATATGATTTTTTAAATACTAAACTTTGACTTCCGGTTTGGACAGGAAGTAAGGTCAAATTAGTCACCTTTGTAAATATTTTCGACAATTAACAATCTATACAATGGTGCAAAAAATGTCAATTTACATCTTGTGGTTGTTGAGATATGATTTTTTTAAATATTAAACTTTGACTTCCGGTTTGGACAGGAAGTAAGGTCAAATTGGGGTCACCTTTGTGTAAATATTTTCGACAATTAACGATCTGTACAATGGTACAAAAATTGTGAATTTACCTCTTGTGGTTGTTGAGATATCATTTTTTTAAATATTAAACTTTGACTTCCGGTTTGGACAGGAAGTAAGGTCTAACTGGGGGTCACCTTTTTGTAAATATTTTTAAAAAATTAACGATCTGTACAATGATGCAAACACTGTGAATTTACCTCTTGTGGTTGTTGAGATATGATTTTTTTAAATATTAAACTTTGACTTCCGGTTTGGACAGGAAGTAAGGTCAAATTAGGTCACCTTTGTGTACATTTTTTTTGACAATTAACGATCTGTACAATGGTACAAAAATTGTGAATTTACCTCTTGTGGTTGTTGAGATATAATTTTTTTAAATATTAAATTTTGACTTCCAGTTTGGACAGGAAGTAAGGTCAAATTGGGGTCATCTTTTTGTAAATATTTTTTGACAATTAACGATCTGTACAATGGTACACAAATTGTGAATTTACCTCTCGTGGTTGTTGAGATATGATTTTTTTTAATGTTAAACTTTGACTTCCGGTTTGGACAGGAAGTAAGGTAAAATTGGGGTCACTCACAGCTCGTGTTTCATCTACTTGTTAAGTTCTAAGTACATGCCAAGTTTCAAGATCATGTGAAGTTTGCAAGTATGTGTTTTTTTGTGGACAGACGTCGGGGAGAAGAAGAAGAAGAAGAAGAAGTAAAAAAGAAAATAAAAAACCGAACAAAAACAATAGGTGTTTCGGGCACAAACCCAAACACCTAAAAAAAAAAACTAGACAGCAGTGTTTGTGATATTACAAACACATAGGTGTTCGAGTTTTGTCAGGGCAGTGATGATGACGTCAGAATGTTTTTTAAAGAAACTTTGCATTATTATTTTTTAATATTAAACTTTGACTTCCGGTTTTTAGACAGGAAGTAAAGGTCAAATTAAATCATGTTTTTTGTAAATATGTTTGACAGTTAACAATCTGTACAATTGTGCAAAAACTGTGAATTTACCTCTTGTGGTTGAGATATGATTTTTCAATATTAAATTTTGACTCGGTTTGGATGAGTAAGGTCAAGTGGGGTCATCTTTTGTAATATTTTTTGACAATTAACGATCTACAACGGTTTAAAAATTTGTGAATTAATTTCCCTGGTGGTTGTTGAGATATGATTTTTTTAAATATTAAACTTTGACTTCCTGTTTGGACAAGAAGTAAGGTCAAATTGGGGTCACCTTTGTGTAAATATTTTTCGACAATTAACGATCTGTACAATGCTGCAAAAAATGTAAATTTACCTCTTGTGGTTGTTGAGATATGATTTTTTTTAATATTAAACTTTGACTTCCGGTTTGGACAGGAAGTAAGGTCAAATTGGGGTCACTTTTTGTAAATATTTTTTGACAATTAACGATCTGTACAATGGTACATGTACAAAAATTGTGAATTTACCTCTTGTGGTTATTGAGTTATAATTTTTTTTAAATATTAAACTTTGACTTCCGGTTTGGACAGGAAGTAAGGTCAAATTGGGGTCACTCACAACTCGTGTTTTTTAAAACAAAATCTTCCACAAGTGGTAAATTCACAATCTTTGCACCATTGTACAGATCGTTAACTGTCAAAAAATATTTACAAAAAGGTTACCTCAATTTTACCTTTACTTCCTGTCCAAACCAGAAGTCAAAGTTTAATATTTTAAAAAATCATATCTCAACAACCACAAGAGGTAAATTCACAATTTTTGTACCATTCTACAGACCGTTAATTGTCAAAAATATTTACAAAAGGTGACCCCAATTTGACCTTACTTCCTGTCCAAACCGGAAGTCAAAGTTTAATATTTAACAAAAATCATATCTCAACAACCACAAGATGTAAATTGACATTTTTTGTACCATTGTACTGATCGTTAATTGTCAAAAAATATTTACAAAAAGGTGACCCCAATTTGACCTTACTTCCTGTCCAAACCGGAAGTCAAAGTTTAATATTTAAAAAAATCATATTTCAACAACCACAAGAGGTAAATTCACAATTTTTGTACCATTGTACTGATCGTTAATTGTCAAAAAATATTTACAAAAAGGTGACCCCAATTTGACCTTTACATCTCCCGAACACCTAGAGTTTGTGTCAAGACAAACTAGAATCTATAGTTTTTTACTTCTCCTTCTTCTCAGTGGCGTTTGTCCGGTAACAAAGGCATCCTTTCTAAGCATATACAGCCTTCAAACTTAACACATAAATAGAACATATCAAGCAGACGAAACCGTTTTCTGTGACGTCATGATTACGTCATCAGGTGTCGAATTACGCTAAATCAAAGTTTAATATTTCCAAAAATCATATCTCATGAACCACAAAAGATATTTTCACAATCTTTGCATCATCAGAAAGATCTTGAGTTATGTAATTTTTCGTTTTTAGACGTGACCCCAATCTGACCTTTCCTTCCGGTCAAAACTCGAAGTTGAAAATTTCAAAAAATCATATCTCATGAACCATAGAAGATATTTTCACAATCTTTATAAAATCTTAAAGATCTTGAACTATGTCACATTTTGTTTTCAAACGTGACCCCAAATCGACCTTCCTTCCGGTCGAAACCGGAAGGTTAAGGAAAAATAATATGCTGAATTACTATTCCCTGTATGTACGAATAGCCCATATCGCGCGTGTACAGAATACGTACACACAGCAATATACGGAGTTTAATATAGGCCCACAACGTGAAGGCCTTGTCACACGGGGCAATTTCAGGGCACCTTTTCAGGCAATAAAGTTGCTGGCAATGAGATTGCTCGGAGATTGCCCTGTGGCATTTCACGCAATCCATCCAGTGGCAATGAGTAGACTGGCTTTCTACTTTGAGGCAATCTGTCGAGGCAATCTCCAATCACATTGCGTATCAGTGATCACGTGACATTTTATCACTAGCAAAAGGTTTTCGGCAGCAGCCATTTAATTCTCGGTTACATGAAAACATACCGAGGAATTTTGCCGTTCTTTTTAACTCCAAAGCAAAATACAAGAAAATAAAATGGTTTACCGAGAAAGAGGAAAATATAATTGCATTATTAAGAGGTAAGTAGACATTATTTAGAGGCATATTGGCCTAGAATGTGCGTTTGTAAACTAGGCCTATCGTAGACATAATTGCAAACACAATCCAATGGAGGTTCGTGACGGACAAAACTGTAGTACTACATCTATTGAGTTTTTGCAGTGTACATGATTTTAAGTTTGCGTTTTAACTAAGGATAATGACTGAGCATGGATAGATGCTATATTGCCCAGAAAAAAGTTTAAAAACTGTGCCATGCAGTTAAAGTCAAAAGAGCATCCGTTGCAAAAACCAAAATGCTTCATTGTGTAACTCGCCTACACACATGTACAGTACATGTATGCAAATCCATGTTCGTGTGTTGTTGTCCCTTCTGCAACTCTGCATGTTCTTCGTGTCAGCGAAATATATCCCTAACTCAACCTAAAGAGATGCTTTTACTTGATTAGTCTGCTAGTAGCCTACAAATTGTCATAGGGGCATCCTATTTTTTCTGAGCTAGGTTAACCTCAATCTGCCAACATTTGTTGTTTTGTTATTATTAAGCACAAAAAGTCTATCCCTCCTTAGGTATGCTTTAAATAAATGTCAGGTCTTATAACATAAAAAAGATGAAGAGCCTACATAAAAAAGAAAACTAATAAATGAAGAAAAAGCTGCAGAGGGATGAGTTAATATGAGTTTTAATTGGAAAATAAACATGCAGGTGTGTTGGTGGACAACATGTGTGTACACCAAAATTCAGGATGGAAAATGCAAATGGGGTGGGGGTGATGAAGGTTGTTTTTGCAATTATAGAGGTATTCTCTTACTGAGTAATACATGTTGGCCTTTCCCCATTCAGAATTTATTTTCACAGAATCATTTGAACATTTCTTTTATATTTTGTATTTTAGCTCTCCAGTATGGTGAGCAATTGAACTAGATGCAATGGCTGGCATCAGTGAGAATCAGTTCAACAGCCTAGAAAGCATCTAAAACACAAGCCCCAAGGTAACCAATAAATCTGTGGTACAATTATTGTAAATGTGTGTGAACGTACAATATTCGTTTGTGGGGGTCCAAAACACAATAGAACAATTGGACCCCACAAGGTAACTATAGAAAATCTTGTACCCCACAGGAGAATTATAAGGAAAAGGGATAATAGAACGAACAAAGGAATACCCCACAAATCAATGTGCGTGAGGGTGGGTGTGTGTGTATGTGTGTGTGTGGGCTTACACTGCAAACTGTCCGAGGACATATAACAAAGGGAATATAGGTCCTCGGACGGCGGTTCTTTGTTCTTCGTTGTCCTCGGAAAACGGCGTGTACAAAACTAATGGAGATTGCTTCAAAAAGTTAGAGTCCAAACAATAGAGGAACAATAGAGGGTCCTCAGACGTCTTGAAGTTCACACATGTGTGTGTGTGTGTGTGTGTGTGTGTGTGTGCACAGGCGTAGCATACACTATGTGGACTTCGGAAGAAAGGATGTCCACATAGTGTAGGAACTCTGTGCACTGTGTGGACTTACACACGTCCACAGTGTTTTTGGACTTTGGAAAAGTACGAATATCTCTGAAATTAGTGATTTGTCTAAGCAGGTTCGTTGACTTAAATCGAAGGATATTATTAAAAGGGAAAAATAGAACGAAAACCGCTCAAAAAACACTCTTCTGTGTGAAATGGGAACGATTTTAAGAAATTACTGTGCTTAAGTACATGAGAACAAAGGAATGTCCACATAGTGATAGCAACAACGGTCTGTGTGTGTGTGTGTGTGTGTGTGTGTGTGTGTGTGAGTAGGCAGAGCATTCATTCTGTGGACCTGAGAACAAAAGATGTCCACAGAACGCCGGATATTTTTCCCTTCTGTGGACTTGCACACGTCCACAGAAGGATTTTTGACTTTTTAAAAGTAGAATATCTCTGAAATTAGTTAATTGTCTAGGCAGGTTCTTTGACTTAAATCGAAGGATATTATTAAAAGGGAAAAATAGAACGAAAACCGCTCTCAAAACACTCTTCTGTGTGAAATGGGAACGATTTTAAGAATTCCTATCCTTAAGTACAGGAGAACAAAGGAATGTCCACAGAGTGAACGGGCCGCTAAGCTGTGTGTGTGTGTGTGTGTGAACGTACGATATATTTCGTTGTGGTCCAAAACACATAGAACAATTGGACCCCACAAGGTAACTATAGAAAATCTTAAACCCCACAGGAGAATTATTAATGGAAAAGGATAATAGAACGAACAAAGGAATACCCCACAAATCAATGTGCGTGAGGTGTGAATTACCACCATTCGTTGTGGGGTCCAAAACACAATAGAACAATTGGACCCCACAAGGTAACTATAAGAAAATCTTGTACCCACAGGAGAATTATAAGAAAAGGGGATAATAGAACGAACAAAGGAATACCCCACAAATCAATGTGCGTGAGGGTGTGTGTGAGAGTGTGTGTGTGTGTGTGTGTGTGTGTGTGTGTGTGTGTGTACGTGTTTATGGTGTAAACCGAGGACATATAATAAAAGGGAACAATATGTCCTCGGTTTGCGCAAGTGTCCTCGGTATGTAAACGTGTACAAATCTAATGGGAGAAGCCTCAAAAAGTTCAAGTCCAACAACAAAGGGAACAAAAGAGGGGAACAATAGGGTGTCAAACGATGTCCTCGGTTTACACCATACACAAAGAGACTGGGTGTGTGTGTGTGTGTGGATGATTGCATTCCTCCTGACTGCCCTATGATCTCCTCACATGACCCCACCAACCTACATTGAAGATTGTGATTTTTATTTTCAAAAAGCAATTCTTTTAAACTTTATCCACAATGTCGTATTCTTTCCCAGTGAAAACAGGTCAACTCGTATGCGTGCCAACTCGTACTTTTACCAACTCATACTCATTTTGGTCAACTCGACCCGTAAAAATATTTATTACTGAATATTTACTGGCATGTGTACGGGTTGACATCCGGTGGAGTACGAGTTGAGTAGAAGTATAAGTTAATTCAGCTACACTATAGTGTCTGTAGTTCCTCATAATACTAGTAGTACTTATGTCTTGTGTGGTGGTGGCTGCATTGCAGTTTACTTGATACTAGCACTTAATTTTTCTCACTAAAGTAGACCAGAAACAAATATCAGCACCTTTATTGAGACAATGAAACAGTCACATCATGGAGGAAGGAAGACGTCACATGTAACTTTCTATTCCATTGTAAAACCTAACTTAAAGGCATTGTTCTGAAGGGATCATTTTTAAAAGTTGCATAATTTTTCTGAAGTTACATCAATCCATCATCCTGATAATAACATATGAGGGCATTCTAAGTTATGTGTGTTTTGTTAGCATGACCCATTATTCTTCGTCCCTCTTTGAAAAACATTTAATATTGTTTTACATGATTCGTTTATATTTCAGATCAACGGTATCCATTTGTGCTGCTACAAGATGTGTCAGAGTCTGTGTAACTTTTGTGATCCAATGGCCAGCATTTGAAGTTTATCCATTCATCAAAGGAGTTAATTTATGATTCAAATTATTTTTATATGGACTTATCCTATCTGTGGCAGTCTTTACCTCAAGGGAATTGTTTTTTCAGGACCTCAAGACACATCTAGGTCTTTCTGGAATTTCTTTAACATGTTAGAACAAAAATAGTACTGAGGAATTCTTATTATTTGTTTGACTGGACCCAAACATCCTCACAAATGTAGTTGTTAAGCAATATTTGTTGGTGATCTAGTAAAATGTATATTGCCGACAGTGAATCCCTGGCAGTTGGGCCATATAAACATAGTAAACATACCCCCCAATCTTCATTGCATGGGTGTGTCAGCCTTGGAATACCTTTTGCCAGATCACCCAATTAAAGTTCCTATTTATTTGTATGCTCGCATTGGGATAGTACTGACCATCAATCCCATAAACACAATTGGTTAAACAGACAGTATCGTCACGATCAGAGCAGACTTTCTACAATCAGGGCATGGAATTGGTGTCCTAGTTTAAGACGAACATAGTGACTGAAAATTACTGGCTCATATATGCAGCAGCAACGCGAATATGACCTTATCATGTGAGTATTATTTTCAGTCACTGAGTTAAACTAGAACTTGGACTCTGATTCCATGCTCTGTTGATCGTGAAGATATTGCCACCTTTAAACAATAACTTTAAAATGACTATTTATGAAAATGTATTTCAACAGTTAATGACAAATAAATATATATACATGTAACAATGAGAAGATCATTTCAGTATTGTTTGTTTCTTTTTATTTTACAGTTATCCTTCAAATTACATTGTGTTGTCTCTTCCCTATAAGTATTGTTTTAAAAAACTGAACCAAACATTTAAATATTATAACACTTGATCGAATTTGTCATTGTATTGTTGTACAAGACCCACACACCTCACCTCTGGGGAAAATGTGTAATGATCAAGCTGTGATGATACATTATTTTATTTCTTTTTTTTTTTAGTTTATGGGCAATCAATTTCAGGGTAACAGCTTTCCCAATGCTCCCTTGACAAAAGGGTTTCAGGAAATTGAGTTAATTTAAATACAAAATCAATTAAATTTGACGTATGTATTTTAACTTATGTGTTTTATTTCTTTTATTTTTATTATTTTATCAACTTAATTAAATTTACTTTTGCAAATGGAATAATGTACAATTTTTAAAGAAAAGTATCAATAAATTTCCACAATGATTGTTTAATAAACACATGTGGCAAAAAGAGTCTAGACAAACAAACTGGTTGGTAATTTCTTTTCCAAAATTGTTGGGTGTTTACTTTTAAATATTGGTTTTTTAGCCAGTTAGCAAATTTCTAAATGGTCAGTGAATTTTGTTGCATTTTAATTTATGTAATAACCAAATAATGTTTCATTATCAATAATAAATAAATAAATAAATTAAAAGATTAAGGCCTATACATTTTCAGCATATTCTGGGTACAGAACTTTAAACTTAACACATAGTTAGATCTTAACATGTAGTTGTATCCTAGTTTGTGAGGTCATGGTTAAGGCATCAGATATCGAATTGACTAAATCAAAGTTTAATATTTCAAAATCATATCTCATGAAGCACAAAAGATATTTTCACAATCTTTGCCTCATCTTAAAGACCTTGAACTATGCCACATTTCGTTCGCAGACATGACCCTTAATCTGACCTTCCTTTCTTACGAAACCAGAAATGTTTATGAAGAAACATATTCGATTCACTATTCTGTAAATGTATATTTTGCTATCTTCAGAAAAAATTGAATTTACCCAAATTTGGCAAATTGACACCCATATTATGAGGAAAATGTTGTGTATGACTTCACATGATTGAACCGGAACTTACGGTTGGAAGAATTTAAAATTATATTAGATGACTGAACCAGAAGTTTAATGTATTCAGTATAGCACATTATATTTATTATATATTATGAAATCTCATACCCTCCTTGGGTAACTCTTGTCTTTTATTTATTTTTATTTTTTATATTCTAACCACAAAACATCAAATTTAAAATAAAACATAGTCTTCCAAGTCACACTTGTTAATTTCTAACGTATTGCTTAAATTTCACAACTTTTCCAAGTTCAACAGCCAATATCTCAGGAACTAAATGACCTATTAGAAAATAAAAACACAATTGAATTCCTTACATTAATAGCTTGTAATTCTTGTGAAATGAGTTACCATAAATGCTTTGATGGTCAAATTAGTGGCACACGAAGTAACGATTTTAAAAGTTTATATCTCATAGCTTCAATTTGATATTTGATATTTATTTCATGAAAAATCAGGCCTCGTGTTGAGATTTGGAGGCAATGTGAATGGAATTTTGACATGGTTCCTGTATGAAATATTCTTTTGAAATATATACATATCAAAACTATGATCAAATAGTTACTATGGAAAATTAAAACAGGTCGAAAATATTATTTCATCTCAAAAATTATAGATCAGCATTTTGTCAAATTTAGAATATAAACAATCTATGTCAATATGAAGACAACTGGAAAGTTTCATCTTAATCACGTGACCAAAACTTAATATATGAGAATAAAAAAGTAGTTTACGATACAATTTTAAAGGTTAATAAACAAGTTAGGCGATGCTGTTTCCCTTCGCCAATAATTCCAAACTAAAGAGGGAAGTTATGCATACTAGCGGTTGGACATAATATTATATCCAACCGCTAAAATGCATAGCGCCTCTTTTAAACTAGCAGACGAACCATTGTTGTGACATTCACTTGGGCTTTTACAGATCTCTGATATTGTAATCAAATTACTGTCATTACTTATTTTAAATTTTGTGTAATTGCAATTTTGACAAGCTTCCTGCTATTTTTTCCCCCCTTTCTCCTTCTCGATGAGACTTATCGAACAAAACAAAACAGTTCAAAATTTCACAGAGCCTTCAAACTTGACAGATACTTATACCATAACATGTAGTTGAAGCAATAAATTTATGACATATATAGTTTCAGGTAAAGTTGTGACGTCATGGTGACGTCATCAGATAGCGAAATACACTAAAATCAAATTTTAATATTTCCAAAAATCATATCTCATGAACCACAAAAGATATTTTCACAATCTTTGCATCATCTACAGATCTTGAATTATTGTGACATTTCGTACACAGACATGACCCCAATCAGACCTCTTTCCGGTCGGAACCGGATATGGTATATGCCTTCAGTGGACGAAATTACTATTGACATGTGACCTTTTTAAATGTGAAGGATGACGTCATCACCTATCACAGTGCCCTCTTGTGGCAGGTTTAGGAAAAATAATAATCTCAAAAATCATAGGAAATTTGAATATGACTTCTGCGAATAAAGTGATAGTGACATCTTATATTCTCAAAAATATGTTTGATAACATCATCAAAGTTCAGAGCGCCCCCTAATTGGAATTGTTAAAAGGATTATTTACAATCTCAGGAAAATTGAACCAAAGCAAGTACTAACGTTATTTTTTCATGATCATGAGGAAGTTTCATTGTGTCATATATATGACCTTCAAATCACCTGTTCTGACCTTGCTTCCGGTCCAAAACAGTAAGTCCAAAGTCAACACATTCTAATGCAAAATTGATATATTTTGAATATGAAATTGATATTGTTATAATAAAAGATGAAACACCTTTTGCAAAATATGATATTGACATCATCGTTGATAATTTGATTGAACCGGAAGTGGACCTGAACACCGTGTGTTTGTTCCCAACAAACACTTGCTCTAGTTGTGTTTGCATTAGGTTCTCAACACACCTGTACTGTAACTGGTAATCTTACCAAGCTCTTTGTATTGACGGTGCATCAACACAGTTACACCCAAGACGACGGGCTTTACGTGTGCTCCGCGATGATTGACATTACTGGAGAATCCGTCAACTTAACGGTGGAGACTCAACACGGTAACTTGTGAAATTTTGCTGTGTTCTTTCTATAAAAAGCATCCAATCAATTATTGGTTTGGAGGTAATGTGTTGATTTCACATTACAAACCTATGGAATAATTAGTTAAAATGAAGCTTACATTTCAAAGAAACGAGGAACAGTTAATTTCAATACAATTCTCACGCATGTCAATGTAGAGTTATGTTACGTTAACTGGAGAAAAGATATCAAACTGAATTTTCTTACATACGGATAGGGATACAATATTTTAAGATGTAAAAGTTTCAGTGGGTAGTGCCCCACCTGGTCAACCATCCATTAGAAGGAGGTGGTTTTGACATTATTCTGCGAACCCATCTTTAGACCCCAGCCAAACCTCCAATGAAGGTGTAGTTAGGGCCATCCTTGTTTGGGGCAGACAAAAGCACCTAGTTTGTACGCATATAAAATAAAGTAATCTGACCACTTGTGTGGTCACCAGAGGCCAATAAATTCACTGACGGAACTTGGAGAGAAAAAGGGGCGTGTCTATATTTTCAGGGCCTATATCTCAGAAACGACTTTGTTGTGTGTTCACTGACAACCTCTAGATGAGTTGGCATGGAATGACCCAATTAATTATTTACTTATTCTTAAATAGTTGTTCAAGAACTAAAATGTGTTTTAACGCTGTGTCATTTAAACATTTAAACAACCATCGGAGTTACATAAGAGGATTCATGGGACTAACAGTCTAAAACAAGTTTATCACATATTTCCCGAAATAATAGTATCTTGTCAAAATGCTTCGATCTGGATACAATTATTTGTGCTATTAGTAAGTTTATGTAATAATGTACATTTCAACCGATATTGGATCCCAATGACTGCGCGGTTACAATTGGAATGTTTTACACTGGGTTCAAATATCGATTGAGCAACATTATAAACACAAGAAAAGCTCATTGCGAGGAGGCATCGATCAATAAAAATAATTATTAACCAAATCGATGATAACATTTTGAAAAAGTTGGATCTTTCAAAACCCTTTAAAGGTTTTTAAAAAGATAAAATGTACTTGCCAGAGAGTGTAGTGGTTTCGCGGGAATGCATCTACACTGTACAATAGTACTATTACACAGTTATTCCATTTTCAAAACTGACAGAAGAAAGGCTTATGGGTCTGTCTACCAGCTGACAAAATGCGACTGAGAGTAGATACAATTCAACTGTGTTTACTGGGTTTTTTTATGTATTCCAGCTTTCAATGGTTCTGTGTGACTGTAAATGGCGATCCTGTTGTATACTTCGGTAGCGACGTAATCATGACGTGTGCGGCTTCGGTGACGACATTTACGTCATGGAGTGGGGACACCGCCCTCATCTTCAAACGGAACGTTCTCTTCCATACCATCAAGTGAACGATTCCTTATCGTCAATGGAGAGAGCCATCAACTGGGATTCAACTCTGACGATAGGCCAGTTTACTCAAAATGATGAGGAGAGTACGCATGCTTGATGAACTCTGACACTGCCAGAGATACACTGGTTGTAAAATGGCAGTAAGTTACTGAAAAAAAATATTTTTGATTTAACGTGGTATGTAGTTCATCAAAACAGCTGAACTGCTCGCGCCGCCTATTTTTCTGCAGCATACTTTGTCAATGGCTTAGTAATTGGCGCATAGAAATCTAATATAAAAATGTTCTTCAATAATTAATTCACCGTATTAGTCAAGTGGCATGTAAGTCTAGTGGATAAAACGGTCGCCCTTGTAAATAGACCGAGTTCAAGACTAGCCTTTTGTCAACATTTTCATTAATTTTTGTTTATACATTTTTAACTGCTTCAAAAATTAATTCAGAAGAAAGCATTTTATATAATAGTAATTCATGGTTGTGGAGGGTTGTTTTTAAAGGAAAATAAAGTCAAATATTCATTTTACAAATGCATATAGTTGACGAAGTGTACTGCAGAAAGAAAATCGCGCTGCCCCCTTGTTTTCCCTAAAAAATTCATCCGAAAATGTCACACAAACAAAATGCAACAGTAAGACTAATTGCGGTGACACCATGTGAAATTCTCTATTGAGTAGTAATTAGTTCTGAAAAGAACTGGAGATTACAACTCGACGTTTCGATCAGTACGCTCTGATTGGCCTCAGGAGAATGCAACTGTCTTTCATTGTTTTCACATGTAAATGCATAAAACTTTGTAGTGCTTCGACTATCTATTCTTCTTCTTTGTTTGTATTTCAAAGAGTCTGATGTGGCTTGAGAGCAGGATGGAAAAACGCCACCTACGACGAAAATACGAACACCTTCAGGCTTGAATGCGCAGTATTGTATTCCAACATTACCTGACGTTATTTGGGTTCTCCCAAGTGGCAAACGGGGTAAATAAAACGACTGGCAGGTATCAGGTAAATGGTTTCCTTTTTTTCTTGATGTTTAATTTTTTTTTTTTTTAAATTTTTTTTATTGATTATTATTAATTTTGGGGGAATAGTCGTCTTGAGAAAATATATTTTAATACAAAAGAGTTCACTAACGTTGCGTGGCACAAAGCCCAACATACCCATTGTCCTGTAGATGCCATTTGTACAGTTCCTGTAATACACAAATTCACGACTCGGACTCATTAATGGATGAAACTCAAGACACAACTTTGTGATGTTTCGCCACAGCTTAAAGTAATTAATTTTATTAGAAACTTATTCGCCAGATACTGAATTGGTTTGGGCAAGCTGGCATCATAAACATTGGGCTAACAGGCCCCAAAGAAACAACAGAAACAGTGAACACCCAGGTCCAACGTACACGTACGTAACTACCATTTGGCACCCAACCCATTAATGAATGGGCACCCAGGCCCAGGGCTAATTAGACCAGAACCAAATTATATGGTTTAAAATCTGTGGGGACAGCCATGTTTTGTGCTATGGAAGATACAGCACATCCCATCCCTGAGGTACATAAGTGGAGAGGCTGACCCCTTACAAGTTAAAATCACAGTGTATTACATAAAACACTATCAATATCAGTAACAATATCAGTAACAATAACCATAACACTAATGATAAATGTAAAATCATGTGTATGGAGGAGGTTACTGTCTTCGAATCCTGTTAAAGACGCCACTGTAAAGAACCTGCAAGAGAAGGCAGGATCTGGGTGGTGGCAGGGTAAAATTATCCAGCTTGCACAAAAGCTGTGACAGAATGAAGCATACCTGTGCATTTTCCAAACCAACACTGGATTGCAAAGCTATGCCCTGATTGGTCCAAAAAGCTATGAATAATAAGTGGATTCACCTGCACCTGATTGGTTAAAACTATTGGCTATGATTGGACCAAATGAAGAATAGTTAATGTTTGGATCCTTCACAGGATCCCAACTTCAAGAAAAGTTGAGTTTGTATGTGTTTCAATAGCAACAGAGTGTTCTAATAGAATATTTACATCACTTACACAGGGAGTGTACATTTGTAAAAAACAAAGCCATTTAAACTATAACGAGAAGAAACCTGTGTTTCCCCGAGCATAAATGATTCTGTCAAAATACATTCATTGTGACAAAATTTCATGTTTAAAGCCAGTATACTTTTTAAAGCCAGTAAAATGTTGGTAAATGGATCCATACGTTATAATCTTCAAAATGCATGTAGGCCTAAAAAGTCTACTGTTTCTGGTCATCGGTCGGCTTCAAAATCGGTGCGGTGATGCGCCTTTTTTTTCTTTTTTTTTTGGCCAACAGGGAAATTCGTGATACATTGTATACGCGGGGACCAAATGCCCCATATACAAAGTATGGTGGCTAAAAGAGGCCTCACAAATCGGGCAAACGTTCATACCCATATATGAAGAGAAAAAAGTCGTTTAAAGCACAGCACGGCAGAATTCCAATCGATCCAGCAATTTTGGTTGCAATTGGACATCGTTTCATAGCAAAAAAATAATAATTTTTTTGTTGCCTTATAACTTTCAGCTTATTTCTTTCTGGTGTTAACGATGAAATAGTGAAATGCATTCAGATTTTCGTATTCATTCCAAAAGTTCTGCCTTAATTAAGATCACATAAATTCATAATAGAAATTATTTCAAGACCATGGGTCACTCTGACTCATAGCATATGTGGACCTTCCCCGGTCAATTCTGACTGGCAGCCGTGCAGTACAATTTCTGTTAATTTTGTTTGCATTAGGTTCTCAACACACCCGTACTGTAACTGGTAATCTTACAAGTTCTCTGTATTGACGGTGCATCGATACAGTTACACCCAGGACGACGGGCTTTCGTGTGCTCTGCGATGATTGACATTACTGGAGAATCCGTCAACTTAACGGTGGAGACTCAATACGGTAACTTGTGAAATGTGCTGTGTTCTTCTTATAAAAAGCCTCAATCAATTATTGGTAGAAGGTAACGGTGTTGGATTTCACATTACAAACCTATGGAATAATTAGTTAAAATGAAGCTTACATTTCAAAGAAACGGGAACAGTTAATTATAATACAATTCTCACGCATGTCAATGTAGAGTTATGTTACGTTACCTGGAGAAAATATATCAAACTGAATTTTCTTACATCCGTAGATAGGATACAATATTTTAAGATGTAAAAGTTTCAGTGGGTGGGGCCACCTGGTCAACCATCCATGAGAAGGAGATGGCTTTTTGACATTATTCCTGCGAATAATGCCAAACCTCAATGAATGTGATTTTGGGCCATCCTTGTTTTAAAGGTATATAAGCACCTAGTTTGTACGCATATAAAATTAAAGCAATCTGACCACTATTGTGGTCACCAGAGGGCAATAATGGGGCCCCAAAAAAAAAGTAAACCTACGTCGGCTCAATTGTGGGTATTAAAGGAACCCCTAACTTAAAAAGAAGATGTTATATACTATTTTGACAGTAGATCCTAGTAGATTGGGTGTCATTTTGCAGCAAAATATCTTCACCCAATTTTGAGGTATAGCCTCTGAAAAACCCAACAAATTCACTGACGGAACTTGGAGAGAGAGAAAAGGGGCGTGGCTATATTTTCAGGGCCTATATCTCGAAACGACTTGGAGTTGGGAGCAAAATTTGTTGTGTGTTCACTGACAACCTCTAGGTGAGTTGGCATGGAATGACCCAATTAATTATTTACTCATTCTTATATAGTTGTTCAAGAACCAAAATGTGTTTTTAACGCTGTGTCATGTTCAGGATACCCCAAAAACCGCGTTCTGTACTTCCGTGGTCTATACAGACGGCTGTGTGTACGATATGGCATTTGTGTATGGGTTTATTTCACGGTGGTCATCTAGTTCGTCATTTGACAATTATTGTCTTTGGTGTGAATTGTAACTGGTGTGGTAGTGATATACATCTTTACTATTATAAAGTTATGTTTAAACCATACCCAAATTGCATCTGGGTCCTATTGGCCTTTGAGAATTTGAGAGTAACATTTCAGCCCGTATAATACCGCAGCAGATACACAAACCTATGGATATTTCCAGCAGCACACACTACTTGTGGTAAAGTGTTTCATTGTCGTCTTAGAAGCTATAATGATGTATTCATATTTTTTTTTTTTAATGTACAAATGGATAGGCATATACGAACAAATAATGACACCCTGTATTAAATACAATGTGAATGTAGTTACTATAATGCATGAAACAGTAACATTTATATTCATGCATTAATAATACTATTGCTGGAAAAATACGATTGAATCCCGTTCTGATCGATCAAGACCGATCACTCACCTGAGGGCGCCTAGATCACCGCGGACTGGTGGTTCAGGAGTCCCTCGGCACCCGGCCGATCAAGATCTAGCCGAAACCATATTGGTAAACAAATAAGGAAAAGGAAAGGATAAATTGTAATATTGCTGTTCAAACACATTCGAAAATTAACAAGGAAAAAGGAACAAGTACATTTTGACGTTCCTATTCAAACATTTGAAATAATTTTATTATTTTTGATTTTGTGTTGCTTGGAAGGAATGGACATAAAAATTTACTACCAAAGAGGCTATGCTATCTATGCAGGTATGAACAGTGCTTTCAGCCCCATTACACATTATCGCCACAAGACCTCTGACCACAACACCCAATATGAGTACGCCCCATCTCCATCACGCTCCATCACCATCACGCCCCATCACCATCACGCCCCATCACCATCACGCCCCATCACCATCACACCCCATCACCATCACTGCGCCCCCATCAACATCACGCCCCTTCACCATAACGCCCTATCACCATCACGCGCGCCCCATCACCACTATGGCCCATAATCTTCACACTCCATCACTATCACGCCCTGTCATTATTACACTATCACCATTATATAGTTACTCCACATCACCATTAGTCACTGGCGGCGGAAGTGGGTGGGCAAGTAGGGCACTGCCCCATCCCACCCCCCATTTCAAAAGTCCCATTTGGCGTGTCACGGACCACACGCCGTGAAGATTAAGAAACCATCTTAAAATGGACTGAATAAAATCACATTTTAGCTCACAAAATGCTCACACAGAACCTGGCTGAATGCAACATTAATTGCCCGGATTTACTTTCCAAATTATTCCACCGCCGTTGCCTTAATTATGCCCCATCATAATTACAAACTGTAAATCCCATCATAATGCTAAAACCATTTTTAATGTACAAATAATTATATTGCTGCTTTACTGATTTTAATTTTCGCTCCCCCTTTTTCCTAGTGGTTTCCCACCCTTTCTTTTTATCCCATCTACCTCCTACTGTTTTACTTTTCCCTTTACCCTTTTCCCTATGTTCAAACACTTTTGTTTTTTTTAACTTTACTGGGTGTTTTCTGGGTTCATTTTGATAGGTAATTAAATACTACTACTGAGCTACTTGGCTGGAATGGCAACAGCCCGGAAACTGTCAATCAAGTAAGTTCATCATCTCAAGTTCATAATCCTGTAGCTATCCAATGTGCATATCATGAGCTTTCTAGCCATGAAATGCACTTTCGCTTTAAATTTTAGTAGCGCAATTTAACCGTATACATACAAATGTATACAGTAATATCTCTGTTCCGGCGCTTAAATGATTTTTGTAGTGGAGGGTTTATTGGTTTCATTTTTGAGGAACGTTGCCTTGTATCGGCAGAATCCGCCAAGTTTTAATATAGGATGACTTATCACCATTTGCTACTTAGATTGGTTGATTATTCATCGATCAGTCAACCAGCAAAGAAAAACATGCAATATAAAACAGTAGTATATACATTTACTTCTAATGTTAAAATATTGAACGTATATTAAAGGGGCATTATCGTCACGATCAGAGCAGTTTTTAACAGGGCATGGAATCGGTGTCGCATTTATGCAGCAGCAGGGGCAATATGACCTTATCTAAGAGGTATTATTTTTCTGTTTTAGAACACCTTCCTGGATTGATTATTGACTATGAGGATTTTTTCTACCTGGAAAGCAAATTTATCTTCCGCTATTTTTTTACCTTATTTTTTAAACAAATTTTACAGCATAAATCACTTTCTTGGTAATGTACATTTAAATATGAATGCATCCAAAACCAAAACATGAACCAGCAACCAGCTGGAAACGGTGCTTTACATAAATGGCGCCTTCATATGTCAGTGCTTAGAGCCGATAGTTGGGATGTATCATCCTGTTCATTTATATTGAACAGGATATTAATATTACTTCGAGTCTGAGTCACAAAGAATCACTTTATTTGATTCATTAATTTAACTTCAGTGCCAGTGCTATCTCATTATCTTGAACATGAAATAATCATTACATACTAACCTTCGTGGTTGCACTTCGGTCGCTGCTTCACTAGAATCTTGGAGGTAGATTGTGTAACCAATGTTATGATATTCTTTGTTTGTTACCATGGTTACAGACCAGTGATAACGGACCCATTAGTCTGTTGGACAGGTTGGATGAAGTAGCACAGATCATCGGAAATCAACTCAAAGTAGGGGAGACCATTCAGTCACAAACATCAACAATAAGTAAGTATTTTATTAGGAGGAAACATGACAACATGTTCAAAGTATTTTGACTTAATCGTAAGTAATTTTTTTAAATAAATCTTGGTTAATAAAGTCGAATTTAGAAAATTTTCTTAAACTGGAAGTTTAAGTTTAAAAAGCTCTTTATAAATTGACGCAAATCTGAAAGGGTATTCGGAAAAAAAACATTCTGGGTTTATGTTAAGTGGGATCTGCTCTTTTCAAAAATATATTTGGTGAGGTCATCGCTCTTAACAGCGCCCTCTAGCAGCAGGTTTTAAAAAGTCACTTTTTGCTATCTTGAGAAAACATTAGACGGAATTTTACCAAATTTGGCACAATTGACACCCATATTATGAGGAAAAATTTTGTGAAGTATAAATGACGTCACATGATTGAACCGGACGTTCATTTCAACCATCAGTAGTTTGCAAATTGCAAAAAATATATCATAAAACTGAATAATAGTTTTCTTCTTCAAAATCGGTGCTCAGATTTGTGGGAAAAGAACAGAATACTGTTACCAGCCGGCAACGTTTTTTTTTTCTTAAACTGGATTAACATTTTTCTCTCTATTAGATGAAAGCACTTCAGATGGAATAAGTTTTAAGATGATTGAAATTCGTTACAACGTGACACCACTGAGCATTTATATAACAATATGTTAATTTGATAATCTACGATAATGAATAATGTTGTACTTTCCCTGTATACTCACGTATATGAAAGAGGTGGAATTTGATCATTCTAATCTTCATCACGGTGGTATAGGCCTAACTAATGTAATAATTAATTTAACATCTGAGAAGAACTGATGGTTTGACAACTCAATGCTTTGATAAATATACTGTGATCGTATACGACCATGTATTCTCCTCAAGGCGATCAGTACTGATCGAAACGTTTGAGTTGGCGGAACAACACTTACCTTACCTGACGAGGATTGGTAGCATGTCTCTTTAAAGATGGATGGGGTTGAGATGATCATAATGTATATAATTTACACTGTTGATTGACAACATGTTATACCTTTGGCTGTGTGAAATCAGGAAACATGATGTCACTATATTTGGATTTGGACGTATAACCACAGAGTTCTCATTCTTGATCCTGCAGGTTGTTCACTTGAAACCAATACATTGGAAACATATATCCAGAATGGTTGGACCTTTAAGCCGTTTGCAGACTCCGAAGATCACATTTCAATAAATGGATTAGACCTCACTAAACCTGGATTCAATGGTACATAATATCAGTTTTGCTGAGGGTGGCTAAAATAAGAGGTGGGGGGACACGCGGTAAAAGAAAGGAGGGATTGTAAATGTTCGTGATTACATACCATCAGTCAATGCTATAAATAGTTCCTGATAGATCTATTTTACAGGAAACTTGAATTTGGCTTTGAGCTGCGTCAAGTTATGTAACTTTACTACACTGTAAAATGATTCACCATCCAATGATGAAAGAAATTTGTTGGAATGCATGCATGTTGCACACGGTGCTTACACGTAACACATACTTGTCTTCAAAGGTGGTTAGTCATTGCCTGTAAGATAATGATTTTGGATTTTGTAACGTCAAGTGAAAACCATCTATCACAAAAGTGCGACTTTGCGCTTTTCTGCATAAAATAAAAAGGTTTTTCACTAGCCAGTTTTTTAAACAGTGGAAACTGTTGCCATTTGAATGTACATGTGAATGGAGAACCAATTGTAACATGCTAGTACCAGTGATACACTGACTGATGTTTTGTGTATAATGGTGCTCTCATAAGGCCTCGCACAGAGCCATGTATTACAAAATCTTATTTTGTTTATTTGTGACAGGCAAAAGTTTACCTCTTTAAATTTATTTAATTACACTGATTTTCCTTTAATTCTGTGCGTATGTGCCTGTGGATGCACCAATATCCATCCGCCGTTTTCCCTTTATTTAATTATTTTTTAAAACCCTTTCTTATGTAAATTACCATGTAATCCATTGCGCCTTCACATGCCAGATTTATACTCGGGATGCACTCTTGGTCCTCTTTCTCGTATTTTATACAGAGCAATAAAGCACAAGTATACACCAAGCCATTTCATTGTCCGATCTTTGACTCTGAAATACTAGTGTCTTCAGTGTTCTTGCCAAATTATTGGTTGTCTATATATCCCCAACAGTTGAGAAGGTTTTCCTGAATTATTGGAAATCGTGGGTAAAATAAAATTATAATAAATGTTGGTGTGGACACATAATGTATTACTACAGCAGGTTACAGTACCGCAGTACTCTAGCAACTGAAGCTATTTAGAAGTCCTAGTAGCCAGGTATTACGCACCAAGTTATGATGCTAGAAACCTGGGAAGTGGCAGTCTGTGATCTCTAGAAGAGGATGCAACTTTTTGAATATCATATAGTCAAACAAACTACAAAGGGGAAATGCTTACTAAATTATATGTTATGGAATTGAACAAAGAAATTTACTAGAGTGGGACTGGACAACCTAGGCTGTGACCCCCCTTGGTAATCTAGTGACTGAGCTATCTAGCCCTTTGTTGGCGACGTCTCTATTAATCATCATTCATTTATCTTCATTATCTCAACGAGAGACTGATCGATTGTCCGATTTTAGTGTGGTCTCTACAACAATGTGTCACTGAACTGTTCAACAATCATCAGAATGGAATCAAGGATTACATCATCGCTGCCAGATATTATTTGCCACAGTCTTCACTCTACCGGTTGAATCTCATTGCTCTGTATCATTCAAGCGACAAATCACTAATATCTGGGTAAATTACCAGCATAAATTGATCCAATGCACAAGCAAGAAGAATAATAGGCCTATGACAACAAAATAACTGGAATTAAATCTGTTTGTGGTTACAAAGTTTAATAATATTATGGGAAAAAGAAAATTGATTCTCACTTAGGGGATTTCTGCAAGACTTTAATTGGTCCAATAGCCAACAATGTTCGTAACATATAATTTGTCCACGTTCATGATTGGTTGGTAAGTCAGTAAAAATATGTTTTGTTTATGGGAAAGCCCATTTTCAAGACACCAAAGTAAAAATCATTATGAAAAATGTACATGACTTGAATTAAAAGTCTCACTGGATAAATATCATTGCTCGAAAAACGTTTAATGTCTGTGTTTAATAAATTAAATTAGGCCTGCAAAATAAAAGGTATCTTTTCCTATTGTAGTGTTCTTGTTATTTTAGTATACACCAATAAGAGAATTATCTGTCTGGCTCACAGAATATATAATATATATAAAAAGTATTAAATATCATTCTGTTGTACACATTTGCTTTGATAACTAGAAATTGATTTGACTCTCAAATCTAAAGAAAAATTAAAAATAAATAAATAATTTAAAAAAAAATTGGTTGTAATTGTAAAATATATATATAAAAAAGTATTAAAATATCATTCCGTGCACATTTGCTGATAACTAAGAAATTGATTTGTTTCAAATCTAAAGAAAAATTAAAAATAAATAAATAAAAATTCTAAAAAAAAAAATGGTTTGTAATTGTAAATATATTATTAATTTGATTTCTGCCCTTCACTGGCGTCTCTGAAGGAAAGAGCACTGTTTGCTACTCAGTGATTTCCGAGTTTGTATGCGAAAAATCTCCACAAGTGACTTGGAACTTCGATCCCAAGACCTGCACCAACGGGATTAGTGCAGTCGTCGCCATAACTTCTTGACCACCAAGCTTACCCGATAACGACAGGAGCCACAGCTAGGGTGTCCTATAAAGCAACGAAGTGCCACAATTGCATTTTAATTGAATTGTAATAAAAAATTATTTCCTTTATTAATTTTAATGTTGTCCTTCACCGACGTATCTATGAAACAGCAATATTATATACTCAGGGGCATTCAGAGAGTCTGCGTGAAATAAATAAAATGTGACTCGAAGCAGGACTCCAGAACCCACGACCTCATACTTGCTCCTGCTATCTAAATACCATTCGTTAAAGGGCATCCCAAGTACAAGTATTCCATCAGTTATTTTTAAAATTACTAGCATTGATCAGCCAAATGGTTAACAAACACATAATTGTTATTAACTAATATTTTTGTGTTTCGATTTTTTAGGGCACTGAGGAGATGCATCAACTGAAGATTTACTTTTTGTGCATTTTGGGATGACTTCCATAGAGTAAGTAATACTCTATACAATTTTAATTGTTCTAGCAGAAGTGTTTTAGTGCATGTTTTTGTGTCTTCATATACAACACCGTGAACCAAAACAATCTGTGTTTATTGAGTGAAAACTTTATTTGAATTTTAACATAGACTAAATAAAAGTTTTGGTTGTTGGTCACTCGTGTGATTGTGATTGTGAAGTTCCCACAGGAAAAATAGGAACGAAATTGAACTGTTTTGTTAAAGAAAGGTACAATATTTGTAATCATCTGATGACAAAACTATTGTTAATTACTTGATGTTAAGTTGGTAAATTTGCTAATTTTTCTCATTTCAGAAAACATGTGGATAAAATATTGTACAGTATCAAAAAGTTGTCTGCAAAAGAGTTGACAGGCAGCACCGTATTGTTCAAAGTGTTTTCTGAAATATATTATATGATCTCGACACCACATTGAAACTTTCAACACAGTTGGTTAAACTTTGAAGTTTAATATCTCTTATTCAAAGGGGTAAACATATACCCATATAAACAGTTTACCAACATTACACCAATATTTGTACATTTCCTTTCTTTAATTGGCTATATAGTGAGTGAGATGTTGGGGGGTTGGTCAAGCAAGGAGGCTGTTACCGTATTACTGATGAGGAGATGACCAACGATTGACTGAAAGCTAATCATGGTGATTACGTCTCATGTTACTGTAATCATACAACCAACTATACTGCCATATTGATGCGTATTGTTGTACGCAGTCACCAACATCTGTCAAGGTAATCATTTTATAATCAATAGAAATATAAAACATAACAACCAGTTTTGGTTATTTGGTTTGTTTTGTTTGTTGTTTTCAAATTGTTGACTGACTGTGTGTCTGTCCTGTCCAGAAATATGTGTTTGTCTGCTTTGTACTGCCACTATACCTTTCTGTGTACGTGTTATCGTGCTGATCTGTCATTTACTTTGTCTGTCTATTTGTTTATTTCTTTACCACTGCTCTTTCCTATACGATTTGTTCTTGTCTCTCTTTTAAATGTTCGGTGATGTTTTGATAATAGTCTTGACTGTTTCTATCTTTGACTTCAAAGTTCTGGGGCAGGGAGGAATTTTTATCAGGACACATCAAAATCAACCCTAGGTTGGCAATATTTAGATGGATTCAGTACTGAACATGTATTTCCCATAAATGGGGTGAGCATTGTGCCATGTGTGCCAAATCCACCCAATTCCACCAGCTGCTTTTGTTGGATTCAGGACTGTGTAGCAAAGCCATGGATGCTTTGCATTGCTACTTTCAAACCACCAATGTGTACCAAATCCATCCAATTCCACCAGCACTGCTTTTGTTGGATTCAAGGGACTGTGTGTAGCAAAAGCCATACGGATGCTTTGCATTTGCTACCTGTACCAATGTGTACCAAATCCATCCAACTCCACCGGCTGCTTTGTTGGATTCAGGACTGTGTAAAGCCCAAGCCATGGATGCTTTGCATTGCTTCACTGTACAATATTGGCCCATAAATCCATCGAATTCCACCGGCTGCTTTTGTTGGATTCAGGACTGTGTAACAAAGCCATTATACTTTGTATTAGCCATTGTATCAATTCCATCAAGTTTAACAACTTGTATTATTATAGCCAAAATGTAGATAATTGAGGTTGAGTATTTGGAAATTATTTTATAATTCTATACATATTTTTGTTTTCGTAGTACTTTAGTATATGATATATTAAAAAGTTGTTTTCTAAGTTGTTTTAAATTTAATATAATTTATATATATTTATATAACTTATAGTTTTTTGACCGCCTTTGCAATTGTGAATAAACGAGAATATTTATTAAAAAATAATATAACAAAATTACAACAATGATTACAATTCTCAGTATTGTCTTATTTCCTTATTTGTTTAGATCCTGGATACATTAACTATAGTAGGGATGTATTCTGTCCATCTTCTGCTCTGACGATAGCTCTTGCATTCTTCATTTTCTTCTGAAGTCAAGTTACTCTTAATTTTACAGTTTTCTGTGATTACTATCGTTATATGGTTCAAGTTATTGAAGCTACAACGTTAGTAATGTTGTAAAATTGTCTCCGGTTTCTGGTCCCCGTGCGCGTCGCCTCGGACCCGCGCATTTTTTTAAATTTGTTGCTATGGAAACGATTGTCCAATTATAGCCAAAAATTGCTGGATCGATTAGAATTCTGCCGCGCAGTGTTTTAAACGACCTACTCAAAGGGGGCATGTGAACGTTTACTGGATTTGTGCGTTCTTTCTCTTAGCCTACCATACTTTTGTATAAATTTGGTCTGGTTCAATAACCGCGTACACTTGTATCAATTATCCCACCCAATAAAAACAAACAAACAAACCAAATTTATGAAGCCAACCTAGTACCAGAAACTGTTGGCCCTTATGAGCCGCTTACTTTCTTTGAAACAAGATATATTTAACAACAAATGTGAGGTTTCAACTCAAAGGCGGACTTGTGATGATGAGAATAAGTGAAATGTTATTCACAATTTTACAAAATATAACGCCGACTGGCAACTTTTTGAAAATGTGGATATTTCTTCTACATCTGCCTGGAAATATTAAGATCATGAAATAATACATGGGCTGAACATGAAATATATCACTCACTGGCCATAAGTATTGCAACATCCCCAAAGTTCGGTTTGGAGAACTTTACGTATTTACTAATAATTTATTTTATTTTATTTACACTACTTAAGACTTATTGAAAATTACCTGTGTTTTTTGAAGTCAATGTTCTTTTACTGTTCTTGCTCAGAAATTATATAATACACGATGTTAAAATCGGATTAAATGATCATCTCACCTGTTACTTTGTAAAAAGTGCTTATTTTGAGCATGTTTGCAATACTTTTGGCCGATGTGAGTGTAGATAGTCTGATCATGAACTAATAGACAGTCTGCTCTTGCTAAATCTCTCCACAGACACCCATCCTTAGACACTGAGCGTGTTTTAATTCATCGTCATTTGAGTGGGATCTCTCCTTATAGCTATGAAGAGCTTGATCTTCTTGATTAGCTTATTCTTGACAACGTTTGAGGTGGTGAGGTGATTTTCTGGACGACGATTCATCTTCACTCTCAGATGAGTATATTTCGAATTATAACAGGGAATACATGTATAGACTATGTTACTTGTTTATGTACATCATGATTGTCTCTCAACAGTACATGGCATAAGTAATATTAGAATCAGATAAATAAAAATACATAACCTATAGAATGGAGAACTTCATGTGGACAGACCGTAATCTTGAATTGTCTGAATCTATGGGCATAGAAACATGATTTAAATGTACTGCATATGAGGGCGTGGAAATTCATACATACACACTTATGTGTATGTGTGTAATGGGCCTATTCAATAACTGATCTTACACTAAGACCTGTCCACCACACACCAGGTAAGCTAGTGGCATAGCCAGGATTTTTCAGAGTGGGGGCAAACATTTTTGAAATTTGCCACCCACAAAAACTCAACCGAAAACCGAAATGGAAAAATTAAATTTTTGTTTTTCCCAAAAATGCACAATCTTCTCGTCGCTCAACAGGGTAGTAGGGATATGTGTGCCAATTGTATTTGCACTCAGTTATGTGCATGCATGCCCGGTCATGAGTTATCCCTCCCCCAAACACCGCTCAAAAACAACACTTTGTGTATCATTTCTCTTCTTCCTTCCTTCCCCCTTTTTTTTTAATTTTGTAATTTAGAAAACAAAATTATACACCACTATGTTAGCAGATAAATAAGTTCAGAAATGGACAAACAATTTACCGAAACAGACACTATTATTTGCCAACAAGTGGGGCGGCCGCCACCCACATCCACCACATCCCCCCACCCCTCCCCCAATTCCCTCATTCTAACGTTGAAAATGGATCACAGCCATGACCCATTTAAAATGTATAATACATGTGCAGTACGTACACTTCACATTTTATAACAAATGACATATCATGTCAGACGGAATCATTTCTCATGATGTGTTGTTGTCATCACCAACTTCACGTCAGGTAAGTTTTTGAGATTATAAATCACCAAAGGTAATAATGAATACAAACAAATATGTATGCATGTCATGCTATTTTTCTTGTTAAATACACAACGTGATAGCTAATGAAGCTTTTCACGGGTTGGGTTGGTTACATTAAATATGTATATACACACGGTAAGAAATATTGGGCAAAACTTACAGTTGATATGTTTGCTAACACTGGTCAACTTACTATCAACAGATTTACTACAGTTGGTTTACCATTGCCCAATGTTGGATAATATTTTGCTAAAATATAGTAAACAGTTGTGGTACATACTAACCAATTCTGGGAGAAATAACCTTACCCAACCAGAGTGTTACCCAACGTTTTACAGTGTATCTTGATACAAAGACAAAGCATACTCGTAAAAAGCGCATAACATTTGCAACAATGTTTTACCTTCCCTGTAAGTTATTTATATAACTTAATTGCTGTCTAACAAATGTTTGACTCTCCTGAACTTTTGAATGACTATTTTTGTATAGAAGTACCATGTCAGATAATCTTGATGCTGCTTCACTATTTATACCTGGTGGTGTTTTTCTTGGATGTTAGTAGAAGAGCGATCCATCTATATCGACTCATCGTTACAGTTGTGGCATGGCAGCCATTGAGAAACAAATGGACTAAGTTCTACTGTTCTTTTGGATGGGGTTGTGTTGAATTTGATTTCATTTTATTCGTATGAAGGGCCGTCACACTTTTATTTTGCTTTTGGCATGTAAAAACGTTATATTTGGCTTGCCCCTTTTTATCATTATTACAGTGTATCATTATAGTGAGCCATTTTTTTTGAAGAGAAGTCAGGGAAATTAACAATTTTGAAATATGTCTTAATTATAGTAATACAAAAAAATGCCATACACATCATAAGACCTATTAATGGGGGACGCAGAATCATGCCGATTGGACGTTTGAGTTTATTATTTAGTATTTTTGCCGAAAACTTATTTCTTTAAAGTTCATAGACTCAAACTTTGCCTTGACCCTTCATGACTGGAGTTGAGGACTCGAAAATTAAACTTAATAATAATAATAATAATAATAATAATATATGTGGACTTATATGGCGCACATGTGTATCACCCAAACTGGTGCTCAAGGCGCATTATATTAAATACCCTGCTCATCAATGGCTCGTCATTCCTGAAACCATCTCAGCTCCTGGGGGTATACAGCTCAATTGCTGCCATGACAGCGCATATAGGATATCATACACACAACAACCAACTCTGCCCTCACAGGTAACCCATTTACCCCTGGGTGGAAGAAGCTTAATTATGGTTAAAGTGTCTTGCTCAAGGACACCAAGCACCATGGTCGCCGGTTGAGGATTCAAACCACACATTCTGACGACTCAGCACAGAACACCGTCCGATGCACTAAACCGCTCGACCATGGCACTCCATACCAACGTGTAATATTATTCGGTATGAACAATTAAAGTAACAGTTTGTTATCTATTGACACATGTATTTCCTGTATATTTCAGGTTCCCTGTGGTGATTGTCAGCATTTTCAGCAGCTGCCAAGATGGAAGGGATATGGAGTGACGGGAGTAGTGTAAGAAGTCATGTTGAAACTTGCTTACTCTAAAATGTTTTAATCAGAATTATTTCTACACCAGTGAATTGTTGTCCTCGAAGATATAAATTCTCGTTGGAATATACGAAAAATCAGAATGCATTGTAACTATTTTATCATTAGCAACACATTGTTGAATAAAGCTGAAACTTTTCTGTCCATGTACATATCTCTTGAGTTCTTATAAAGTATAAATGCATTTATAAAGAAAATTTACCAAACGTGTATTGGCTTTAGGAAAAAGGTGATATTTTAATTCTGTCAGAATAAATTTGTATTGATTTGACGTTTTAAGTACAAATCAAAAAAAATTCACACCTCTTGATGATATGGCACACACAGTACTTATTTCTCCAGGTTTATCTTTCTATTTTATAAGTAGGCCTAAATTTAAAATACGTGAATATATGTCAGAATACGCGTGAATATATTTTACTACAATGTGTGATTCAATCGTTGTGCATCTAGACACTTAAATTTTTAATTTATATATATATATATATATATATATATATATATATATATATATATATATATATATATATCTTCATACTATGTGTGTGTGTGTGTGTGTGTGTGTGTTGATGATGTATGTATATGTGTGTGTGTATGTGTGTATATGTTATTATTATTATTATAAATGTAATAATATATATATATATATATATATATATATATATATATGTATATATATATATATATTGTATATGTATGTATGTGTGTGATGACCAGTGATGACCATATATATGTGTATATGTGTGTATGTATATGTGTGTATGTTGATGACAATATATGTATGTGTGTGTGTTATGTATGTAACCATATATGTGTGTGTGTGTATATGTATATATATATGTATATATATATATATATATATATATAATATATATAATATTATATGTATATATATATATGTGTATATATGTATGTGTATGTATGTATATATATGTATGTATGTATATATATATGTATATATATATATATATATATATATATATATGTCGTTCCCCTATTGATGCCTAATACTGATATACTTGTAATATTCTTATCCTGGTTTATCATACCCGTCACCAGGATTTGTTTCTCGAGTTAATGTAATGTATGTACCTAGCGTAGCCAAAGGGGTGACAGGGGCACTGACCGCCCGCCTCCACACTTGTCGATAAATGGTGTATGTTGGTGAGAATTCATATTATGTGTTGGGTATTTTAGGACCCCGGTGATTACATTGTTCAATGTGTTCAATTGGGGTCAGAGCTAAAATATGATAACGGCGCTGAGACAGAAATATTTTAACTGAGATAGGTTATCAACTTTGCAAGTAAGTTTTATGTAAAACGCTGCTGACAATTGAGGTGTATTATAGTGTATTTAACGCATTGTATTTGAGATTGCATGTATTTGTTGACAGAGATATCTTTGTGTTAATTAAAAGTGTAGTGTGCAATGGACATTTTCTTATTCATAGATGTTGGTTGAATCGCTGAAGATGGTGTCATTTTGGGGCTTTGTTGCACCAACAGCTGTGTGTTATAATATTGGTGAGTTACTATCTTAATACCTACAGAGAGGTGAAAAGGCAACATTTATTCTGTGTTGACTAATGTTAAAGGAAATACGACATTTGCAGTTACCCATTTACAAAATTAACAAATGATTATCAAAAAGCTAACTTGATGTATGAAGTTGGTAAAGGATACAAATCGACATTTAGATCTGAAGTGTTCTCCTACTTCAGTTAAAAACTTACAGACACTAAAAGATATGATGTGTTTTCTGAGAAAATATTATTGAAGCTACTTTTCACATTTTCTCATGACTTAAACTTTGCTTTGAGCTGAAACTTTCACAGGTTGAATTTTAGGGTATATTTTGACTCAGACAGAATTGTTCAAAATTATACTCAATAAAGCAGTTTATGCCAACATACTTTTTTTGAAATTCAACTTAATAAGATTAAGCTTTCATAGTGAGTTAGGTTGTTGATTACACATAAAATTAGGCATACACGTAGACAAAAGTTTTTCCAATAATACCATTCCATTCCTTAAAGGTCAGTATAAAAAAAAACTAATGTGTTCATTACATTTTGCAATAATATGGTATTTTTGTTTTTAAGGTGAATGTTATGGTGTTAGCCGTAATGGTGATTAAGACGCTACAGTGATAGCTTCTCAACGTTGCAATCAAGACAAACTAGCAAAGGTCAAAGTAAGTAACATCAGACACTCACACAGAGGTGTCAAGTGAAAAGATTAGGTTTACGGATATTAACATGTGGTTTGGGGTTTAAAAGAACCGTGAGTAGAGATACTTCTCAAGCCCAGAAGGTGTTTTTTTAATTTGAACATGTGATTGTTTATTTTAACATATTAAACTATCCTTAATGTATGGGGATTTATTAATGTACCTTATTTCTGTCTATCCAAAAAGTTCTCTAAAAAGTGTCTATAGCACCAGCAACAATAGCCTGGGGAGAAAACCAGTGAAAGAGAAGATGATGTTGCAGGTTTACCCCAAATGTGGGAAATGACCACTTAGGAATAATATTCTATGAAACAAACGTTATCAGGGTAGGGACTGCCAAACGCAGACCACATGTTTAGCTCCGGGTCTGAATACAGTGGGATTTGAACCTGGAGTCCCATAGAGGTGAAAAGCGAGGAAAGTACCACTACTCTGTATATATGGGTGGTTTTACATTATTTTGGTAATCATGTAAAAACATATGAAACATATAATCCTTTCATATGAGACAGCTCCAGGGTAACAAAGTTGCATGACTACCCAAACCCTTACAAAAGAAGTTCTATAGAGTCTATAGAACGCTGTATAAAGCTCTATAGGCTCACCTGTAGAAATTAGAAAACATCTATAGAGAAACAAAGAAATAATTTTATAGAGTTATTACTTTCTATAGAATTCTATACAGAACCAGTTATCCTATAAGAGACCAATCTCTCCATAGAATTCCACTGACTCAGTTTCTTTCCTGTTTAATTCCAAATTAGACCATTAATATGATTTGTTACTCATCCTCCCAAAATTTAGTATAATTTTAGTCCCAAACTTTATTAATGTTTTTTTTTTTTTTATGATACATAGAACTCTACTTGATGCGAAACAAAGAAAAAACATTGATAATGTTCAACAACATAATAATAATAATAATAATAATGTGTGATTGGATTATATGCGCGCACGTATCCACCAACTTAAGTGGTGCTCAAGGCGCATTATATTATTATCCCTGCTCATAAGGCTCATAAGGCTCATAAATCATTCCTGAAACCATCTCTCAAAAGCTCCCTGGGAGTATACAGCTCAATTGCTGCCATTTCTATACCAGCGCATATAGAGAGCAAACCAACTCTGCTGCCTTCACAGGTATCCATTTTAACCCCTGGGTGGAAAACAGCAATTTTAAATTAAGTGTCTTGCTTTCAGGACGCAAAGTGTCTGACCGTGAATTCAGAACCCACGTTATGTTGCTAACACCGAACTTGAATCCGTATAGCTAGACCGCTCGGCCCAATACGACACCCCATGTGTCCACACCATGTGTTTGTTATATATTTTCGATCGATAGAAGAGAAACCAATCATTTTCGAGAAATAACCGTTGTCTTAGAAATCTTATGTGCGTCTTATGCTAATCCGCATTCGTATATATTACCCACATTGTGTGTATTGTATGTACGTGGTGTAAATTTAGAGATGTGGCTCTAGAAACTGTGAAATTAATCCCACATGTTATGTGTGTATAATCCACTAATACAATAGGTCAATCCCGATGTATTCAACGAGATAACAAATATTATTAGTAGACTTGTAGCTTTGCACAGGTGATGAATTACAATATATAAAGTAACGACTGTTGCTGTGACACCATGTAGAAATTCTCTTTTTGGGTCTGTAACTCATACAGAAGACGATCTGGTATACTGAGACCAAAGTCAAAGGGAGCCCTACGCATGGTGTCTTCTACCTAATGAATCTTCACTAATGTTTAAAATTATTGTCCATTTAATCTTGTATATATAGGACTGGTTTGCCTCCCCTCTCCTTCTACCGATGCTAGGCATTTCTTGGATTATAGGTCTGATTGGACACATCCACCCTGTATTTGATTACATCTTTGTTATCATGAACGGTTTTCAGGTACGTCAACATAAATAAAAAACATATTCAGCAGAAACTATTTAGGACAACTATATCTGAGCAATTATAGAGGATGTTTGGAGATATTTATGTATGAATGGATAGAAGTACAACATTGATAATTACCTAAATACATTTTTAACCAGGAGCTAAGCTGATGTGAAGTTAATTGGTAAATATACCAACCACTCTGAGACATTATTATGGCTGAAGTAATCTCATTTCACAGAAAACGCAAAAAAAATATATACATTTTTCAAAGTGCCAGACAGCAACTTACAGTGTTACATTTCACACGTTTTCACCTTTTCTCGTGACTCTGCATTGAGCTGAAATATTCGCAGGTTAGATGTTTAATGTTATCTTGATTCAAAGACAGTAAGCATACTAAATCATACAAAATATGGACTGTGTAAGGTTGTGTCGCCCTTTGCCGTATCATAAATCATAGAATAATATAATTCCAGGGGGAGGTGCATAAGCATTCATTACACTAACCATCCTTGGTGCAGGCCTGATTACCAATGTTGTACCTTCCCCTTTTTGTTATAAATATATATGTACAGAATCTAACGTGTTTGAATACAGCCACTTTGCAGACAATAGGCTTATGTAATCTCAAAAGCCACTTTTCACAGTTTTCGCTTACAGTTTCTGCTTGGTGTAAATATTTCTGTTATTCCCAATGTTATTCCCCAATAATTTACGTCAAATTTTGATAACGGACTGTATCAAAATTCCTTCCCACCCCTCCTTGTTCACAATTTGGATCCTAAGAAAACTAAAGGGCCTGTTAAATGTGTCTCAAGGGCCAACTTTAAACCCTGTCGCCTCTCCATTTTCCCTTGTGAACGAACCCCAGTTATACATTGCTAGCGCTGTCCTGTGCCAAAGTTTCTTGCTAATAATGTGAAATACACGGAAGTCTTGCTGCTTTTTGTCTGTTATTATGGGAGAAAATGTTGTTACCTGTGCAGCACTATGATATTGAGGCTTAAAACCAAGAAATGGTTATGTCCAAAATCGGCATTTGAACAAAAAAATTGGTTTAAAAGTTTGAATCTTTCTGAAGAATCAGAAACTCCCCATAACACATTTTAGACAAAAGTGGACATACACAGCCAGTTGTTTTAAGCCCTCGATATATGGGTCCATGGTGGTTTTTCTGTATGTATCTATCTAGGGAGATATGGCTGGTGATTGTGTGTTGTCTAATGAATGGCAGTACGTAACGCTTTCAATCTTGTTATAAAGAACGCGGTAAATACTCCGGGTCGGGCCACGACACGTCTACTACTGATGACTCATCGTAAGTTATCACATTGCTAAATCTTTAATTTGGAAAAAGTCTATACTATTGGTCGATGCAATAAATAGCTTATTATAAACTCGCCTGCAATTTGTGATGTCTGCAATAGCAGACCAAGAATACCATATATTGCATTCAGACGACCAAATATTTATTGCGGCGATCCTACCCCAATTACGATCTTGATGTGTATGGTATAAATTTCTTTATAATTATTAATTATTTTATACATTTTCAGGGTATTTTTGCATTAAGTACTGTTAAAAAAATAGAAAATTTTCTGAGTCCGCAGGATTGAATTTGAGTCCAAGTCGTTGTACATGGTGACTCGGTTTGAGTTTGAGTCCAAGTCACGAGTCTGGTTATGAGAGAAAATGGGTTTCACGACAATGAAGGGAAAAGATCAGATCAGGACACACTCAACCATTATGGCACTCTCTACTACTTCATATGACAAGTTTCAAGTTGTATGTTTTTATTTGTTGTTTCAGACATCAAAAGCCAATAAATCAACTAAGATCAGCAATGATAAAAGGGACGGTACAGACTACTTATCACACCTAGATTGCCTGATATAGCGATGATAATGAGATAATACAGATTGTAATCACAGGTGATTATTATAATATTATTGATATTCTAATGCCGTAGATGAATATTTACAAATTAAAGATGGCTGTCGATCTCGAAGCGGCTGGATGGTTATCGTGATGGTTGGGCGAACTTCAATAGAACATCTTATGTCGCTAGTCTTGCTGCTCGTGTGTTTGGCCCAGTGGTTTGAGATCTTAGAAGACATATTAAGCTTTTCTCAATCATTTTGCGAATAATTATTGATGTGCTTAATTTATTAGAATTTCAATATTTCATCAATAATAGATATGTGTTGGTGGTAATGATTATGTAGTATATTTGTGAAGATGTATTTTGCAAAGTCACTTTTAGTTTCTTGAACAAAATAATTACAATCAAATTTTAGTACAAACATCGATACTCTCTCCTTACAGACAAACAATAATTTTGCTACATGCGCATTAATTATGCTTTGAGAACATAACTTATTATTCAACATCACAGTTTAATGATTGTTATCAGTGTAAAATTATAAATATATTTTGAGATTTAACTGATAATGAAAACTAAATATTTAAACTTATTTTGTTAGATTAAAAATCAAACAAAAGTTTACAAACTATTGCATGGAAAAACAAAATGTCCAGAATGGATAAAGCAAATAATGAATTTATTTTATTTGAATTTGAACTGAATTTAATCGAAAATTCTAGGTATAAAAAAAAAAATTAATTTAATTTTTAATCGTATTGATTCGAAAATATTTAGGTTTATAGAAATTAAATCTTTAAATATATTTTAGAGTTTAAAAGTAATTGTTTAAAAGATCGTGGTTTTTAATTTTATTTATATTAAATGTTTAACTTGTATTAGTTTTGTTTAGTATATTACAGTATTTAGCCCTGTATTATCTGTTATCAATCAATCAATCAATCAATCAATCAATCAATCTCACTTTATTATCCCTAATGGGAAATTCCTTTCGGCCTATACATCAAACAATTAATGAATACATTAAAAATTACAATAAATATTACACGTAAAAACACAATACTTCACTAAAATTGCATTGCATGTGGGCCTAATTAATTCCGTGTTGGTCTCTGTAACGTATAATTATCATTCCAACTGCTTATTAAAATCTGGACAGCTGAGGGAACAAATGAGCTGGCATACCGCTTAGTTTAATCCTCCGCTGTAAAGACGGTTACTCCTAGCACTTCTAATAAATTTGTCATACAAAGGGTGAGTTTCATCTGCCAGAATCATTTCAACTTTGTTCAACATCAGAGATTTATACAGATTGTCAACCATTAATTGATCAGTACCAATTATTTTATTCGCTTGTTTAACTACCCTATCCAATTTAGACCGATCCAGTACCCGCATGTTTCCAAATACACAAATAAGACAATATGTAATAATACTTTGAATTAAGTTTCCTTAAAAAGAAAAGACGCTGCTCTAACTTTTTGCACTTTGATTTACCACATTTATCAAAAAGCAACTGGTTGTCAATCTCGATTCCTAAGTACTTATAAACTCAGTGACTCTCTCAAGAGATTCTCCTTTGATCACAGTGGCCGGGATGTGTGTTTTATTCCTACGAAAATCAAAAACCATATCCTTTGTTTTCTTTTTATTGATCTCTAAGTGGTTTTGTCACACCACTGAACAAATTCAGAAATCTCGTGATCGAATGATTCTATGTTATCCTTTTTGCAAATAAATTACCAACCAGTGCGATGTTTTATTATTATTATTATTACTTTGTTTATGCAGGGTTGCCCATTCAGCCAAGGCTGTTTTCAAGGGGCCGTGGTAAAATTAGAAACTTTGATAAAAGTAAAGTAAATACATTGAGAATAAATCAGAAGGATAAAAGTTAAGAAAAAAAAAGGGATGCAATGGAATAAAGCTGCCAAAATACAGCAACCTCAATAAAATAAAACGGTCAAAAAGACAACAAATATTCGATCTCATAACACATTAAAAGTATAAAAAGTACAGTTATAATAATACTATAAAATATAAAAATTAAACCACAAATGGTAGCATCAAATAAAAAGTAATGAATTAAAACAGACGTAAAAAGGTAAATTAATTGGAGTAAAAGTGAGGATTACAAATATAAATATAAATATAGAATCTACTCAGTGTCATCTGCATACTTAATTAATTTATGATCATTGTTCAAAGATCTACATTCATTGGTGTATAATGTGTACAGAATGGGAGAAAGAACACAACCTTGTTGGGCCCAGTACTTATATAACGGATAGTTGAGCGAGTGGAATTAAACCTAACCTGCTGTCCCCTATTTGTTAAAAAGTTATTGATCCATAGTATAATATATTGGAATTTACATTAAGATCCAACAGTTTCTGAACCATCAAATACGGCCGAATTGTGTTGAAGAAGAACTTTAGCAAAAGCCCCCGCCTTCTGCAGGTGTTCACAAATGCCATTAATCAATGTAAGAATTGCGTCCTCTGTATTTCTTCGTGGTCGATACGCAAACTGATGATCATCAGGAATCCTTAACTTCATTAGTTAACCTTTCTGAACTATTCTTTCTAAACATTTCATGGGTACCGGGTGAAAGCTACCGGACGAAGATCATTCATGACTTTAGGGTGGGTGTTTTTTTGAATTGGAACAATCACTGACCTTTTTCATAATGCAGGAATTAACGCCCTATTTAATGATTCCTGAAATAATGACCGAAATGGTGATGCTAATTGCTCAGCACAGACCTTCAGTACCCTGCAACTAATTAAATCAGACCCATGTGTCTTTCGTAGGTTTAATCTTTTGGATAACACCTGGACTTTCAGCATGTGGAGATGCATGCAAAGCATTTACAACACGATCTTGTTGAACGCTAAATCGTGCCCATCAAACCTGCTGTAAAAACTCATTTCAAATCATTTACATACGGTCTCATTTTGTACACACATATTTCTTCTTTTGAGGTTTGTAGCCAGTGATAGTTTGTATGCCAGTGATGGTGTATTAGGAATATATTTGAGATTTAACTGATAATGAAAACTAAATATTTAAAACTTATTTTGTTAGATTAAAATCAAACAAAAAGTTCACAAACATTGCATGGAAAACAATTTATGAGAATGGATAAAGCAAATAATGAATTTATTTTATTGAATTTGAATTGAATCTAATCGAAAATTCTAGGTATAAAAGTCAAAAATAATTTTAATTTAATTTTAATCGTATTGATTCGAAAATATTTGGGTTTATAGGTGAAATTAAATCTTGAAATATATTTTAGAGTTTAAAAAGACCGTGTGCCTTTAATTTATTTATATTAAATGTTTAACTTTTATTACCTTTGTTTAGTATATATTACAGTATTTAGCCCTGTATTATCTGAGGCACTGACAACTTGAATATTACACAATATTCATAAATACAAGACAGTTGAGACAATCTGATTGGACAAAACGTAATCATGTGGGGTGTATTAACGGATAGTAAAGACATGGCTTATCAATATCAGAGCAGGGCGTATGTGCCAGCTGTACGCCAGCTGTTCCATTTAGTCGACGCGCAAAGCGCATTTGGATAATCACAGTAAAGGAAGATTGTTTTGCATCACGCTGACTCGTGTTCTTTGAAAGTGTTTCTTGTACCCAAATTTCCATTTGGCTTTATTCAACAAAAACAACGAAATCGATACGGGCCCGGTATTTATGAATAGGAATAAAAATTAACGACCTTGGCCCCAAAACCGGTCATTAAAGACCGCGCGACAAACTTACATTCCTTTGACACATATCAGTATTTCCTCTTGAGGAATGCAGGGGCATAATATTACAAGCATAAATGTTTTGTGGACTATTAACAAAGTATAAGCATTCTCTAGAAGTACAAACAAATGGTAAATAAATTGATTATGTTCCATTTTAGACTGAATCTTTAGACAGTTTAGACTGAATCTGATTGAACGGAACGTAATCACATGAGGTGAGTGACGGTGTGTATTGACGGATGGCAAAGAACACGGCTGTACAAAATCAGAGTATCGCGTATGTGTCACAGCTGTATTATTTAGCCGGCGTGTGAGGCCCGACGCGGATTTGAACCAATTAGAGTGACGAAGATTGTTTGGCATCACGCTGACTCATGTACTTTGAAAGTGTTTCGTGTGTGAATTTACCCATTTCTATTTGGCTGTATTCAACAAAAATTACAAAATTATTGTTTTTAAAATGAAATCAATACGGGCATTTATGAATGGCAATAAACGTTTGCCATTTGGTCTTTACTGCAAGATAATGACCACGCAACAAAGTTTGATTGTTTAAAATACTTAAAATATGAAATAAGGAGTAGAAACAAATTAAAGTTTCACACAAAAGCTAGCTTTATGTACAAAAATTTCAGACCTATGCAAGGCGCCAAAATTGCAATCGTAATGTTTTGTGGAGTATTAATTCATAATTGCATACCTTCTTTCAGTTTCTCGATGAAATAAGTATAGCCAACTTTAAGACAAACGTCCTCTCTGTGTAATATTGACAAACAATAATCTGCATATGCATAAATTGTGCGTTGCGAATATAACCAATTATTCAACAATATAGTTCAATCAAAGTTAAAAGTTATTAGTGTAAAGTAATTATATAGGCCTATATATATATTGAGGTTTAACTTATACCGGAAAAAAATAAAATTAAAAACCATTGCATGAAATTTAATTTGAATTGAATTTAATCGAAAATATTCAAAGGGGAATTGAAATGAACTGCCATTATAATCGATTTGAATCGGAAATAGGTTTATAGGGAAGTTCAATCTCGAAATTTATTTACAGTTCAAAATTAGATCTAAAATATCGTGTGTTTTTAATTGTATGCAATATATATATATATATATATATATATATATATATATATATATATATATATATATATATATATATATATATATATATATATATATATATATATATATATATATATATATATATATATATATATAAAATGTTTAACTTTCAGAAGCTTTGTTTAGTAGTTCACAGTATTTAGCTTTGTGTTATCCGGGATATCACATATTGAATGTCACACGACATTCATGTATACACATCAGTGCATTTCGTCTTGGGGGATGCAGGACACCAACATCACAAGCGTAATGTTCTGTGGACTGTTTACAAGTATATAAACTCTCTAACATCACAAACAAATGAGAAATGAGTTTATTATGTTCTGTTATACTTCAGGATTATGAAATACGAATAGAAACAAATTAAATATTCAACCAAAATGAAAGCTTGCTTTGTGATAAAAATATGAAAATGTACATTTCAGATCTAGCTAAATACTAACTATTAGACATGATTGTGGTTTACAGCAGTCATACAATGGTTAGAGCACATTTGGACGATATTTGGTGTTCCCTGGTGTCTGGGACGAGATGTTACATTGGCAAAACTAAATATAATGTACACATTTTAAGAAATGTGTCACTGAATGCTGTAACATTTCTATCAAGAAAAGTATTGTTCGTTCACCATTTAGGCTTATATAGAAAAATTAATAAATTTGTAAGGGTGAATATGGAGTTTACATAATTTCATACTAGTTTTAATTCATAATTAATCTTTTCAGATAATTTTTCTAGATCGCCTAATGTAATACTTTTGGAAAATTCCTCGCAAAAAAAAAATGTTTTTACCTGAATTCGTTTGTCTACATAATTTGATACTAGTTTTAATCTTTTCAGATAATATTTCTTGATCAACTAGCGTGCTTAGTTTTGCTCGTAAGTAATACTTTTTGGGAATTCTTTCGCTTAAAACAAAATATGTTTCACCTGAACTAGTTGCAAGGAAAAGGTACAACACTGGTAATTGCCTGATTGCTATATCAAATTAATATATGAAAGCTAACATGATGTGAAGTTAGTTAAGATACCAATCATTCTGAACAATTAGTTTATCTGAAATGCTGTCATTCCAGAAACAACATGACCAAATATGCACATTCTGTGTTTTCATGTAATGTGTTTTCATGTAATGATTGTGGATGCCTTTTTCTCACTTGTCTCATGACTTAGACTCCGTATTGAGCTGAAACTTTCACAGGTTAGTTGCATTTTTATTGAATACGATTTGGAGCGGTATCTCCAAATTTATTTTGTTTAAGTTTGACATTCTTTGGGGTTATATACATAACAGCAAAGAAACGTCACCCCTAAATTTTGTTAAGTAATTATATTATTAAACATAATAAATATGCAATGTTGTGCAGGATGGTTTGGCTTCAGGTCAACCAAATTTATAATTGTGTTCGTGTTACACTCCATACTCATAATATTCTTCATTAAACAAATTATATTAATTATAAAATGAAAATAATAAATATTTTTAGGGGTGACGTTTCTTTTGCTGTTATGTATATTTTCGTAAAATCAAATCTATAACAAAATAAAATACGCTAGAAATGATTTATATGCATTTTGATTTCGGACTTAAATATTCTGATGTAATAGATAATACAATTTAATAATGCAATAATTTGTGCGCTCTTATTATTGGGGTATTGCTATTACACCCCGTCCCCTGTCATACACATTGAGGGACATTCCCCCATCCGTCCTCAACACCCTGTATCGCTTCTCATGTACAATGATACATATTTATTTTTAGTGAGGACACATTACGCAAATGCGAAGGAATTTCAAAATAATAATTAAATATGTAAAAACAAATATATAACTTGCTATTTCTATTTTAATCTGCAAAACAGCTATGAAATATGATCAATATTTATCCTATATGAATGTGTAAATGCTAAAATAAAATCAATGGAAAATGTAATTTGTGTGGACCATGCGTTACTTATACAGTATTGTTCTGGATGACAAGAATGATTTTGCTGATGTAAACAACTTGACTGATTGTTGATCGCCTTACCCATTGGATTTGTCCCACCCAATTTTGCATTGTTTTATTTTCACTTTAGTCTAATGATAAAGGAAAATAATTGCGCAGTTCTGATCGCGCCTCTCTCTATATTTGCCCCAAAACAAAATCGCAGTCAAAGTAATGGTTTTGTAACAGAAGGAAAAACTCCCCAACAACATGATTTTTGTTTCGACAGGAAGATCACCAATTTATTAGAAAAAGTAAAAATTAATTTAAATGACTAAATAAATAAATAAATTTCAAGAGGTGTTCGGTGTATAACCGAACACCTGAAGCTTTCGAACAATTTCAAGAGGTGTTCGGTGTACAAAATGATGCGAACGAAATGATGTGGAGACTTAAACTTGGTACAAATATTTATTATGATATGCAGATGTACCTAAAATTTATTTTGTTTACGAGCCCAACACTTTGTTTTACTGTGATTGGTTGAAATACATGTATACATAAATTATATATTTTGCTGGAGCAACAGAACGGAATGGTCTTTTTCGGACATTGTATTCTGGGTCAAAAGGGCAAATGTTACACATACATAATGCCATGCAAAACAAAATAATTAGTGATCGTCCTCATAAAAACAAAAATTCATGAAGGGTTTTATTTTAAGTTTGTTTTCTCTAAAGCCTATACTGACGTACACACACTGACGCCAATTGTAGCTTCAACTATAGGCTACATGAAAAAAACATCAAATGTTCCACGCCTGAACTCCAGTGCTTTACTGTGTTACTGTCTACTCAGTTTATCATGAATGACTCTCTGTGTTTTGGCACTTTAGCTCTATCAAACACGACTCCACATTTATAACAGCAAGTAGCCCGCTAGTACACGTTTCAACGTGTACAACCAGTAGAATGTATACAGACGATTAACAGGTTCGCTACAATAAACAAACAAGTCAACTAGATGTACATGCCACTTTAAATCGTACATGAGAATGTAAACATTAACCCAACGGAATCAATGCAAATTAATCCCTTGAAATCACGTGAGAATTTAAAAAAACAGAAAATATGGAAAATTCACATAAAACCCCTTTATATCATCACAATCAATATAGAAATAATTGCTTGAGAAAATGGCTTCGTCCTTACCGACATTTGTGGAACCAAACCTCGACAAACGCGTAGAAATATGCAAGTACCAAATCAGTATCTTTCTAGTAACTTTCCATAACTTGACAACGAGATAACAACATGAACAATGCAATTAAGCCACCCCAATGGCTGTCCAAACTAACACAAGAGGGCGCTAGACCAAATTTATGGTGAAACAGCTACACCAATAAGGGGAGACATCGAATTCTAACCTGCGGTTAAGCCTTGCGGGCACTCGCGGTAACTCAAGTTACACGTCTGCTGGAAAGTAAGGAGCTCATTATCTACGGGTCACTGCACATTGCAGGGTTTCGTCATGAGCATATTCATAGCTCTAGCTGGAGCCAGCAAATCCTGCTGGCAGGACAAAGCACCAATTTATTGGGCTGTAATCCCCTACTTATCTGCAGTGTGACCACTCTAAAAAATATACATGTATATTTTGTACAATGTACATGTACTGATAAGTATAACCGTTCAGTATGTCATTGAAAACAATTATCTAATTATTGATAGTTTCTTTTTTTCAGATTAGATTTGTCATGTCACCACCCTGGGTCTCTTTAATAATTTCGACAATTTACGCAATTATATTTGGAAAGCAGCTTCTGGAAAAATCTTTTTTCATCGGAACGTTGCTATTTCACTTGAGAAAAAGATAACAAATGAGTAAAATAATCATGATCAGCATGGTTTCTAAAAAAAAAAATTAAAGATAAAGTGATGACAAATGCTGTAAATTTCTCAAAATAGTTTTGAAAAAAGCATAGTTTTACAGTAAATATGTACCGAAATGATATAATGGAGGTCCCGCCAGAAATTTCTGGCACATCTTTATTAACTAATCAACTGTATTCAAATTCCCCTGAAGACGATCACAGTATACTGATCGAAAAGTCGAACTATCACACCACCAGTTTTTCTCAGAAACGGCACTTAATTGAGAGATAGTTCAAACCTACTCTTAAAATCGTACTCAAACAGGAATTAAAGGTCCCTCTGCAATGGCAGAATACTGCAAATATTACTGCATTCAAATGTGATAACTCGATATGGCTGTATTACATTTTCATTAAAGCAATCGTTGAGTTAAAAGACAAACAATTTGCCATCACCTCACTGAGCAAAATACAAAAATGGTATTATTAAAAAAATTAAGGAAGTGTTTAAGTTATCAATATGTTGAAACAATGGTTTGTATGCCAACTGAATTTGCAAAACATTCAATAATACTTTTATCCTCGAATCTGGATAATTTGAGTTACCATGCAATTGGTTCTATGGTCAGAAGCATGGATATTTGGTAAAATATGTATCTACATAAATTTGTATTTTTATAGGCCGTCTAATATTTTACCCATTACCCAAAAACTTTTGAATTATTTATTTGACTGTGTACCAGACTACGGCTAAGCCGTGCCCGTGGCAGAATTCATCCGCTAAATTCAGTTGTTGTTTTGACAAACTGTTTTATATATCATTTGATAGCAATGATAATTTATTTTTGGCCTTCAAATAAATAATTCAAAAAGTTTTTAATATTAATCATCACGATTTAATGAATTCTGTAATAATTTTCGTCTAGTTATTTTCGTTTGCGCCATCTTGGATCTAGCACGTATCCACTGCGCGAGCAGGATCAGCAAATACAGGATCCGGATCAGTAAACTGTTTCAACCGTACGGACTGTCTGGTGATCGAGATCCGGATATGTGTGAAACAAACAGACCCTCAGTTGTTCAAATGAGTATCATAGATATGTAGATAACCTCGTTCAGTTAAATATGTACTAAATATGTGGCAGTTATCTTGCATTTCTATTCGTTCGGTAAAACAGTTTTAACGGCTTTTAGTAATTATAATAGTTACTTGTAGCAACAATCCGTTACGCTTGCGACGGCTTAGTTTGTTGTACATGTTGCTAGACGTGACAATGCACAAACTGCCTCCAAAAAAATTCAGGAAATTAAAATTGTTTTTCCTTTCAGGTTGGCTTATCAAAACTAGCAAATTCTATGTCATCGCTCCGCCAAGTAGCCTACCTCTGTTAGTTTAGATAATACTAAACGTAGCGAACGTAGTAATACAGGAAATTAAAAACCAGTTTCTTTCTGAGGTTGGCCTTGCAAAATGAAGAGTGTCTCATCGCTGTATGAAATGGATGCTATCTCTATCAGATAAATAGAGATGTATAATGAAACAATGGGTAAAAATATTAGACGGCCTATAAAATACAATTTTATGTAGATACATATTTTACCAAATATCCATGCTTCTGACCATAGAACCAATTGCATGGTAACTTAAATTATCCAGATTCGAGGATAAAAGTATTATTGAATGTTTTGCAAATTCAGTTGGCATACAAACCATTGTTTCAATATATTGATAACTTAAACACTTCCTTAATTTTTGAATAATACCATTTTTGTATTTTGCTCAGTGAGGTGATGGCAAATTGTTTGTCTTTTAACTCAACGATTGCTTTAATGAAAATGTAATACAGCCATATCGAGCTATCACATTTGAATGCAGTAATATTTGCAGTATTCTGCCATTGCAGAGGGACCTTTAATTCATGTTTGAGTACGATTTTAAGAGTAAGGTTTGAACTATCTCTCAATTAAGTGCCGTTTCTGAGAAAAACTGGTGGTGTGATAGTTCGACTTTTCGATCAGTATACTGTGATCGTCTTCAGGGGAATTTGAATACAGTTGATTAGCAATAAAGATGTGCCAGAAATTTCTGGCGGGACCTCCATTATATCATTTCGGTACATATTTACTGTAAAACTATGCTTTTTTCAAAACTATTTTGAGAAATTTTATGTCATCACTTTATCTTTTAAAAAAATAATTTACTGTGAAACCATGCTGATCATGATTATTTTACTCATTTGTTATCTTTTCCTCAAGTGAAATAGCAACGTTCCGATGAAAAAGACATTTTCCAGAAGCTGCTTTCCAAATATAATTGCGTAAATTGTCGAAATTATTAAAGAGACTCCAGGGGTGGTGACATGACAAATCTAATCTGAAAAAAAGAAACTATCAATAATTAGATAATTGTTTTCAATGACATACTGAACGGTTATACTTATCAGTGCATGTACATTGTACAAAATATACATGTATATTTTTAGAGTGGTCATGGCCGTTTTCACACTTGTATCAAAGCCACAACTCTTCCAAAAATCCAAACACAAAGGCCCTAAGGCCCTTTCACACGAGACCGTTTTAACAAGGGACCTTGACTAAAAATCGCATCCATGTTAAAAAATAGCAAATCCCAGTCGTGTGAAAGCTATCCTTGTTAAATAATTACCACGGACCCTCGTTATTTATAACAGATATCGAGACTTCCTCCAAAAAAACCGCAACGATGTTAAAATCGCCACGTACGATAGGTCGTGTGCAACGCTTAGTGCGCCCAAACAGGGGATCCTTGCTTTGGCGGTATCATTTCGCATGCGCAGAACGCGTCACTAAATCAGCTTGCAATAAATCCCGGATGTGTGTTGGTAAACAACTTGTACGTCCTTACAAGATTGCGACATCCGAAGAAATAACGTCCGTGCTACTTCTCTTGAATTTCATAAAAGAATTTGAGTCCATGAAATCGTCGAAAAGAGCAAAGGATTCCAGAAGAAGAATTCTTACAACTGTTTATTTTTCTCGTTGGATGGGCTTACGTTAGAAATCTAGCTCTGTGAATCCGTCAGAATTGTTGCATTTAATAATAATAATAATAATGTGTGGACTTATATAGCGCACGTATCCACCAACTAAGTGGTGCTCAAGGCGCATTATATTATTACCCCTGCTCATAAGGCTCATAAGGCTCATAAGGCTCATAAATCATTCCTGAAACCATCTCAGCTCCCTGGGGAGTATACAGCTCAATTGCTGCCATTACAGCGCATATAGGGCTAATCAACCAACTCTGCCCTCACAGGTACCCATTTAACCCCTGGGTGGACAGAAGCAATTATGGTTAAGTGTCTTGCTCAAGGACACAAGTGTCACGGCCGGGATTCGAACCCACATTCTGCTGCTAATACCAGAACTTGAGTCCGGTAAGCTAGACCGCTCGGCCACGACACTCAATATCCATAATAAAATGAAAATAAAATTGTCAGGAAATGGGAAGGAAATGAAAACAAAATGTGGGAGAAAGTAACGTTTGACTTCGCACAATGCGTATATCTTCACGGGAAAACCACTGGTAACGTAGTAGAAAGCGTTCAGTGAATAAGCTCTGCGCGCGGTACCAGTGAAATATTGGATGCACAATCATGACCTTTGACCCTCCATGGAAAACGAGGGACGTTCGTTTTGGCGTGAGTGGGAAGTCGTGTGAAAGTTTGTTATAAAATCGCAAACGACCGAGGTGACAGACAACTGGCGCCCATTACCAAGCACCTTTGTTATCGGTGCTCCTGTGAAAAGGGCTCTAGTCAACCTTTTGTCAACTTACTGCAGATAAGTAGGGGGATTGCAGCCCAATAAATTGGTCCTTTGTCCTGCCAGCAGAATTTGCTGGCTTCAGCTAGAGCTATGAATATGCTCATGACAAAACCCCGCAATGTGCAGTGACCCGTAGATAATGAGCTCCTTACTTTCCAGCAGACGTGTAACTTGAGTTACCGCGAGTGCTCACAAGGCTTAACCGCAGGTTAGAATTCGATGTCTCCCCTCATAGGCTGTTAGTGGTTTCTTTTTTATTCATTTATTATTATTAATTTTTTTTTTTAAGGCCTATCATAATTTATCCTTCAGTTGATTCAGACGCGGATCCAGAAATAAAATGAGAAGGGGGAAGGAACAGGAATTTATAACAATGTGAAAAACGTGCACATTGATCATCTCTAAAAAAAAACTTTAAAAAAACAAACAAACAAACAAAAACAAAAAAACTCTTAAGGGGAACATGGGAGGGGCGGGGCTAAAGCAGGTAGGACGGGATTCAACCCCAAAATCATCCTTTCTGGATTTGCCAAAGTGTGGAATGAAACAAGCTTTGAAAGGGGAAACCTCAAACATATATTACAAACAAAGTAAGTCCGTCGGGGGTGTGGTTTGGAGTTCTGTAAAGGAGTTAATTCAGTAGTTTTCCGCTGTCAGAAGGACCACTAATTCCACGCATTATTTGTGAATTTTTTATTTGTGACATTTTTCTCCCATACAAAAACAAAACACCTCTGATTCCATAGAACAATGCATATCATTGTGTTATATAATTATATATGATGTTTGCTTATCATACAGAATGTATAACCAGTTTAGTTATCATCAAAACCAACCAACTGATATTATTAGACCGTTCATTCTGTACATTTTTATGTTGGGGCACGCACTCCTTGGTCGATTTAAATATCAACAATAAAATCTCGCATAAAAAGCAACTTATGAATCTAATTAAACTCTTAATTAAATACACAATCTGAATTTGAATTGTTTTGTCATTCCGTTGTCTCAAAAAAGTGAGCACCAAACCAGAGGGTTGAAGTGAATGTAGTTTTCCAATACCAATGTTGTACTGTTCCCTTCAAGAGTACACCATATTTACATTTTAAGGCTTCATTAAACATCCACCCTGTGAATGTATCAGTGTATTACGATGTGTCGTTATCGAGAAAATAATTAAAATGCTCTCAGATTTATCGCATTTGTAATAACGTTACATTTTTGTTTCCTGGGATAAATATTCAGTGAGGAATTTGTTTTACTAATTTTACTAAATGATGTGGAACTCCAGACATAAATATTTCAAGGGATGTGTGATACTAGCTTCTTTACACCAAGTAAGTTTTATGTCGGGCATTCACATCAAATTAAGAACACAATACACTTGATAACGCGGCTATATATTAATCATACATTTTCAGTGCAATATTATTTGTTTATCAAACGCATTGAGAAACATTATTGACATCTAGTTGCAATGCAGGGGATTTGTGCCAGTCTTGTGACGAGTTTCTTTACAAAGAATATCCCAATCCCAATGTGCATATACCTAGGGACATTCATGGGCGGATCCAGAACATTTTTAGGGAGGCTGAGAATCAAAAACAATTATTTTTCAGTACTACAAAGAGTGCCGCCACTTCCTATGCGCAACAGTACTAAGTAGGTCACCTCCTTATGTTTATCCCGCACACTGTGGGAATGGGAGTGCGTTCTCCCCTCCCCTGCCCCTCTCTCTCTCTTTCTCTCCTTTTTTTAACGATTTTAGGGGGCTACAGCCCCCTTAGCCCCCCCCCCCCCGCGGATCCGCCAATGACTTTTGTCTTTGAACAAAGTTTGTCTTTGAACAGTGTTCGGTTATACGTTCGAATTGTTGCGCTGATGTCTGAGGAATGCAATGAACTTGCTTTTGTCGTTGTGAGGGTTTTGTAATCATCAAAACACATCGACGATTTGCTTCTTTCAAACCCTCTTTATTTACTGCCTGTTGCTTAGAGACGAAAACTCCGGGGTATCATAATATACGCATAAATATATTTACTGCTTAAAGTAATTGTAATGTATCCATGTTTTATAAGAATCAAGAGATATGTACAGAAACCAACCTGTACGAGTTTCACCTCACTGCATTACGTCATTAACGAGAAAATAGTGAAAATTCAGTCAGATTTGTTTGAATTCATTTTAAAGTTGATCACGGCTATTATCCATTTCAAAATTGTCATACATTTCATGTTTTCTCAATACATTTCATGTTTTCTCCGTCAGACATGCCAGCATGTCTGACGGAGTATTCTTCTCATGGTGTTTGGTACAATCACCAACTTCACATCAAGTGAGTTTTTAAAGGTGTATACTCCCTTTAATGTTAACCATGATTCCAGATTGATGCTGATGTTATTCTTCCAATTTAGCTCCACGTCACTTGTCAGCATTACGCTGCCATGACAGTAAAACTAATAATCCACACGGCTAGGAAGAATCGATTGCTCGGTTCTAATGGCTGGAACGCGTGTGTCTATTCATAGGTAGCTTCTGTACGCCATAAAAAGCAGTGTGGCAGTGTGGACAAAACTGCTTCTAAAAAAATCCTTACTTTCTTGGAGTCAAGATATAACAGGGACAGATACAGAGATTGAGGGAGTTGCATCTAGCACACCTGACCACACTCAATCACCCCCTCTGCCGTCAGTTCTTGATCTCGTGGTTGAGCATACACTGTGGTGTGAAGCGACCGTCAGCATCAGCTGTCAGGCAGTACCCGCGAGTCGTGCTGCATCTCACAAGCGGCGAATATGGCCCAAGTACAATACAAGTCTGCCCATTTACCGTCTGGACCTGGCCTCATTCTGATACAATCTTGTCTTCAGTATTATATGCTCGATCTGCCCAATTGGTGTAGGCCCTAATGTGAACCATCTTCCTTACCAAGGCACGCCAACTGTCCTCTATTACCATCCTTCTTACAACCAATCCACAAATCAAAATCGTCTGCAGCAATGCTGCCAATTTCTTCCGTCAACTTATTCATTTCTTGCTAAATTAAATCTTGTTATTTTTGCAAATCCGGCATGGCCAGGCCGCTTCTAGTCCGGTTTATACAAATATTCGTTGCTGTGAAACAGCATAGTAATTGATAGACTGGTCCCCTGTCTTTATTCTAATTCATGAGCCTTAAAGCGTGACGTCTGATCTTCAGGCTAAGAAAATGATTGCGTCTTATAGATTTTCGCAATGAAACCAAGTTGGTCAATGGTCATAATGATATGTCTTTGAATATCAGGGGAAAAACCATTGCAGACATCTTATATATGATGTTTGTGGGGAAAACCTAGCGATGACATATGGCTTGATAGTCGAATAAAAAAATAGTAATAATAATTTTCTGCATTATAATCTGCATATAAGAATTACCAGTGTATTCATCTCCATTATGGACATAATAATCCACAGCTGTGATTTACTATGATTATTGGAACATGATGTGCTTCTGAATTAATTTGGTAATTAAACTATTTTTTATTTACTTTTTTTACCCCAAAAATAAAACAATTCCAGCCAAACAACTTGAAACCTTGGGTGAATTAATTATTAGTATATACATTTATGTAACACCTTGAAGGTAATGGCAATTCCTGTCTGCATAAAGAATATCGCGTCCCAGCTCACCCACCCCGCTGAGTTTGTATATTGGTGGGAGATGCTGTAAGGGCACTTCGACGGCACTAAAGGGATCATCCTTATTTGCTCTTAGAAAATGTTTAACTTAGGGTCGGGGTTGAGGGCAAAATAATTTAACAGGTAGGATACAGTACGACCGACCCTCCCCAAATATACGCCTGTGTGCCCATTCCGAATACAATTAATAGGCCCGAATACATTACCGTAATGTATATCGCCAGTGAGAAATAGCGGGAAAAGTGATTCTCTAACGTCATACTAGGTCATTAACGGTCATTAACCTCCGTGTACATGAAATGAATAATACAATCAATTACAAATGGTGTGAATATCCTTTATATAAAGCAGGTTATGCCATGTGAACAAATAAATTGGTGATCTGCCTCTTAAAACAAAAATCATGTCATTGGAAGTTTTTTTTTCTCATCCCGTTACAAAAACATTATTTTTACAGCGATTTTGTTTTTAGGGAAATTGTTTTGGTCGGTTGGTACAAGGGATAGTTTCTTCTGAATTCCTTGGGAAATATGGGGAGGGAGGCGTAATCAGAATTAGAATTACGCAATTTATTTCCTGTTATCAGAACCCCAATTATAAAACAATTAATGCAAAATCGGGTTTGGTCAAATCCAGTAGATTGGGTAAGGACGATCAATAATCAATCAAGTTGTTTACATCAGCAAAATCAATACTGTATAACGCATGGTCCACACAAATTACATTTTCCATTGATTTTATTTTAACATTTACACATTCAAATAGGATAAACATTGATAATATTTTATAGCTGTTTTGCAAATTAAAATAGAAATAGCAAGTTATTTGTTTTTACATATTTGAATTTATTTCTTGAAATTCCTTCGCATTTGCGTAATGTGTCCTCACTGAAAATAAATATGTATCATTGTACATGAGAAGCGATACAGGGTGTTGAGGACGGATGGGGGAATGTCCCTCAATGTGTATGACAGGGGACGGGGTGTAACAATACCCCCAATAATAAGAGTTAACAAATTATTACATTATTAAATTGTATTTTCTATTACATCAGAATATTTAAAAGAATTTAAGGTCTTCGAAATCATCATGCAGATAAATCATTTCTAGCGTGTTTTAGTGTTAGGTTTGATTTTACGAAAATAAAACCCCAAAGAAATTTAAGAAAACAAATTTAACGCCCCCAAATCATATTCAAGAATTAGCCGTCACTGGTTCAATTACTTGTTTCAAACGAATGTTATTTTAAAAGGAAGGTTCAGCATCGTATAGTGTTGCCAAAACTGCTTCTAATCGTATCTTACTCTCTTCGAACCAATAAATACATTATATTATATAACCAACATGTGAAAGTTTCAACTCGATACGGAGTCTAAGTCATGAGACAAGTGAGAAAAGGCATTCTCAATTATTACTGAAAACACATTACATGAAAACACAGAATGTGCATATTATTGGTCATGTTGTCTCTGAAATGACAGCACTTCACATTAACTAATTGTTCAGATTGATTGGTACCTTTACCAACTTCACATCATGTTAGCTTTCATATAATAATTTGGTATAGCAATAATTATTAAGCAATTTCCAGTTTTGTACCTTCCCTTTAAGCAAACGAATTCAGGTGAAACATATTGTTGTTTTTAGCGAAGGAATTCCCAAAACGTATTACTTACAAGCAAAACTAAGCACGCTATATAGCTGATCAAGAAATATTTGTCTGAAAAGATCTATTAATTGTGAATTAAAACTAGTATGAAATTATGTACACAACATGTTCACAATTACACATTTTGATTTGTTTTCTGTATAAGCTTAAATGGTGAACAAACACTGTTACATTACTTTACTTGATAGAAAGTCATGGTACAAACATTCAGTGAATCATTTCTCAAAATTTGTTATCAAATATCGCCCAAATGTGCTCCAGTTACCGATATTATATGACTGCTGTACAACATGATCATGTCTAGTAGTATTTTAGCTAGGTCTGAAATTGTTTGTACATTTTCATCGTTTTATCAGAAAGGTAGCTTTCATTTTGGCCATTGGCGTAGCAAAAGGAGCAGCCCCCCCCCCCCACTTAAATAACACGTCAGTGCTAAATACTGTGAACTACTTAACAAAGCTAATAAAGTTAAATATTTTATATAAATATTTCTTACAATTAAAGGCACACGATCTTTTAGACAGTTACTTTTAAACTCTAAAATATATTTCGAGATTTAACTTAACTATATAAACCTACATTTTTTCGATTCAATTCTATTCTAATGGCATTTCAAATTTTCGATTCAATTCAGTTCAAATTCAATTTACGTAAAATCCATTATTTGCTTTAATCATGCAATAGTTTTTCAAATTTTTGTTTGATTTTTAATATTTTGTTTTCATTACAAGTTAAATCTTTTAAGATAACTTTTAACATTCATTGAACTGGGTTATTGAACAATTGGTTTGTGTTCGCAACGCATATGCAGCAAATTATTGTTTGTCTGTACTATAGAGAGGATGTTTGTCTTAAAGTTTGCTATAATTATTTCATTAAGAAACTTAAAGAAGATCATGTTAATTACTAAGTCCATAAAAGATCACGATTGCAATCATGGTGCCCTGCACTCCCAATAATTATTGTGCAATATTCAAGCTGTGATAAGGCAGGGATAAATACTGTAATACACTAAACAAAGCTAATAAAAGTAGTTTGAATGAATTTGATTTAAATTAAATTAAATTCAACTTCCCTTTTATACCTAGAATTTTCGATTTGATTCAATTCAAACCAAATCAAATAAATTTATTATTTGTTTATCCATCCCGATATTTTGTTTTTCCATGCAAATAGTTTGTGAAATTTTTGTTTGATTTTGAATCTAACAAAATTAGTTTTAATACATATTTTGTTTTCATTCGTAATAACGTAATTTTTTGTTCATTCAGTGAGGAATTTGTTTTACTAAAATAATGATAGAACCTTAGACAAATATTTCAAGGGATGTGTGAAACCATCTTCTTTACACCAAGTAAGTTTCATGTAGGGACCTTAAAGATATACCGCCCGTGTTTGGCTAAGACGACCCACAAAATAGAATTTATAAAGCGAAAGAATTTTCAAAGATAATATCGTTGTTAAACGAAAAAAAAAAAATTATGAAATTCGGATTCTGGAAACTGTAAATAAATGCGATATTTCAAACGCGCTTGATCGGAAGACTGTCCACGCCCTTGGACTGTTACATACAATAACTTGTATGGTCACGTGCAAGCTGAGGATTAAAACGCGGTGTCACGCATTTTTTGTTAATTTACTGGTACTAATCCTTGACGGATTTTTTCGTTCAATGTCTCAAATAAAAGCTTATAACTTCCTTAACAGCAGACAAATAGCACTTCAACATTTAAAACAAATCAGCCGTCAAATCTGCCCAAACACGAGCGATAGGCCTGACATCTTTAAGTTGATTCCATCAAATTATAAAGAGCACGATACATAAAACACTTGATGACGCGGCTATTTATTAATTATATATTTCCCATGCAATATTATTTTTATGAAAAAAAACGCATTGCGAATAACAATATTGACATCTAGTTTCAATGTGGGGAATTTGTGGCAGTCTTGTGACGAGTTTCTTCAATGTGTAAAATCATTCCAAGGTAAGGTATAATATTGTAAATTTAAAAATAACCAAATTGGCGAATTACAATGATAGCATCAATCTTCCCTTGAAATCTTGTCTGAGGTTCTGTCAAATTTTAATAAATATTAAATTATTGGCCATTAATTTTAGTGCGAATTTAGGACTGGGCCCTATAAATTCAGCATTGTCCAGTATGGGGATGAATACCGCCTTCTGTTTACAACCATAGTGTTGTAAAAATCTCAAATGTGAAAATATGTTTCCATTTTTTTCCCCAAAAAATAGAATATAAATATACACGTAAAATCAGTTTTGTCAACGTTACCGATGATGTACCTTTCTTCTAAGGACGCAATGGTGCTGGGTTGAGACATTGCATTAGACATTGCATAATACTTGAAACCTCAAGCCGTAATTACACAATTCTGAAGGATGTGTGACACATAATAACGACTGGAGCAGCGGTGAGCTTCTACTGCGTCTTTTAAAATGATGATATCCAACGCTCAAATTGAATTTACTTAGCAGAGTCAGAACAATGAAATTGAACTCTCAATCAATGTGAAAATTGTGAGGAAATCGACAGTTTTCGATGCCCTGTAGAGGTAATAGTTTGTAATCAGATCAAACAGAACATGAGCAGTGTCAGCCATCTTTTTATTTAAATCCAGAAGTTATATGACACTATAAATTAAACGATGTTTATTCATGAATGTTAGAAGTTACACTGATCCATATACTCATACTAGTAGGACATCTACGAAGTTCGAAACAATCCATCGCAGAAGAGCATAACTTTGGTGCACTTATTAGTCAATTTATTTGTTTACAGGTCAAAGGAGTAACATCCCTCTACATACACGAAATCAGTGACGTTAGCCTCGAGTTGGGTTGCGTCGTTGAGCTGACAGATCTTATCCTGCTCCCAGCAACGGCGGATCTAGGCCCAAAGTTTAGGGGTGGCCAAATGCTCAGTGGAGGGGCGTATTTGCGAGCGCAAAACGTTTCTGGTGGGGTTTGTTTGTTTAGTGGCGCATGTATGTACCCAGGATTTTGTGTTGGGAGGGGCTCATTTTTTTCTGTAAAAGTTTCCATTGACACTTTCCTTTCCTATAGCTACGTGCACAGGAGCTAGCCGGCTCCACTGGGGTGTGGCGTTGTATGATTATGACAAACTTACGCTGCTAATCGTGTGCAAGTTGTAAAAGTTATTAATGCAAATTAATGTTTAAATAAAGCCGCCTGAAATAATCCATTGATGACACAGAACTCTGGAATTAACGGCAGTTATTATTGATCAAAAGGGTAGATTTTCAGAAAAACAATCATTGACATGTTTTAAGATATGGCCACTCATCTGGGTTAGGCTGGTGCCCGCATGGAGTCCCCAGAGTGTTATGGTATGTACATACATTATTGTGTAATCTACACAGTGCTGCAAAAACAGCCCACTGTATTTTACGTTGATACTTACTGCTCATATGACGATGGAAGACGAATCTTTCAAGTCACTGCTCCTGCTCGTACTCACTAGATTGAAATGCGTTTTATGCACGCGATGTTCGCGCCAAGTCTAAACGTAGGCCTACATTGCGGACGTTGCATGGCTCACCTAATATCCAGGAAACCCCACACAACCAGTCGCGTGTGCATAAGCCATGCATACAATCACCGTGTACGCCTCGTCTAATGCAGCTTGGCTTAACTGCACAAACTACCATTGCAAATTTTGTGGCAATGTTGGATCGTGAGTAGGATTATGAACACATTCATGTAGCCAATCAGTGTGTTGTAATTTGCATACTTTAACAAAAAGCTGAACGTATAAGCAAGACTTAGCGGCACAAGGAGGGGGCGTAAAGTTGTGGGGTTTGTTTTGTCTCTCTTTTCCCCCTTTTTTTCTTCTTTTCTTTTCTTTTCTTTTCTTTTTTTTTTTTTTTGGGGGCGTACAGCTTCGGTTTTTGGGGGGGCCATGGCCCCCGTTGGCCCCCCCCTGGATCCGCCGTTGGCTCCCAGAGATTGAAGGAGTGGCATCGAGGCTCCGCCCAGCACGCCTGACCACACCCAATCACTCCCTGAAGCGTAAGGTTCCTGATCTCGTGGTTGAGCATACACTGTGGTGTGAAGCGACCGTCAGCATCGGCTGTCAGGCAGTACTCGCGATGAGAGTCGTGCTGCATCTCACAAGCGGCGAATATGGCCCGAGTACAATAATAATCTGCCCATTTACCGCCTTGATCTGGTCGCATTCTGATACAATATTGGTCGTTGTCATCATATTTTCCATCTTCCCAATTGGTGTAATGTGAATCATCTTCCTTACCAAGGCACGCCAACTGTTCTGTATTACCATCCTTCTTACAACCAATCCACAAATCAAAATCGTCTGCAGCTATGCTGCCAATTTCTTCCCTCAACTTATTCATTTCTTGCCAAATAAACTGTTGTTCTTTTTGCGATTCCGGCATGGCCAGGCCGCTTCCATGCCGGTTACAAATCTTCGAAGCTTCAAACCAATCCATTTTCTCAGGCAGCAAGATGTAGCACGAGTCTTGCCATATCACCCAGCCGAGGGGACATGTGGCTTGCAGAGCATCAACGAAAACGAAAAAAAGAAAATTACGAGAATATTAGTCCTGCAAGCAGTAAATGCCGACATGTTGATTGATAACGAAATAATCTGATCAGTTTTCCAATTTAGAAGACCTACCAAAGAAGCCTATACAGACTTAATGTATTTATGTTTATAATAAATCTTATCGTAAACTCAACTTGTCGTGCTGGTGTCTGTGGCATGCAGTGAACTTGCTTTGATCGTTTTGAGGGTTTTGTAATAATCAACTCACACCGACGATTTGCTTCTTTATTTACCGCCGTTGCTTAGATACGAACAAATCCATGGTATCAATTTACCCATGCATTGGCGCTTTGACTACAGGAATTGTACACATTGGTTAGGGCCTATTATATCTATAAATTTCTTTATATTAATTTTATTTGCAACTTGATATTTACCATCATATCCGTTATTTATATGTACACCTAAATTTGTTTATATGAATTTCATTTTTTTATTTATGCAATATACAAATTTATTTATCATATATCTAAATTAATATTTATTACTTTATAATGAATTCGAATTATTAACTTTATTGTTAGCTTCATGTTCCATTTTAAGATTGGATAAATAGGCTTTTGAGTCACAGTGCTTAAGTTCACTTTTATTAATAATGGCCATCTTAGAATGGTTGTTTATTGTCTTCATTCATCTGGTCATTGTCTACCTTGCCTTGATTTGTCAGTGTTTGTCTTATATGAAACAGTACGTAAAATTAGCCCGACGTATAAACGACCCCTATTTGTTCCAACGTAGACCCACACGGCAATGTGTTTAAGTAGAAGGAAACATCAGTTGCATAGTTATAAATTGTCTGATGGTCTCTTCAGGAACCTTTTTTCTATTCATGGCAGCCAAAAAGAAGGGGTCAGGACCCCTTGATCCCCCATCTAGGTCCGTCCCATTTTAGGCTAACATTAAACAAACAACCTAAGGAAGTTTCAGCTTATTATGATGTGTTTCCTTTACATTGTAGCCATAATGGTTTTAACATCACTAATAGTACGGTACATCAGTTATTTTTAATTCCAGTAATGGAGCGTTGTTATGACTATAGGCCTACCAGTAATAAAACAATCCATTCAACTGGTGATATAAATCATATGATACAATCAAAATGCTATAAGCGAGACAGTTACCAAGGACAAGCATTACGTCAATTGATACGCAGGAGACCTTACAAGAAAAGAGATATCAAAATTGAATTATAACAGTATCCATCATATTTAATACAACAAAACACTATTGTCTGTTAATGTTGCCCTTTTGCAATATAAATTGGTTGAGTGCGATATACAAAATGGCATGCCATTCTAATTCCCCAAAGACATCTTTCCATCCTGATACTCTTACATGGTTTCACAGAACAGAACATCATGGATATCACACGTGTAGTCGTGTACAGTATGTTATAAGCCTGAATATACATGCCAAAGTAAATTTCTACAAACACTGAAGCTAAATTAATTTGAGAAGATAATCATAGTCTGTCTTATTTAGATTAAACCCTTCGTAATCTTATCAGGTTTAAGATAAATCTTCATATAGAATTCTAGAAGTAAAAATTCATTTTATGTAAATGATACCAATGGGTCGAAATGTATCAGAGCAAACTGGTCAATTGAAGCACAGTGTTTATGCCCATAATATGTATAAGTCTTTATCTTAAAAATGCCATTACAACAAATATGCTTCCATACAGACCTGAAACATTTTCTTTCCTTTGCCAATAAGGTACAAACGTTTCCTATGTTATTTTTTATTTATATTATTTTTTTTTTGATACAGCATCTTATCCTTGTCACATTCATCAGCTATATCCTGTGCCCACTTAGTCTAATTTGTTATGTTAATAATGATTATGGTCTTCAATTTCATGATCAATGCTCACAGGGTAGGCCGGTGACTATACTATCCCGATTGGGAGATTGTTTTATCTTCATTGACACCCTATTCTCCCTATTCTCCGGCCGTGACACTTGTGTCCTTGAGCAAGACACTTAACCATAATTGCTTCTCTCCACCCAGGGGTTAAATGGGTACCTGTGAGGGCAGAGTTGGTTGATTAGCCCTATATGCGCTGTAATGGCAGCAATTGAGCTGTATACTCCCCAGGGAGCTGAGATGGTTTCAGGAATGATTTATGAGCCTGATGAGCAGGGGTAATAATATACATAACAGCAAAAGAAACGTCATCCCTAAAAATATTTATTATTTTAATTTTATAATTAATATAATTTGTTTAATGAAGAATATTATGAGTATGGAGTTTAACACGAACACAGTGTGGCAAATTTGGTTGACCTCAAAATTCGTCATGCGTGACGTCTGAGGACACATAAGCTAAACACGTTCTTAGACTTATCCAAATTTAGGGGGTGACGTTTCTTTTGCTGTTATGTATATAATGCGCCTTGAGCACCACTCAGTTGGTGGATACGTGCGCTATATAAGTCCACACATTATTATTATTATTAATTGCCACAATCGCGAAACGTTTGGAATGGAATAGCTTTTTGTCAGTACTTTCAATATTCACATGGTATAAAGGATGTATTTCAACAGCTTCTTGTTCTTATTTTCCTCTGAAAACCCTCAGCCAGCTAGTAAGTAATTTAGCCCATACATTGAGATTAACTCACTATTGACATGGTAATGACAATGCCCAAAAGGAGGTGCTTTTTCCGCCTAGTGGAACAAGAAGCAACAAGAAGAAATCCGTAATGTTTTTTGTTTTGTTTATACCTCCAAAATAAAACTTTGAAAGGAACCCAGAGGCGAGCGTATTCTACCAAGTTACTTGAAACCTTGGGTGAACTAATTATAGTACATTTTATATAACACTTGGTAATTCTTGTCAACCTAATGATCGCGTTCAGGCTCACCCACCCCGCTGAGTTTGTGTATTGGTAGAGGGATGTTGTAAGGGAACTTCGACTGCACTAAAGTTGTAATCCTTAGAAAATGTATAATTTTAGAGTGAGGGTTGTGGGCAAAAGCATTTAAGGGATAGGATACAGAACCAATTTAAGGCCAAAAAAAGTCTCCGGTTTCTGGTCTCGGCGCGCGTCGCCTCAGACCCGTGCGTCAGCATTTTTAATTGTTTTCTTTTTTTAATATAAAACGATTGCAGCCAAAATTGCTGGATCGATTGTAATTCTACCGTGCTCTGTTTTATACGACTTTTTTTACATAGGGGTATACAATGCACATTAAATCATAATGTATATCACCAGTGAGAAATGGCGGGAAAGGATTGACCCCCTGACGTCATACTAAGGTCATTATAACGGTCATTAGCCTCTATGTACATGAAAGTAGGAATGCAATCAATTACAAATGATTTGTATATCCTTAAGCAGGTTATGTCATGTGAACATTGGTGATATGCCTCTCAATGCAAAAATCATGTCGTTGGGAAGTTTTCTTCTCCTGTTCCTGCGATTTTGTTTTCGGTCGGTTGGGACTATGGATAATTTTCAGTTGAAAACCTTGGTAAATATGGGAGGGAGGCGCAATTAATTTCCTTTTATCATTAGACCAACTATTGGACTTCAGTGAAGAAATAAAACAATTAATGCAAAATCAGGTTGGATCAACAATCAATCAAGATGCTTTCATCAGCAAAATCATTCTTGTCATTCGGAACAATACTGTATAATAAATATGTATCATTGTACATGAGAAGCGATACAGGGTGTTGAGGACGGATGGGGGAATGTCCCTCAATGTGTATGACAGGGGACGGGTGTAATAGCAATACCCCCAATAATAAGAGCGCACACAAATTACATTTTCCATTGATTTATTTTTAACATTAAAACATTCAAATGGGATAAACATTGATTATATTGTATAGGCCTAGCTGTTTTGCAGATTAAAATAGAAATAGTAAGTTATATATTTGTTTTTACATATTTAATTTATTTTTTGAAATGTGTTCTCACTGAAAATAAATATGTATCATTGTACATGAGACTAGCGCGATACAGGGTGTTGAGGACGGATGGGGAAATGTCCCTCAATGTGTATGACAGGGGACGGGGTGTAACAATACCCCCAATAATAAGAGTTAACAAATTATTACATTATTAAATTGTATTTTCTATTACATCAGAATATTTACAACAATTTAAGATCTTCGAAATCATCATGCATATAAATCATTTCTAGCGTGTTTTAGTGTTAGGTTTGATTTTACGAAAATAAAACCCCAAAGAAATTTAAGAAAACAAATTTAACGCCCCCAAATCATATTCAAGAATTAGCCGTCACTGGTTCAATTACTTGTTTCAAACGAATGTTATTTTAAAAGGAAGGTTCAGCATCGTATAATGTTGCCAAAACTGCTTCTAATCGTATCTTACTCTCTTCGAACCAATAAATACATTATATTATATAACCAACATGTGAAAGTTTCAACTCGATACGGAGTCTAAGTCATGAGACAAGTGAGAAGGCATTCTCAATTATTACTGAAAACACATTACATGAAAACACAGAATGTGCATATTATTGGTCATGTTGTCTCTGAAATGAGAGCACTTCACATTAACTAATTGTTGAGATTGATTGGTACCTTTACCAACTTTACATCATGTTAGCTTTCATATAATAATTTGGTATAGCAATAATTATTAAGCAATTTCCAGTGTTGTACCTTCCCTTTAAGCAAACGAATTCAGGTGAAACATTGTTGTTTTTAGAGCAGGAATTCCCAAAACGTATTACTTACAAGCAAAACTAAGCACGCTATATAGTTGATCAAGAAATATTTATCTGAAAAGATTAATTAATTGTGAATTAAAACTAGTATGAAATTATGTACACAACATGTTCACCAATACACATTTTGATTTGTTTTAAATGGTGAACAAACACTGTTACATTACTTTACTTGATAGAAAGTCATGGTACAAACATTCAGTGAATCATTTCTCAAAATTTGTTATCAAATATCGCCCAAATGTGCTCTAGTTATCGATATTGTATGACTGCTGTACAACATGATCATGTCTAGTAGTATTTTAGCTAGGTCTGAAATTGTTTGTACATTTTCATCGTTTTATCAGAAAGGTAGCTTTCATTTTGGCCACTGGCGTAGCAAATGGAGCAGGGGCGCCCCCCCCCCCCCCCCACTTAAATTCACACACTTGTTGGTAACACATGGCTAAATACTGTGAACTACTTAACAAAGCTAATAAAGTTAAACATTTTATATAAATATTTCTTACAATTAAAGGCACACGATCTTTTAGACAGTTACTTTTAAACTCTAAAATATATTTCGAGATTTAACTTCTCCTATAAACCTATATTTTTTCGATTCAATTCGATTGTAATGGTATTTCAAATTCAGCTTATTTCAATTTCCCTTTTGAACTTAAAATCTTCGAATAAATTCAATTCAAATTCAATTTAAGTAAATTCCATTACTGCTTTATTCATGCAATAGTTTAAAACTTTTGGTTTGATTTTTATTCAAACGATATAAAATTTAGTTTATATTATAATTTAAATCTCAATATATATCCTAATTTATACGGATAATCTTTTAAGATAACTTTTAACATTCATTGAACTGGGTTGTTAAATAATTGGTTATGTTCGCAACGCATAATTTATGCATATGCAGCAAATTATTGTTTGTCTGTACTATAGAGAGGATGTTTGTCTTAAAGTTTGCTATAATTATTTCATTAAGAAACTTAAAGAAGATCATGTTAATTACTAAGTCCACAAAAGATCACGATTGCAATCATGGTGCCCTGCCTCTCCCAATGAATATTGTGTAATATTCATGCTGTGATAAGGCAGGGCTAAACACTGTAATATACTAACCAAGCTAATAAAAGTTAAACATTTAATATAAATAATGCTAAATATCAATTCGATTTAAATTAAATTAAATTCAACTTCCCTTTTATACATAAAATTTTAGATTAGATTCAATTCAAACCAAATCAAATAAATGTATTATTTGTTTATTCCTCACTGAATGAACAAAAAATTACGTTATTACGAATGAAAACAAAATATTTATTAAAACTATTTTTGTTAGATTCAAAATCAAAAAAATATTTTGTTTTTCCATGCAAATAGTTTGTGAAAAAAAAATTTGATTTTGAATCTAACAAAATTAGTTTTAATAAATATTTTGTTTTCATTCGTAATAACGTAATTTTTTTTTCATTCAGTGAGGAATTTGTTTTACTAAAACAATGATAGAACCTTAGACAAACATTTCAAGCGATGTGTGAAACCATCTTCTTTACACCAATTAAATTTCATGTAGGGACCTCAAAGATATACCGCCCGTGTTTGGCTATAAGACGACCCACAAAATAGAATTTATAAAGCGAAAGAATTTTCAAAGATAATATCGTTGTTAAACGAAAAAATATATATATATGAAATTCGGATTCTGGAAACTGTAAATAAATGCGATATTTCAAACGCGCTTGATCGGAAGACTGTCCACGCCCTTGGACTGTTACATACAATAACTTGTATGGTCACGTGCAAGGTGAGGATTAAAACGCGGTGTCACGCATTTTTTGTTAATTTACTGGTACTAATCCTTGACAGATTTTTTCGTTCAATGTCTCAAATAAAAGCTTATAACTACCTTAACCCCAGAAAAATAGCAATTCAACATTTAAAACAAATCAGCCGTCAAATCTGCCCAAACACGAGCGATAGGCCTGACATCTTTAAGTTGATTCCATCAAATTATAAAGAGCACGATACACAAAACACTTGATGACGCGGCTATTTATTAATCATATATTTCCCATGCAATATTATTTTTATGAAAAAAACGCATTGCGAATAACAATATTGACATCTAGTTTCAATGTGGGGAATTTGTGGCAGTCTTGTGACGAGTTTCTTCAATGTGTAAAATCATTCCAAGGTAAGGTATAATATTGTAAATTAAAAAATAACCAAATTGGCGAATTACAATGGTAACATCAATCTTCCCTTGAAATCTTGTCTGAGGTTCTGTCATTTTTAATAAATATTAAATTATTGGCCATTAATTTTAGTGCGAATTTAGGACTCGGTCCTATAAATTCAGCATTGTCCAGTATGGGGATGAATACCGCCTTCTGTTTACTACCGTAGTGTTGTAAAAACCTCAAATGTGAAAATATATGTTTCCATTTTCTTCCCCAAAAAATAGAATATAAATATACACGTAAAATCAGTTTTGTCAACGTTACCGATGATGTACCTTTCTTCTAAGGACGCAATGGTGTTGGGGTTGAGCTAGCCTGCATAAGACATTGCATCATACTTCAAATCTCAAGCCGTAATTATACAATTCTGAAGGATGTGTGACACGTAATAACGACTGGAGCAGCGGTGAGTTTCTACTGCGTCTTTTAAAATGATATCCAACGCTCAAATTGAATTTACTTAGCAGAGTCAGAACAATGAAATTGAACTCTCAATCAATGTGAAAATTATGAGGAAATCGACAGTTTTCGATGCCCTGTAGAGGTAATAGTTTGTAATCAGATCAAACAGAACATGAGCAGTGTCAGCCATATTTTTATTTAAATCCAGAAGTTATATGACACTATAAATTAAACGATGTTTATTCATGAATGTTAGAAGTTACACTGATCCATATACTCATACTAGTAGGACATCTACGAAGTTCGAAACAATCCATCGCAGAAAATAAGAGCATAACTTTGGTGCAGTTATTAGTCAATTTATTTGTTTACAGGTCAAAGGAGTAACATCCCTCATACTCGAAATCAGTGACGTCAGCCTCGAGTTGGGTTGCGTTGTTGAGCTGACAGATCTTATCCTGCTCCCAGAGATTGAAGGAGTGGCATCGAGGCTCCGCCCAGCACGCCTGACCACACCCAATCACTCCCTGAACCGTAAGGTTCCTGATCTCGTGGTTGAGCATACACTGTGGTGTGAAGCGACCGTCAGCATCGGCTGTCAGGCAGTACTCGCGATGAGAGTCGTGCTGCATCTCACAAGCGGCGAATATGGCCCAAGTACAATACAAGTCTGCCCATTTACCGCCGTCAACTTGCCGCATTCTGATACAAACTTGGTCTACAGCATCATATGGTCGATCTGCCCAATTGGTGTAATTTGAACCATCTTCCTTACCAGGGCACGCCAACTGTCCTGTATTACCATCCTTCTTACAACCAATCCACAAATCAAAATCGTCTACAGCCAAGGTGCCAATTTCGTCCCTCCACTTATTCATTTCTTGCCAAATAAATTCGTGTTCTTTTTGCGATTCCGGCATGGCCAGGCCACTTCCAGGCCGGTTACAAATCTTCGAAGCTTTAAACCAATCCATTTTCTCAGGCAGCAAGATGTAGCACGAGTCTTGCCACATCACCCAGCCGAGGGGACATGTGGCTTGCAGAGCATCAACGAAAACGAAAAAAACAATTACGAGAATATTATTCCTGCAAGCAGCAACTGCCGACATCTTGATTGATAACGAAATAATCTGATCAGTTTTCCAATTTAGAAGGCCTTCCAAAGAAGACCTATCCCAGTGACTATACAGATTAGAATTTATTAATGTTTATAATAAATCTTGTTGTAAATTCAACTTGTCGTGCTGGTGTCTGTGGCATGCAGTGAACTTGCTCATTGATCGTTTTGAGGGTTTTGTAATAATCAACTCACACCGACTATTTGCTTCTTTATTTACCGCCCGTTGCTTAGATACGAACAAATCCATGGTATCAATTTACCCATGTATTGATTTGACTACTTAAAGGAATTGTACACATTGGTTAGGGCCTATTATATCTATAAATTTCTTGATATTAATTTTATTTGCAACTTGATATTTACCATCAGATCCGTTATTTATAAGTATACCTAGATTTATTTATATGAATTCCATTTTTTATGCAAAATACACATTTATTTATCATATATCTAAATTAATATTTATTACTTTATAATGAATTTGAATTATTAACTTTATTGTTAGCTTCATGTTCCATTTTAAGACTGGACAGGCTTTTGAGTCACAGTACTGAAGTTCACTTTTATTAATAATGGCCATCTTAGAATGGTTGTTTGTTGTCTTCATTAATCTGGTTATTGTCTACCTTGTCTTGATTTGTCAGTGTTTGCCTTTAATTAATCCTTAGTCTTACATCTTCTTCACCCATTGTTCAACTTGTATACCCTGTCATGTCTATTTAAACGTTTAGATAGAATTACAGTGTTCATTTCTCATGTAATGTTTTTATGATTGTTGTTCAGACGGAGTACAAATGCAGACACGAGAAGTTGGCCAAAGTGATCCACTGGGATTTGTGTAAGAAGCACGGTGCGGTGTCAAAGTGCAATCGAAGTGAGGTAGAAGAAACGGACCATGTAAATATTCTCTGGGACTTCAACATCCAGACAGATCATGTTATAAAGTCTATAGACCATAGACGGCCGGATGTTGTTGTCTTGGATAAGCATGAGAAGATGTGTCATCTTATCGATATAGCTGTGCCGGGTGATAGTAGAGTAGCATCGAAGGAGAATGAGAAGGTACAGAAATATCAGGATTTAGCAAGAGAACTCCGCAAGCTGTGGCAAGTCAAGGTGAAGGTTATTCCTGTGGTAGTGGGAGCACTGGGTACAATCCCGAAGGCGTTGGAGAAACATCTCAAGGAGATAGGAACATCTGTTAGAGTAGAATTACTACAGAAGGCGGCACTCTTTGGGACAGCAAGGATTCTGCGAAAGATACTCAAGATGTGGAGTGTCGTGGCCGAGCGGTCTAGCGCACCGAACTCAAGTTCTGGTGTTGCCAGCAGCAGGGTGTGGGTTCGAGCCCCGGTCGTGACACTTGTATCCTTGAGCAAGGTACTTAACCATAATTGCTTCGTCCTTCGGATGGGACGTAAAGCCGTAGGTCCCGTGTGTTGTATAATGCACGTAAAGTGGATTGTCGTGGCCGAGCGGTCTAGCGCACTGAACTCAAGTTCTGGTGTTGCCAGCAGCAGAGTGTGGGTTCGAGCCCCAGCCGTGACACCTGTGTCCTTGAGCAAGACACTTAACCATAATTGCTTCTCTCCACCCAGGGGTTAATGGGTACCTGTGAAGGCAGAGATGGTTTGCTCTCTATGCGCTAGAAATGGCAGCAATTGAGCTGTATACTCCCCAGGGAGCTGAGATGGTTTCAGGAATGATTTATGAGCCTTATGAGCCTTATGAGCAGGGATAATAATATAATGCGCCTTGAGCGCCACTTAGTTGGTGGATACGTGCGCTATATAAATCTATACATTATTATTATTATTATTATTATTAAGATCTAAGGCTATACGGGACGTAGCTTGATTTGAGGTGTAACCGGCCGGCAGAAAGGAAAACAAGATCTTTCTTTTCACGTTGTGCTAACGCAAAATAATAATATTAAACAAAGGCATCCATATACTTTATAAGAATCTAGATAGAAACCAACCTGTACAAGTTTCAGCTCATTGCATTATGTCATTAACGAGAAAATGGTGAAAATTAAATCAGATTTGTTTGAATTCATGTTAATGTTGAACATGGATCATGGTTCTTATCTATTTTTAGATTTGTAACCAATTTGAAAGGCTCAGAAAATGACATCATGTCAGACGGAAGAACTTAGGTGTTTTGGCATTACCAACTTCACATCAAGTAAGTTTTTAGATTATAATTCAGTAATATTGTAATCAGATCATTACTAAAGGTGTACACTCCCTTTAATGTTAACCATGATTCCAGATTGATGCTGATGTTATTCTTCCAATTTAGCTCCACGTCACTTGTCAGCATTACGCTGCCATGACAGTAAAACTAATAATCCACACTAGGAAGAATCGATTGCACTGAGTTTTAATCAGTGGCTGGAGTCTGTTCATAGGCAGTTCCACAGTAAACGTCATAAAAGCCATTTACTCATGGCAATGTGTACAAAACTGCTTCTAAAAGTATCCTATAAGGGATGGATCCAGAATGTTTGAAAGGAGGGGGTTCAGAGTTTTGGATTTGTGTGAAGAAACAGTAGGCAAAATTATTCGTATTATAATACTAACGTTGATTTTTTATTCTCTGTCTGTGTGCTTTTGTTTTTTATTTGTTTACCGCGCTATAGGCCCATAGTTTTAGGCCAAGGCCTATGTTGAAAAAGTTCAGAAAACTTCCCAATAACTTGTGCTTTTTCTCGAAACAAGACCACATCCATTGTTTAACCGTTGGATTAATTTGATAAAAAGCCAGTAAAAACCTTAATTACTTGGCAATTTGGTGTTCAAAAACAAATGTTATTGTTAAGGCCCTAGGTTTTATGAAACCAGCCCAATTAAAGGGCTTTTCACACTAGTCAAATCCCGGGGGCGTCCCCGGGGAATTACTGTCGGCCTTTTCATCCCCCGGGGAATAGCCACCCCTGCTCTGGAGTAGGGGTAAGCAGTAAAACCCAGGGGGCTTAAGAATCCCAACAGCTAGTGGGAAACGAAAGCGGGTTGTGCTTACCCCAGTTTACGTAGAAAACAGATAACGTAAACACAAACTGTGAAAGGTCAGAGAGATAAACAATCGAGGTCAGGAAATGCGCGCTTAATAAATTGCGCGGTCTCAGTTCAAGCTGTTTGTTTTTACAGATTTGTATCCAAGTATTTATAAAGTTTTGTTGTATTACTATTAATATCAACGAAAACATATTATTTTCACTTTATATTTTTTGAAGAATTTATCAATTTCCCAAACTAATGATTTTGTACTAGGTTAAATGTGAAATTGTTTTGGACGAGGTAAAATTAGTCTTGCTGTACCAAATGAGCACCCTTTCTCCGTAAAATACACAAATATGCGTAAACTAAAACACACATGCATATTTGTTGAGCTGCATCGTCGTTCATGTTATGCGTAGCCATTTTGATTGTTTACGAGTACGTGCACGCACGGTTAGCTACATTCATGACTTCCGTTAGACAAAAAATACAGCGCGGTTGCTCTGGGGTTTTATGAACCCCGGGGAATACGCGGGTGGGGACAGTGTGAAACTGCGCCGGGGTAACCGTGAAGTAAAAAAAAACTCCCGGGGCCTCCCTGGGGTTGTATTCCCCGGGGATAAGATCTATAGTGTTATGGGATGTAAAGACGTCTGTGAAAACTCTTTGCTGGTGATCAGTACATGGATTTTTCACTTCATATCAGGTGCTGATAGAACAGCCGTCGGACGACAGTTTAATCGCTGAGAGCATGCTTAACTCACCGGTTGTCTGCGCGCATGCTCATTGACCGCACGAGGGTTTTTCAAAACATTGCCGGGAACGTTGCAAATGTGATAACGTTAACAAGTTCCGGCTCAAAATCCTGTTGAAAATATGAAGGAATCAGGCAGTGAGTCGCCTGTCCGTATCGAAAATAATGATCTTGATGAGACACTCCCACCGTGTCGAGAGTGTGAGAGGCATTTCTTCATACGAAACAGCACTTTTAACGTGTTCGATGCAGCGATTGTCATAATTTCGATGTTCACTTTTGCGGCAGATATCGTGACAGGTCAGTACATGTTTCATTCATTAACGTACGTTAAATTGTATATTTGTATTTTTTTATGTTTCGATGTAAGGACCCCAATGGAAATAAGCCTGTATAGGCCTGTGTTATTGGCTTTTTGGGTTATCCTTGGGTAAAGTTTTCTCGTTTTCTCTTATCTTTGTAATTGTGTTTTGTATTTTTGTCATCGGCTTTTTGTCCGAATAAATTCAATCAATCAACGTTATTTGTATTTTCTACCTGCGGATTATATTTTTGGCCCCAAAACCTCACATATTCTTCTTATTAATAAACTACCTATCTCTTCTTAACAATCATGACTACGTTAACATTAAAGGGACAATATTCTGTCATGATCAACATAGTCCGAATGCTTCTTCTGTTCACAGACACAGTCTCCTATTTTTAGAATAATTATGTAATTTGTCGCTGTGAGCTCATATTACATAATTATTCTAAAAATAGGAGACTGTGAACAGAAGAAGCATATTCGGACTACGATCAACAGGGCATGGAATCGGAGTACTTGTTTTAGATTAACTCGTTGACTGAAAATAAAAACCCACATAATAATAAGGTCATATTAGTTATTACCGTTGCTGCAATAGATTTTTGATTTATTATTTTTCAATCAAAAATTGTTCCTCGTGCAACAATTCACTGAGTGCAGTTAAGTTTAAATGTAATAAAAACAATTAATTGTATAAATACATAGGGGCCTATTTCACTTTTGAATGCATTAACTAGTTTTCATATTCATTTATTACACTTTATTTCTTTGCTGGTTATTTATTAGTTTACGTTCTAATTCGACATGGGTTTCACTTAAATTCCCTAACCTTGACTGCAGTCAATACAAAAATATTTTAATTTTGTATATTTCTTAATATAAATGTTTATCATTCATTGCATACAAGTTTTATATAAATAAACAGCCATGTGCCAGATCATACATGTATGTTTCACCCCCTTTCCCCAGATAATAGTCTTTCCAATGAAACAGTATCAAAAATCTCCAGTCAGCCTGTAATAAAGATACTGTCTCCTTGAGTTATCATCAGTCTGATAAAGTCAGTTGAATTTTCCTTAAGATGCTGTTAAGTGTCCGTAAAAAAAAAAAAATTAAAAAAAGACTTGTTTTCTAATTAACTGTTTAGTAAACAGTATACTGAAGATCTTGTTTTACCTTTTTGGGAAAGAATGTCGTATCCGGCCGCCACTTTTTAAGGGCTTTTTTTTTAAAATTTTTTGCAACCACTAACCAGTTAAACAATCATTCTATCGATTTTTGGTGGTACAGAAAGCGAAAACTATCTTTAAAATCCACTTTTATGATGGTTTTCGGACTTGATTTCCCTTCTAAAAAAAATCCTCCCCTTCAGAAAATAGAAGGATCGTATTATAGTTGCCACTACGCATGTACATGTACAATGACTGTGTTGGTCACTAATTGTGGAGTTTACAAGATCAGACTGACATGACTGAGGAAGTCATCGTATACCATGATTTTTCATGAAATAAATATCCTGGAATAATTTGAAGTATATGTCCATAATCATCCATACAATGTATGTTCTCCACCTTACCAGGTAGGTAAGATTACATTATTGGTTATATTTAATGAAAAATAGTGGCGGCCAAATACGACATTCTACCCCCTTTTGCAGACTCAAAGACAGCTCGGCAGAAAATTCTCAAGTCAAGCCATATTTGACCTATTTATTTTACTGTTATTAATTAAAAGACCAATTAACCTTAACCTTCCCAAATCCTCCAAAATCCTCTTTGCTAAAGTGAAGGATTTTAAAGAATTGAGGTTACATGCTACACGCTCTTTGCTAAAGTGAATGATTTTGGAGGATTGAGGTTATTAGGCATACTTGCCTTTCCATGGTACATGTACATCCATGTTTGTTGTAGTGATTGCAAGGTCAGTGCTTGGGTCAGTGGACTCTGTTTATTGCTCCATGCATGCAGGGAGGGTCCCTGGCCATGTACATGTATCACAGATTAGAAACACATGTGTGCATACATGTCATGTGCTTGTTTTACTACTGAAGGATTTTGGAGGATTCAGGTTATGTGTAAGCAAATGGGCCTAGGGAGTTAGGAAGGATTCAGGTTATGTGTAAGCAAATGGGCCTAGGGAGTTCAGAAGGATTCAGGTTGTAAGCAAATGGGCCTAGGGAGTTTGGAAGGATTCAGGTTATGTGTGAGCAAATGGGCCTAGGGAGTTACATGTCGGGTTAATGTTATATTTTCCCCATTTGTTTACGAGTACCCAAGAACTGGTCCATTATGGCGTCCAGGTACTATAGATAAATGCAGAGTAAGATAAAATTAATTAAAACTATATCCTTTACTCGTCTGATTTAACACAACTCTAAGAAGGTTGAATACCTCTTTCAACAGATGGCCTTGCTACAAGTCAGTATTTCATCCACGATGAGCCCGGCTGGGGATGTCTCACTCTCGGTTTCACTCTAGCGCCCTCTATCATCATGCAGGTGTTCAGCATCCGCTGGTATCTGTCAGATGAAGATATGACGCGATGGAGGTGGATCTTCCATTGTTGTCTTCTTGGACCGTTAGAGAGGTACATGTACATTTCTGTTTTCATATATTCTCCTACATGTATATTCTCATTAGCAAGAAGGTGAATGTCACAAACTTCATTCAGAAATTAATGTTTATAAAGATGTTTCATCTGTGTTTTTGTTATTTTTACCAGCATTTTTTATTTTCTTTGGAACATTGCTACTAAGGGCGATTCCATGGTTATTCGCATTACATTTTTGAGGTATTGCGTAAAGCCATAATAAACATTTCACTCACTCAGTTTTTTCAAAGTAGTTACATTATACCCAGAGCATACTCGGAACAAAATAATAATTAAACTATCTATGGGTTTTTTTTAAAGAAAAAGTACAGGGTATTTTTTGGTGCTGAGTAAGGTCTGGGTATAATGCAACTACTGTGAAAAAACTGAGGAGTGAAATGTAAACGTAAAGAAATTATGACATGAGTGGGCCCAATATGGTGTACCTTAACCCTAACTCCCTAGGCCCACTTGCTTACACATAACCTGAATCCTTCCTAACTCACTAGGCCCATTTGCTTACACATAACCTGAATCCTTCCAAACTCACTAGGCCCATTTGCTTACACATAACCTGAATCCTTCCTAACTCTCTAGGCCCATTTGCTTACACATAACCTGAATCCTTCCTAACTCCCAAGGCCCATTTGCTTACACATAACATGAATCCTCCAAAATCCTTCAGTAGTAAAGCAAGCACATGACATGTGATGCATGTTCATAGCCAGGGACTCTCCCTGCATGCATGGAGCAATAAACAGTGTCCACTGACCCAAGCACTGACCTTGCAATCACTACAACAAACATGGATGTACATGTACCATGGAAAGGCAAGTATGCCTAATAACCTCAATCCTCCAAAATCCTTCACTTTAGCAAAGAGCATGTAACTTCAATCCTTCAAAATCCTTCACTTTGGCAAAGAGGATTTGGGAGGTTTTGGGAAGGTGAGGGTTAGAATTGCCCTTAATGTGAGTTGAACAAAAAGACTGAAATAACACATTTCACAAAATAATCATCAGAAACGTGGCATCGAAAAGTGTCAAAAAATTATATTACGGTGTTTCCCATTTGGGCAATAAATTAAACCTGTAAATACCCCCAATAATGCGCCTATGATTGTTTTTCCCTGACCCCCTCCCTCTTCGGACCACCCGTGTATTGACATCAGGAAAAATGGGGATTCTGTACCTTTTTTGTTGTCCAAGTCTCAGGACTTTGGTCATGTTCACGCACGCGGTGATTCGATTAGCCAATGGTATCTTGTCTGGTTCTTGTACACTGATACACTGTGTGTGCCCCATATCCGTGGGAATGAACATTCCAGTTTACCAATCCCCACATTGAGAGACAGGCGGCCCAGGGTTGGGAGAAACAATAGATAAGTGCATTACAGGTTGGTGACCCCTTTCCTTACCCCAGCACCCCTTCCTCATCTTACGAGGTTATTCTTACACTTCTTTTTCTTCTACACATAGGTATGTCACCGTCTTTGAGACAGGTCTTGAGGCACGACGGAGTAAAGACCCCATAGACTTTGAGCGCTTGCATCATCAACAGAGTGATGTGTGTATGCTCCGTCTCTTTGAAGCATTTCTTGAGTCTGCCCCTCAAATTGTCCTACAGCTGTACATCATGGTTGCCACGAATGACGAGAACTTATTCACTGGTGAGAAAAAAAACCTTGTCTTGGGTAGTCAAGTTGACGGGTTAGTGGTTTATTTTTCCCCACCAATCTTGTTGACTTTAGTCAGTGACTTGACCTGAATCTGACTCCCAAGACATATTTTTGTTGACTTGCGACTTGACTTTGACAAAAAAAATTCTTCAGATAACAATTAAATGATCCAATTGCAACCAAAATGTATTGAAATTTATTTTTTATTTTTTTTCATTACTCGATTACCATGGTAACAACAATACAGGTTGGGGATACACTTTTGATTACATTTTGTACTAAAATGGCAGGGTGACGGAATTTGACTTGAGACAAAAATGACTTGGTTATACAACTCTGGTTATTTCCTTACCTTTTCTGCTCTATGACATTGGTTCAATCCCTCCCAGGAGTAAATGAAATGTGGATCTTTCTACTTGATTTTTTTTTTAAATTTCACTAGATTCTTTCTCAAATAGTTTAACGTCCACCTCTAAAACAAATTTCATTTATTTATTTTTTTTCCCTGTATTGTGTTGCCTCTTTTTAGTTTAATTTTCAGAAGTAAAACATACAAGTACATGTATGTATCATGTTGTACAGTGACAGAGCTTGAATAATTGTGAGCTTGAGTTCATCTGAAGAATTTCTGGATGTTTACAATTAGTTCATATACATGTTTAATTTGTACAAAATGTCTCATTTACAAGACATCATTTTTTTTGGGGGGGGGTGGGCTATTTTTTTTAAAGTTACATAAAAAGGAAGACATCACTACTATTTAGTTACCCCAATGTGATGTGTCCCTTTTACAGCATGTTGCATCATGGTAATCTTAAGATTTTTCCCCCTCCCCAATGACCTTGTCTAATGTAATAACTGAGAATTTTCAGATGGTGATCGTGAGAGGCCATTCTCTGACTTCTTTTCCCTTCTTTTCCCTTCTTTTCACTTCTTTTCACTTCTTTTCACTTCTTTTCACTTCTTTTCCCTTCTTTTCCCTTCTTTTCCCTTCTTTTCACTTCTTTTCACTTCTTTTCCCTTCTTTTCACTTCTTTTCACTTCTTTTCACTTCTTTTCACTTCTTTTCACTTCTTTTCCCTTCTTTTCACTTCTTTTCACTGCTTTTCACTTCTTTTCACTTCTTTTCACTTCTTTTCCCTGATTCATAGACTTCTCATCAATCCACATTTTAAAAAAAAAAATTTTACAAAACCTACCTGTTCTCACATCTTAGCTTCTGCTCAGGATTTGGTCTTTCTTTTTGTTGGCTTGTAAATTGTTTTACTTTGTAAAGTTTAGTGATCTATCAGCGCTGTATAAATATCTGATTTATGATTATTATTAATTATTCCTGATAGGTATATCAGGCATGGTATCTCTGTTCTCCCTCTGCTGGGCCGTGGTGGCTTACAGCCGTGCCCATCGTAGGGTCCGTACAGACAAGAAGAGCGTGTCATGGCCAGGCGTCATCTTGCAGACTATATGGCGCATTGGAATGATCTCATCTCGTGTTGTGGCATTGGTACTGTTTGCTTCTGCCTTCAGAGCGTATACTTTTATAGTTGTGGGTAAGTGCATGTACATTTAGTTGAGGCAGGCATGTCTGAAGGTACCGTAAATGTAGTGGGGGGGGGAGGGAGATCAGATGTTGAAAATGGCATCGTTTTACCATGAAAATCTATAATCTTGATCTTGCTGCAAACCATAAAATATATGACAAATTTGAAAATTTCTTATGGCTGTGATCCATTTTCTGCATAAAAATGAATGCAAACAAGTCTGAATGCATTTTAACTCATTTCTCATTAATGACGACGCAATGAAATGAAACTTTCACAGATTGGTTTCTTAACATTTCTCTTGGTTCTTATTAAGTAGGGATGCAATTTACATACATTTTACCAATAGGCCTGTGCTGGGTACCTGGGTTCGCAGGTACCCTACCGTTGAGATCTATACCCGATTCCTTTTTACTGGTCCAGGGACCCGAAAACTGGACCATTATGGCAGCCGGGTACCCGGTTCCAAAATTACTTGTGGATGTACAGCACTATTTACCAATGGTGTATACTATACAACCCTCTTGAGAAAAAACTCTGAATCAATCTCATCTGTTCTCAGGTGTCCACTGGCTCGCTATGGTCCTCTGGGTCTTCCTCCAGGAGACGGACTTCTGCGACACCTGGTTGGAAGAGCGGCTCTTCAACTGCGTTATCGGAACCATCTACGTCTTCTGTTTTTTCAACTTGAAGGAGGGTAACACCAGGTTCCGGATCACCATCTTCTACATCATCGTTGCCATAGAGAATGTTGTACTACTGTTGCTATGGCATCGCTTTGGGATGCTGGACGATTGGTACACCTCCCTGGGATTCACTATTGTATTTGGTGGGTTCATAACAGGTGAGTTAAAGGCATTTCCAAATTCTCTCTAGTCCAACCCTATACAAATTATTCGTGTTGATCTGCGAATAATGTCAAAGTGCTTACAATTTGATGAAATTGTTTCGACCGTATTTCAGTTGTGATTTCCAGGAATTTTCTTTTTCACCAGACTATGGATATTTCCCTTCGAGGCCTGTGAGTTCTCAAGATTTTACCCGATTTCAGGATTTTTTACTAATCTCCCTTTGCCAGGCCTGTGAAATCTCCGCGTTTTAGCGGATTTCCGCTTTTTTCATTTCCTCTCCCGATTTTAATTTCCGCTTTTTTTAAAAATCCGCCCGAAAAAAAAATTATGTTTTTTATTTTGTTGTAAATTGCGCATTGCGTGTAATTATTGTTTCACGCGGATCTCGATCTCGATCGGCGATCCGTGCGTTGGTTCCCACACCAGATACCGCCTGTTGGATATAGAGCGCGCGAACCAGCCGTATGGCTGATCGTCACACCGTATTTCGGCCGTGTCCTACTTCGTTGGCTATGGCTGGAAAGTGTGCCTACGGAAGCCAATAGCTAGCAGCTGCGGTCAATCCCCATAGACTTGCGTGTTATTTCCGGCCGTAGCCAAGGAATTATACGGCCTAACAACACGCGCGACACACCACCACCACCACAACAACCACAACAACCACCACCATTTTGTATTCTACGTCCATGTGTGCACTACGTGACACGTGCATGATTACTACTTAGTACTCACGATGTTCTCCATTGACACCGGGTCTTTTTTAGGTTCTCCTCTTTTTTCCTCTTTTTTTATCAAACCCCACTCACAGGCCTGCTTTGCCTCAGAATTTTCTTGAAAGAAGAGAAGTGGCCACCAAGGAAAGAAAGAAGTAGCCGGTATTGTGTCCAAACCTCTAGTTTCTTGTTTGTGGGAATGTGGAGAGTCTGTAAATCCTACAATATTAAACATCCAGGAGGTTCAGGGGGCTTTGTCCTCTAAACCAAAGAGGGACCCAGGCCCGCTACCCATTTTTCAGTTTTTTTATATTTTACCTTTGTCAAATCACACCCCCTGTTAAGCTTATGTAACATATCAATTGAACAATTTCTCTCTCTGTTCACTTACAGTGGGCACATGTAATAAGATATTGTATTTAGTTTGTCAATATGAAGGGGATGGAACAACATTAGTGTAAACAATTGTGATTTGTGAATTTTTACACTGTTCACATATATGAAACTGGTTATTAAAATGTTTTATCTTAGTTCAGAGAGTGTAAGCCAACGTTAGCAATGTTGTGCCTTCAATTTAAAAACAATCGTCAACTAACGCAAGCTTTTCTTGTTCAGGTGCTGCCACAATGATCCTGTATTATCGCTTTTTCCATCCAAGAGGAGCCATTTCATTCTGCGGCAAGACTCTAAATGACAAAGATGACGTCTGTCGTCATGGTAAGTCAAATCGCCTCTCAATCCTTGGTCACCATGGTAACATCAGTGCAGAGATCTTCCATCATTCCAGGACTCCATCCCCAATGAACTCACCCACAGATGTGAAATCAAGTTGCACTGTGGATGGCCCAGACTCCGACAGGTTAGTCACCCCACTAAAAGCAGATTCAGACATTGTGGACAGGCGAACAGCGCCCTCTTTCAGGAGTAAGAGCTTAGGGTGTTTGTATGCAAGTGAAAATGAATGTGACGGCGGTACACAAAAGGGAAATACCAAATCATTTGAATCACTACATGAAGCTGGCCTGCGATCAAAACCAGCGCAGCCACATTCTGAGTATTCTCCCAGGCCATGTACTTGCAGTTTTCAGGGGTTTGAGTTTTCTGGGTTTGCTACCGAATTGGTTGATAGGTTTGATAAACGTAAAGAAATGCTTTTGGCTCAGTCCCTACTCGCGGATGAGTCCAGAATGAGTCTTTATTCTGAACGATCTGCCATCGATAAAAACAAAACACCCTGTAGAGCATGCTTGGATTTTGAACTCAGCCGAGTGAGTCAAATGAATTCAACTCAAAACAGAGGCCGGTCTTTTTCACAACCAAACACTACGTCATCGACTAAAGAACCTCAACGTGAGGTTCTGAAACATCCACAAAGTTCTGGTCATTTTTCCAGCAGCACTCAAACACAAAATACATCCCTATGCCAACGGTCCGTCAGTCCCCAGGATAAAAAAAAAATTCTGGAAATCAGCCAAGTTTCAGTCGATCTTCCTCAAATGCCTGATTTCATTGACTCCCCGGATACGAACGACACAATGAGTGCATATGAAGTCCAGAAAATTTACGATCAGATACTTGGGAGGGAGCCACTACCACGATTTTCAAAACGACAGTTAAAGTTTGACAAAGATGTTGACAGTGGGGATGGGACAGTTGTAAGTTATTGTTCCTCTGATTTGCAAAAGATTCAAAAAGTCTCGGACAAAAGTCATCATACAGATAACAAAAGGAAAGTACCGAAATGCAAGCAATTAATCACTTCTATGACTAAAGTCTTATCTGGTACAAATATCCAAGATCAGAAATCCCATAAAAATGGGCCACCAAATTCCCCAGCCACACCTAAAACGAATGAAAGTGAATTATTACATGTCAACTCGAAATCGAAACAGAAAACATATGTACCTACCAGTAGCAGCATCAGGACACAAAGTGAAAGAGTTGAAACAACCTCAGAATTTCCTCATTCTCAACATGTTCAGCCCAACCCAGAAAGCAAACATCCTGAATTGAATATTATATCGTCATTTCATGAAACGAAAATAAAAGTGATGTCTAAAGAAGACGCTTCAAAATGCAAACAAGTTCGCAAAGAGGCAGACAATGATGTTACTTGCACTGACAATAAGTATTCTGACAGTCTCTCTACATGCGGCATGGGTGTTCCTAAGGTAAAACTAACCGATGATACTTCAGTGTCTGATCCTAAACAAGTAATGCAAGAAGAGAATAACGGGTCATCTGACATGGAAAGAAAAATTGCCAACATAACTCATCCTACTGAGAATCAAGTTTCCCAAAATTTGCAAACCACAAATTTTGTGAACAATTCTCACAAGAGTGACCCCCTCCACCCCTCGTATACAAGTGCTGTGAAAACATCTCAGTCATTCATTCCTGCAAAATCCACTTTGCATTGGAAAGTTGAGATTAGGGAAGATAGCAGCCCAGCTCCTGTCCACAAAGTTGTCCAGCCCATCTATGACATAAGGAGTTCCCCCACTCCCTTGAGTCATCTTGACACTCCAAAATCCAAGTCGGTCCAGGGTAGTCCGGGTCGTAAACATTACAGTGAATCTCATGAAACTGATAACCAACTCATGAAAAGTCAAAGAAATGAGACCACAGTCTTGGGGAAAGAAAAGCTTCCCCTTTCCCTTCTGATGAGGACCTCGAATACACCCAGTCCAAATTCTAAGATCTTGAAGTCATGCCAGCATGGCAGAAAGGCAATTGATTCTCAGAATATGTCAAGCATATCACAAGGTTCCCCTGGCAAAGTGATCATGGGTGCTGACGGCAAAGAGAACAAAGCCCTTACCCCATTGAGCGCCCGGCTGGCCCTTTTGAACCCCTCTCCTAACCCAGTTTCTCAAAAGAAACCACCCAGGAAGTCACTAGGTAGAATCCCTAACAATTTGGTGGCCGACAACGTTGCTCTGTTTGGAAAATGAGACTGATTGGCGAGTCTAATTGTTTAAACAAGTCGGCAAAACTATACTTCTAGGAGTATGTTAACTCCACTGATCTCTATTATACAGACTGGATTGAAGATCATGTGCTTCCATTGAAAGCCACTGGATGCCATGTTGGTGCTCCCATAAACCATGTGTTATAATTTGTATTTCTTTGTATGTGCATTCCTTTGTGCATTCCTTTTGTGTTCCATTCAATACTGTATTTTACCAACATGGCCCTGTGGTGGATGCATTTATCTGTTAGGCATAAATAGGCAAGCCTTTATCCAGTCCTGATAATAGAGATCAGTGGTTAACTCTCTGTTACAAGGTACTGTATAAGCCAGAATTTGGAAATAGGGCTTCTAAATTCTTTGAAAAACAGAGTATCCATTTAGTAAACAGTCAAAATATTGATGGCTTACACTGTGCTTACACCATTGTGGAAATACCAACGTTTGTTGACACTCAGTGGTATTAGTTTGAACATGGTGTTAGCGGTTTCATTGTTACTGCATGCTGAAGAAGTGTTTTTTTGTGTTTTCACCTAGCATATGATGAACAAACTATATACAAAAGCGATACATGGCAGGTACAAACACAGTGCATTAGGCCTAACAAATAAACTCTCTTGTTTATTGTCCTAGGTCAGCTTCGAAATTGGTGCGGGTGACTTTTTATTTTTATTTATTTATTTTTCTTTTTTTATGGGAATTTTTTTTTGTATGGGCGGTTATTGAAACCAGACCAAAATTCCCAAATGCACACAAAGTATTGTGGCTAAGATTGGCGGGCAAATTTTCATACCCCTATACAGCAGAATTTCAATTGATCCAGCCTCAGTCAGCATTTGGCATTTTTAGTTAGCATTTGAAAGCACTTGTTTTGAAAACAGGGTATCAGAATGTTTTATGGGAATGTACAACATTGGTAATGTTGGCAAAACTACATGTACTTCTATATTAAAGTATGCTTTACTTTACTTTTTTACTTTTTTTTTTTTCATGCAAATCGCCCCACACAAGGCCAATGGCCAATCCGAGGTTGGGGCTACTAAGTCATTGAGTTGTTACGACGACTCCACACTGAAGAAACCAGCCCCTCGCACCGAAACAAGACAAGTTAATAATCAGCCTCTTCACGGTGCGAATAGGACTGGGAGGGGTAACTAGTCCAGAACAAGGCAGTTGTTAAACTGCCTCTGCCCCTATAAGCAATTATGGTTAAGTGTCTTGATCAAGGACACAAATGTCACGGCTGGGATTCGAACCCACATTCTGCTGCTAATACCAGAACTTGAGTCCGGTAAGCTAGATCGCTCGGCCACGACACTCTCTTTAAATCAAGATATGCATACCAACCAACCTATGAAAGTTTCAGCTCAATGTGGAGGCTATTAGTCATGATAAAAGTGTGAAAAAGCTTTCACAGTTTGTACAATAAAAAGGAAAATGTACATTTTATTTGTGTATTCTCTGAACTGAGAGCACTTCAGACAGAATAACTTTTTCAAGATGATTGGTACCTTTACCAACTTCACATGAACAAGTTATCTTTAGAGTAATACATGTAGTTTGGTAGTTGACTGATTTAATTTTGCCCTACACCGACGTGTGCATAGCACTGTATACTCGGTACTTTCCGAGTGTCTGTGAAAAAACTACTCGGGCGGGATTCGAACCCATGACCTGCTTACTAGTGCAGATGTCTTAACCTCTCGACCACCAAGCTTGCTCGATGTCGATTGGCTGGCTAGAATCCTATATAGCAGTGGGTGCCACGATATTTGTAGTTTGATGAAATTCTTGCGTCGGGAGATAAACAATTGATTTAATTTTGCCATACACCGATGTGTGTATAGCACTGTGTACTCGGTGCTTTCCAAGTGTCTGTGAAAAACTTCACAGGCGACTCGGGCGGGATTTGAGCCCACGACCTCCTGCTTACTAGTGCAGACTTCTCGACCACCGAGCTTGACCGATGTCGATTGGCTGGCTAGAATCCTACATGTACATGTATATAGCAGCTGTCCGAGTGTCTGAAAAATCAGTTGCAAAAAAATCAGGGAAAAAATTAAATCAGTTGTTTATCACCTGACGCAAGAATTTCATCAACCTATATATATCGTGGAACCCGCTGCTATATAGGATTCTAGCCGGCCAATTGTCATCGTGCAAGCTCGGTGGTCGAGTGGTAAGACGTCTGCACTAGTAAGCAGGAGGTCGTGGGTTCGAATCCCGCCCGAGTCGCCTGTGTAGTTTTTTCACAGACACTCGGAAAGCACCAAGTATATGCAGTGCTATACACACGTCGGTGTAGGGCAAAATTAAATAAGTTGTTTATCACCCAACGCAAGAATTTCACCAACCTATAGTTTGGTAGTTGGTAACGTACTTATGTAATTTGTGGAGTGTCGTGGCCAAGCGGTCTAGCTTACCGGACTCAAGTTCTGGTATTAGCAGCAGAATGTGGGTTCGAATCCCGGCCATGACACTTGTGTCCTTGATCAAGACACTTAACCATAATTGCTTATAGGGGCAGAGGCAGTTTAACAACTGCCTTGTTCTGGACTAGTTACCCCTCCCAGTCCTATTCGCACCGTGAAGAGGCTGGTTATTAACTTGTCTTGTTTCGGTGCGAGGGGCTGGTTTCTTCAGTGTGGAGTCGTTGTAACAACTTAATGACTGAGTAGCCCCCACCTTGGAGTGGCCATTGGCCTTGTGTGGGGCGAATTGCATAAAAAAAAATTTTTTTTTTTAAATCAGACAATAAGCGATGTTGTATCTTTACTTTTTCTTAAATGTATTTTAACTACAATAGGGTGCCAATTTATGGTGTCCTAATGATGAGTACTTGAGTACTTGCTTAATGGATAATGAAATTATAAAAATAATTGGAAATGTACTTTATAAAAATAATTAAAATTTATAATTTTTCTGTACAACATACTGTAAGTACAGTTTTGTACACGTATGGGCATATAATGCATCATGCATTAAGTGTTTGTAGAATATTTAATAATGCATAATAATGTATTGTAGCATATAATGCTTTACTAACATGCACACAAGTAATTTTTTTCATAATTAATTTTTTTAAATAATTTGTTTAACCCTTAGCATTGTTACTGAACAATAAAAACCCTTCAAAATCCTCCAACTGCCTTTGTTGTCTAGGGAGTTAGGGTTAAAGGGACAATATCGTCAGTCAGAGCAGACTTTCAACAGGGCATGGAATCAGTGTCCTTGTTTAAGATGAATACAGTGACTGAAAATTACTGGCTCATTTTATGCAGCAGCAACAGTAATGACCTTATCATGTGGAGTATTATTTTCAATCGCTGAGGTAATCTAAAACTAGCACTCTGATTCCATGCCCTGTTGATCGTGACGATATTGTCACGATCAACAGGGCATATATTTCATGCAGTATAATTTATTAACCCCCCCCCCACCCTACATGCATTTCACATCTTGCATTGAGCATAGGTAAGGATTTTAATTAACTGCAGGATTCCCCCTTGGAGAAGTGTTCACATTCTCATTTCTCGTCCAATAGTGTACACCCCTTCCCAAATGTTGTTGGTCCACCAAACATCTTATTACAACCCACCTCATCCCCCTTTTTTAATGAATAGTGAAATAAATGTTCTATTTTTAAATTTTTTTATAATTTTTTTTTTTTTTATTAATTTTAATTTTTTTTTTGGGGGGGGGGGCTTGGCTCAACCACCAGTGGATGCATCACTGGTGTAAATTGCTGTGTACTTATTTATTTTGAATATCCTATACTTTATTGTGTTATTTACTATATAATTATTTGTTATGATGCTTTTATTGAGTACTTTAGTGATGTGAGTTGAAGTATAGTATTTGTTTTAATAAAAATGCTTTTCTTGAGGAAAGAAATCAAAATATTCATCTTGTTTTTTAATCAAACTATATACAGTATATTTTATCTTTGGAGTTTCTATAATGCCATGTATATGTCAGCGGTCTATGTGTACCTTTATAATTATGCAGGCCTTAACCTTAACCACCCCATATCCTGCCAAATCCTCCAAGGGGCACTTTTTTGGAAAAATTCAGCACTGTTGGAAACTGGTACTTTCACCTCTTCAAATGGGGCAAAATTACTACCTGGCAAGAAGTACAGGCCATAAGTGCTGAATATGAAAGATCAATGAAAATGCATAGTGCATTTTGAAGATAAGGGCATGTTTCCAAAAGTGCACTGATGGATTTTGGAGGATTCAGGAAGGTTCCTAGCCAGAATACCTAGGGGGTTAGGGTTAAAGAAGGTTCCTAGCCTGAATACCTACAGGGGGTTAGGGTTCAGGAAGGTTCCTAGCCAGAATACCTAGGGGTTTAGGGTTAAGCATTCAGAGGGCATGGCCACTTTGGCCTTGGCTGCCTCAAAATATCAAGGCCAACCAAAGGGGCATTACGGCCAACTCAGAGGAGCACCTCAGCAATGGCTGCAGTGGCTGTGGTTAAGATCGAGGCCTGATTAGACTTTTATGTACATTCATTTTTGTATTTATAGTTTACAGTATATAGATGTATTACTAGTTGTTTTTAACAGCAATGCTTTTATAATATTTAACAACAAATATTTTAAATTGAATAAAAATTACTTTTTGCCTTACATTTTCTTTACTTTGACACTCAGTGCAAAATAGCAGTATTAATTTTGTTTTTGTCTTGTATAATGCTATTCTTACACCATATATAGGCATGGAATACGATTTTGTTAAAAGGTATATGTATTTTTGTAATTTTCACATAAATACTAACAGATATATGGCTCATTTTGATTTGAAACTTGACCTAAACATAAACATAAAAAAAACTGAAAACAGAAGAATCAAGTCCATAAAAAATAATACAATTCAAAGCAAGTTTCCATCTAGCATCAAGAGTCACCTGGTACACGTCATATTATGTTCAGTTTAAAACATTTGTTTATATTTCATTCTTGCCTCTGCAAGCTTTCTGTTTTATAAGCTTATAATAAATAGATATTGCTATATTTTTGTGTACTCCATAGTAACGAACAGAGTGGGTTGATAATCATATTCTAAAGAGGCTGCTTATAATAAAACAACAATGTTTAACTTGAAATGTATTTGTATGGTACGCATCTGTTGCTTCTTTGTCAGGCTGTCTGTTTGCTTAATTGTTATAACAAGATTTGAAACTTTGCATGGCAGAAGTATAATATTGGAAGGTTTGCGCAAATGGAATAGCACCATGTAAGCTGTCGAAAGAGCTGTACAAGGTTTTGGAGCATGCCTATCATTTCTCAGGATTTTTTCTAATTTCAGGATTTTAGTTTTTTTTTAAATCTCCCTTCCCTCAGAATTTTCTTGAAAGAGAAGTAGCCATCAAGGAAAGAAAGAAGTAGCCTGTATTGTTTCCAAACCTCTAGTTTCTTGTTTGTGGGGATGTGCAGTCTGTAAATCCTCCAAAATTAAACATCCAAGAGGTTCAGGGGGTTTTGTCCTCTCGACCAAAGGGAGACCCAGGCCCGCTACCCAATTTTCAGTATTGTTTACTTTTGTCAAATTACACCCCTGTTAAAAATGTTTTGTTTTGAACAGAACCGGTGGTTTGACTACTCGACGTTTCGATTTGGATAAGTTCATCTTTATAAAAAAGACCCTAACCTGTTTGTTTATATTGTATGTTTTTGTCATTTGTTTGTCAGGCCAAAAAATAATTTGTTAAATATTTTGAATCACGAAACGTTCAAACATACTGGGAATTCTACGAAGTGATCCCAGGGCCATGTCGAGCGCGAATACTCCGATGTTATATCAGCCATTTCCACTTTCACCGACCGAAACAAATCTACAATGCTGCGCTTTTTCTGGAGGAATTCCAATTGTATTGAAATACTTGTCTCAAACATTTTTTGAAAGTATGTTTTAGGTCTTATCACGAGTTCTTCCTAACAAGCTTTGCAAAATAAATACTCTTCAATTAAAAAATAGGCCTTACTAAATACAAACTTTGCATGGATGCAATTTATATTAAAAATTGCACTAATGTGCTTTCGTAGTAATATTTTAAAATCTTAAATTTGTATGATGACATCATTGTATGTCAAAGGTTATTTTGTAAATAATGAAAGTGAGGTGAGATTGTCACAATTTCGATGCGCCTGCGTTCTACATCCAACAGTTATTTTATCCCCGTAGGATTACAATGAAAGAATATTAAACACATTCATTTAGAAAATGAAAAAATGAACATTCCAATTTATAGCTCCATCGAGATGTTCAGCACATAGCCTCTATTAGGTTTGAATTGAAGTTGGTACACTGGTTTAGCATACAAGTAATAACGTCCACACTGTGAACTAGTATTAAAAGTGAAAAAATTCCATGAATAAGAATGAGCTATTTGTACTTTTGTCGGAGGAAAATGTATTATTAGGGCCTACAGGTGTTGCAAAAAATATTTCCTTGTTTACTAAGTGGAAACAGAATGTAATTCAAATCAATGAATTAAAGGGAAGGTACAACATTGATGGTTATGTTGGAATGACTGCTTCTTTGGGTGTACATGGGCCCAAGTGAATTTGATTCAAGATTTTATCAAACAACCAATCAGTTTCATCGAATTATGTTGTGTCGTTAAATACTGAAAATGAATTAAGATTTTTCATTTTCATTGCAACGTGGAATTGAGGAAAGAGAACTCTCTCCTAAATTCAAACTGAAAATTATTTCACCTTTTATAAAAATGCCAACACATCAGACAAATTCTAAACTCCAATTCTAAACTTTATTTTTGAAAAGGATTGTTAAAAGAAAATAATAATACATTTGAAAAATGATGTACTACAAACAAAACTAATAACAATGTGCGCAAATAGGCTGTGTACGTGCAACCAAACTGAGGCGTAACTACGCAAATCTCAACTCTGCCGGTAATATAAACCCAGAATTTTATGAAATTGAATTAATTATACAGAAAGTGATATATATCCGATTGGCAAGTTCCTGGTATTTGTACAACCTGGCTTCCTCTGATGCAAGATGAGCTTGGGGTTTTCCTACCCATTACCAGTGGGGACATCCAGATTACAGTGAATATTTTAAGTTTTAAGGGATGGTTTAATCGCTGTTCTCCCAAGAGAATTAGCTATAATTTGTCAAGGGGCAGCTAGTAAGACCATGCGTAATTGTGGGGTTTTTTTTTTAAAGGACGGCTGAATAAATTCAAGCAAGTCAGGGAGATCAAAATAAGCCATTTTAATTTATGGGAAATTAGTGTCACTGAAATCCACATATGAATAATCTGAGGTCAGAGTTCAGCAGGAAACGAAAGCGATTCAGCACTACACATCTCACAAAAGACAACAACGTCATGTTGCAAAGATTGGAAGAAACATCAATACAGTTATAATTATCATGATATAATCATTACGTGACATGACGAGTACAATTCATTTGAGTGATTATATTGGGATAGAGTACGTTGTAAGTACACTGTTTTTAATTAATTTATCAAATGAAAAGGTCCGATTGTTAGATGTAACTTGTTCTGTCAGGATCTAGGAGACAGTACCTACCGCGCCAAGGGGCAAAACAAACTACACCTATCTTCGAAACTGGAAGCTAGAATCGTCAAATACCATGTAATGAAGGAATTCGGGATTTTGAATATATGAATGATGACTGAGATGATGATTTTGAATGATGACCGAGAATCCGTATCATATCACGGATTGACCAGATCTTCTGGAGTGTGATAACCGAATCGGTGCGCGGTTGGGAGGGAACGTTTGTTGGGTACCTTCGCGGCTCGTCATTTTCACTGTTTTTCGCATTAAACTCTGAACTAAAGTCGTTAACAAACTTGGATGAAAGGCACTACTGTAGGAATATGAGTTGAAAGGTTGCTAAAACAAAATAAAGAAAAACTAAGTGGCATGATTTCAGCAGTGGCGACCAGCACATGTTGTTTCGACAATTATCACCGTCAACGGATATCCAATAGAAGGCTGTCCTTTACTTCAGCCGCGATGACGATGCCGATGAGCCAAGGGTTTTATGCTTCAGCAGTGGGAAGTCTGGACTGGCTTGACGTCTTATACAGCCCGCTACAACTTACTGACAAGTAAGTAAAATTGTATTGTGTTTGGCGATGGTTGTTGTTTTACTTTAATTGTAACTTTGTTAGGAATATAAACATCATGTGGCTTTCCCAAGTCAAAGTGGCGGATCCCGGGAGGTCAAAAGAGGCGCGTGACTCCCCCCTTTAAAAAATCAACCCTGTATAAACATGAACAATTTGCCATATATTTCCAAATGTTGGGGTCTTGTACCCCCCCCCCCTTATACTGTGTACCCCTCTTTATCATTGTGTGCCCCCCTTTTTGCGACTTTAGATCCGCCCCTGCGCCGTCCCCACCCAAATAATTTCTAAACTTTTGAAATCAAGTGTTCAACAAGCTTGAACAATATTATTTGTGTAGAGGTGATGGAGATAAACATTGTCTTCGGAGCTTCTTATACACATACACATTATTGTTATAAGGGCATAGTAATAAGTCACGAGAGATGGAAAGCCATATAAACTCCTCAAAAAAAGTTAGGAAACTCAAGTTTGACTGACGATTTCTCTCTTGTTACCAACTCTTTTTCCTTGCATTTGGTATCATTGGAAAGCCCTGTTATTCCTCTTTACAATGATGTGCCATTTGTTATGATTACGCAATTGGGGGATGTGCAGCTGAATATCGGGGTCGGTGTAAAGTGAAATGTTGCAAAATGCATTGCTATTGTCATACAGTGCATTCCCCTTTTGCTTGGAGGAGGCTCTTGACTTAACATTGTTTGTTCAATGAAGGAAGCTGTTCAATGATTAAACCAGAAAAAAAGACTTTCCTTACGTCTTGTTTTGTCTTTTGTTAGTGATAGAGAGTTTCATTGTACTGTGAGAGAGATTTGTTGTTACTGATGGAGAATTACTGGGTGTTTGAATGCAGAAAATGACAAATTCTTTTACTCTGTTTGAAACTCAACCACATTAACAACAGAGTTGCTATCCCGGAGGCAATTTATTGTGACAGGCCATGTGGATTTCTGAACTTTTCCCGCACATTATGGCCTACAACCTTTAAATATTGGTTAGTAAGCAGACAATCATTCAAGACACATCCATCTTCCAAACAACTCCAAACAGCAAGAGTCAATACACTTTTGACAATAGCAATGCATTTTGCAACATTTCACTTTACACCCACCTCCATATTCAGCTGTGTTGCACATCCCCCAATTGCGTAATCATAACAAATGGTACATCATTGTAAAGAGGAATAACAGGGCTTTCCAATGATACCAAATGCAAGGAAGTTGAGTTGGTAACAAGAGAGAAATCGTCAGTCAAACTTGAGTTTCCGAACTTTTTTTGAGGAGTTTAGCTACTGTGCATTTGCGGATCCAGGGGCAATGGGAGACATGTCCCTTCCCCACCCCACATGTACCTCCCCCACCCCATATGTACCTCCCCACCCCGCATGTACCTCCCCCACCCCGCATGTACCTCCCCCACCCCGCATGTACCTCCCCCACCCCGCATGTACCTCCCCCACCCCGCATGTACCACCCCCACCCCGCATGTACCACCCCCACCCCGCATGTACCTCCACCACCCCACATGTACTTCCCCCACCCCACATGTACCGCCCCCACCCCACATGTACCTCCCCCACCCCACATGTACCTCCCCCACCCCACATGTACCTCCCCACCCACATGTCCCTCCCCACCCCACGTGTACCTCCCCCACCCACGTGTACCTCCCCACCCCACATGTACCTCCCCACCCACATGTTCCTCCCCACCCCACATGTACCTCCCCCACCCACATGTCCCTCCCCACCTTACATGTCCATTCCCCACCCCACATGTTCCTCCCCACCCCACATGTACCTCCCCACCCACATGTCCCTTCCCTCACCCCACATGTCCCTCACCCCACATGTCCCTTCCCCCTTTTCATGTAAATTTACTTTATACCTTTCATTGTTGTAAGCCGCATTTTGAGTGTACATGTATAGCAGGACCATGATAATTTGTGCCCCCCCCCCTTTTTTTCGAGACAGTGGATCCGCCTCTGTTCCGGTATTTGTGTCCAGGACGTTTTCCAAGACTTATCATTAAGACTGAGAGGTCGCCTATTTAATTTTCTGTTATAGTCTACGATAGAGAATCTTAGTATATCAACTATTTTGTAATTTAAATGCAAATTGTTTATCTAATCTGTGTAGGTATAAGTTGCCGACATTAGTCCGCATCGGTGAGGGTTACTATGGCAACGCAGATGACACATGTTTCTCTGCTATGGACATCATTAAACTTCATGAGGTGCAGCGGGTAGATATGATAGTTGCAGAAGTAAAGGTTGGTTTAAAATGTCTACAGTTTCTAGACATTATGTTGAATCCAAAAACATATAGTTTGTATTCCAAATGAGCTGAACCTAAGATCTTAGCATGCGTTGTAATTTAAAACATGTTACCCATTAGGGGTGTAGTCTAGCTTATTTATTGCACTTTTTGGTAAAAGCGTGAAACTTGGCATACATACTTATAACTTAACACTAGAACAAAGGTCCTTAATATCATCCCATTTCTATAGTTATTAGGTAATTGGCTTTTTGGGTGCGCCATCTTTAAAATAATTATAAGGCTGCTATTACTGACACACTCAGTAATGCTTTGTATGGGTTGTAGGATCCTGCAAAGCTATACATAGACACTGGAATGAAGATTCTAAGCCTCTTAGTTTCCGAGTTATGTGGTATTATTATCATAAATGGCGGCCATTTAAAAAAAATGGCCGCCATGGAATGATGTTGGTCCAATGACCAAGGTCATTAAGCGTGTTGAAATGTATGTATACAAGAAGCAGAGTCATGGTACTTGTTCACCGCACAGAATACCGATAACTGTTCGTAATTTCTGCCTGTTTATAAGATTGACCAAGATCAAGGTGACCCAGACTCAACCCCACCAGTACGCATCTGTTTACCTAAATACTTCTCGGGCCTCTTTGACGCCAGCCAAGCCGATGCCACTGGTGAAAAGACGGGCAAATTGTTCAAGAGCGTCCGTAAACTTGCTCAACATGCACCGCACTTCGTCAGGGTTGTGAAGAAACCATGCAGGAAGGAAGATTACATTGCGAAGGGAGATATCTTGGAGACGCTGGGGCTGGCCATGTGTAACGGCTGGTGGGAGGAGAGGGGTTTCTTAAGGTTAGTGGAATTCGGCATGAGTTTCTAGATTGTTGAATGTAGCAGATACAAGATTCTTTCATCTGGATCTACTGAACATGAACAGAACAGGACATCCGGGGTATAAGTATGTTTTGTGTTTATGACTTGCAGAATTGGTTAATACTCTCAAAATGTATACACAAACTTAGATTCTTTGTGACTATGGTAGGATTACTGAGGGCATGTCTCAAAGGGGTATTGTTAAACTGATTGAAATTGAAACAAGAAATTGCCGGCACTGCATGTGAACACCACGGAAGAATACATTGACAGTGCAAGTTTACCACCCCAGATTTTTAAGGGATGTAATATTTAGAATTAACACAATATTTCACTGTTTTCTCGTTATTAAACGAAACAATGAAATAATGCTAAAACTTACACATGTTGGTTTCTGTACAAATTTTTCAATGGATTTAGAGACTTTTTACCAAACTCTTATACTAGCCTTATGTTATAACTCATACACATAACGTATACACATTTTCATCTAACATATTGTGGTAACATTTTGATGTATAAAATATTGGCAATTTACCAAATATGTACAGGTGTTATTTCTTACTATTGAAACATTATCCAACTAGAAAAACAATACACAAAATATGTCAAACAAGTAATTCCAGTATTTTCTCAGTTCTGTTACCTGAAAATTGCAAACTTCCTGCTTTCGTATAATGTGCGTGTCGTCGTATATGAAAGTGCTTACAAAAATAGATTAACGTGAAACATAACTTTCACATTTGAAAGGAAAGTACATCATTGGTAAAAATCTTGTCAAATGTTTGCAATATTGTCAGTTACTAATTTAATAATTTTTATCGGTATTTGATCAATGGTCTTAACTATAATCCACTATCCAAAAAATGAGAAACCAGATTTTCTTAAATAGGTGTACAACATTGGTTATTTTGGCAAAAGTGCTGATTACAACGAGCGCGAGTCTGCTTAATACTCTCTTTGAAACCTGATGTACATAAAACAACAAAGCTGTGAAAGTTTCAACAGTGACATTAAGATTACATTAAGATTACATTAAGATTACATTAAGATTATTTCTATTCATTCTAATGTGGAATTTAGGAAAAAGTATTCTTTCCTAAAAGCAAGCCCGTACACTGACGTAATGTTTGAAGTAAGCTTGGGCGATATCGATTTTTTTCATCCACAATATATCGGCAAACATATATCGCGATTTTCGATAATATTGCGATTTTTTTTCATTCATGCATGATTGCTTTAGAGCCGATAACCACAGGTATGTACCCCTCTACAAGCGTCACAATAAATCACAAATTCATTTGCAGAGCGTGTATGTACTTCTGAAGTAGTTCGCTTTTGTTTTTCACTTGCTTGTTTTTCACAAGCTGAAAAGACTGTTCTAATTTTGTTTCCATAGAATTTTTGACTTGACTCACTATGTAAAAAAATTAATAGCGATTTGCCGATATCTCGATAACTTAAAAAGGTTCTCGATATCGTAATCGAATAAAAAAGGTATCGCGATATTCGATATTATCATGTTATCGCCCAAGCTTAGTGTGAAGCACTGTATGCCCAGTGCTTTACGAGTGTCTGTGAAAAAAAAAACATCCACAGGCAACTTGGGCGGATTCGACCTCCTGCTTACTAGTGCAGACGTCTTAACCTCTCGACCGTTATTAACTTTCACTATAAATTAAGATACACATTACAATTCTACCATTTTGTCAACTTGAAACTCCAATTCTCTACCTTACCCAGCTTAAATATTTTTCTGACAATTATTTTTAACTGGGTAGGCATATAATGAGTATTCTATAATTATTCATAGTTTTTGTACACATAAACATTCACTTTCACTCTCCAACTTGAACTACATAGCATGCACAAATAATGATACATGTAAATCCATAATTTAGTTTCTGTTTTGTTTTGAAATCTAATGATGAAACTTAATACAGGCCTATCAAAATAATCAAAAGTGTAGCACAGTGTAGCATAGTATTGCAGGTATATGCACAAGTGGGTATTGAGTAGGGAATTTCCTGTTTGTTTGTTGGGTGTTGGGGTGTATTGTTTGTTTGTTTGTTTGTTTTTTGCGGGGGTAGGTTGGTCAGCCTAAATCAAATTAGATTAATAGGTCTTGATGTTAAGTTGGTAAAGGTTCCAATCATTCTGCAAAAATTGTCTGCCTGTAATTTTTGTTCACACTTTGTATGACCATGACTATGCATACGCATAGAGGCAGTTTTGCCAACATTATCAATGTTGTACCTTCCCTTTAATAAACACTAGAGATGTCCATTGCATACCATCCTAGTTTAATATCATACTCCTAGACGTACACCATCCCAACCAACCAAACTCCATCCCGCCATCACCTCTGGATCTAGGCACCCATACCCTAAACACACCCTATTAAGAACACTTCTTTATACGCGTATCCAAAGAGGGGGGCGCAAACCAACCCCTTTCACATCCACGGTCAAAATGGGTCTGTGGGTAAAATCCGATTCTGTCGTAAAGGGCGCCCTCAACAGGTTGTGTACGACCCTGGCAGGCTGGGTTCAGGTGGATCCAGGGGTGCTAAAGGGTGCAACCAGACCCTTTGGGAAAAAACGCGTGATTGGTAACAAAATGATTTGATTGTTTCGGTCGCCTCAGGTGCCGCAAGCATGGCGAAGAGGTACTACTGAACCTGAAGTGGAAAGGACAATATGAAACCATCCTTGATCCTGAGGGTTACTTGTTAACGGACATACTAAAACGATTCAAGTTACCATGTACGGTAAGAATAAGATCAGCAGATCAGATGGTATTTGCCGTCCTTTTGTCATTATCGTGCATGTTAATTTACCCAACGTGTGTGCCAACCGCAATCCCCCCACCCACCATGCCCCCTTCCTCTTGCACTTTTGTGGAGTCGTTACGGACTCCCATGTACAAAGCCAATTCCTGGCTACGAGCTTGTGTGTTATCCCTTTTTTGCAGTCCCCATTTCCCACCCACTTTCTGTCACCTCAAAGATCTGCAATGTTAATCGAGGATCTATCACGTCCCCTTTAACCCCCTCTTCCCATAGTAAGGACCTAATTTAAAAACTGTGTTTATCTTTCTACATCCTAGGTGACTATGAGATGTCCCAAGTCTTACCTCCCTCATGAGTCTATCCTTAACAATCTACTCCCCCATCTAAGGTGCCCCCTCGTGCTGGAGCGAGAGATCACAGCTGAATTTCTGGTAGGAACGACGATTGGTACCGGGGTTAGGCTGGCATCTGCGACAGATAATCTTGGTAAGTCGACTCTAAAACTTACAGGGGTGTCTGGACGGCGAGTTTTTCCCCAAACGAGAATGAAATGAGAGCAGTTTTGGTACCATTTTAGAAACATTATAACAGTTAGCAAAGAAAGCTACCTGAAACGAAAGCTGAACATGCGACCTTTGGGCCATGCCAACACCCTGAAGTTGTACCATAAAACTTTCTGGCCCTTAAATAATTTTGTTTAGCAGGCTCCCAAACTGTCAACATATTTGTTTACATAAAATAGCCATAACCCGCAATGTTGATCCCACCACAAATATCAATACTAATAAAATGTGTCGTTTTAATTAACCTTTGAACAAAAACATTCCTCTCTTTTTGCCCCTTATACAGAATAAAACCTTGCGGTCGATTTTCACAGTGTTGCGGCTTATAATATCAAAGCCATTATACACTTTTAGTAATTGGCAAAACTGCTTCTAAAAGTGTCCTTACTTTCTTCAAGTCGACATCAACATTGAACAACCAACCTGTCGAATTTAGGCTCTGAGTCCCTTCACTGTCCTATTAACAAGTTATAAATACGTTTTGTTTTATTTGTACCTCACCTTATAGATGGTGGACCATCAAGAAAGCCTCATCAACAACAGCAGTCCTCCATTATTGTACTCTCAAAGAATGCTAACGTCTGCTTCCAGATCAGTCAAGACATGGTACACAGGCGGAGCACGTATACGTCTCTCCTTGATAGTTTTGGAGAGTGCTCGGTGGACAAAATACCCTTGGTGGGTCAAATGTTGTGAAATTGTGATGTTATATCCTGCATGGCTGCCTGCCTGCTCTATCAATTGGTCACTTGCCGCTAGCTCGCTTGCTCGCTCAGTCGGTCGTTATTTTTTAGGGAGCGTCTCAAAAGTCGGAACGGATAGTCCGTTCCGCTGGGAATACCAAAGCGGTCCGTTGGGAACACGCCAGCGTTCCCCCGGGCATACGCAAACGGTCCCGAGGAACGGAGCTGTATGCCCAGCGGAACGTTCGACTGGGAACACGCGAGCATACTCAGCTACAAGAACGATCCAAAGGAACGTTCCTTTTGGGAACAGTGGAGACTGCAACACTCCGCCAACTGCGAATGGGCAGAAAAATGTAATACATTGTGTTTTAATACCGCACGCGCGACACACGTTTATAGTGCAATACTACTACACGAAAATAAACTACTTTTAGCTCACACACACTGAGCTAAACTGTAGTGTACACGGTGTACCGTGTACCGTTTATGTCTTCGTATACCGTGTAGCTGGGTAGGATGGCAAATGCTGAAAATAATATGCTTGGTAAGTAGCCTACAGTTCCAATAGAAATAATTTATTGTCAATGATGTCAACAAACTATGTGTACAATAAAGCCTGGGACTTTACCATGGCCTTCAGTTGACTTATAAACCCACTAACGTTAACGTTAGTTTGCCCTGTTGTCGTTGTGACTAAAAACTTACGGTAAAAAAATCTACGGACATTTAAAAAAATGAATTCTGTAATCTTAATACAACTTTTAAATTAAATATAAAGATTAGCAAAACAATAAAACAAGATAACAAGAAAACTGCAATATACCTTCACCTTCCGACCATAATGACGTATAGTAACGTTTCGCATTCGGTAAAGACTATGCTGCAATTACTAATTGAGAATGTTCCCGTGGGAACGTTCCGCGGGGAACACAGTATGCTTTGCGTGTTCCCGCAGGAACGCTCATTGGGAACACGCTGGCGGTCCGTGGGAACGCAGCATTGTTCCCACCGAGCATACGCATCCGTTCCCATGGATCGCTGGAGTATTCCCAGAGGAACGTTCGGGTGGGCATATATCCGTTCCGACTTTTGAGACGCTCCCTTATGTACCCCTTTATTGCCATGTTCCCCCAAATTTCAACCACCTTAAATCCGCACACGACTTCTACGCCATTGTTTTTTCTCTTCATTCTTCAACCAGGAGTTATTCATCTGCGAGTACGCCGCACCTTTCGTCACGTTCATGCGCACAGATCAAAACATGACGCCAAGAATTTCACGAACTCTACGACCACAAAGCAAAAGTACGCCCGACCTCACTGTGTCTGGAACAAGATCGAACCCAGGTTTGTTTATGCGCTTTTTTGTATTAAAACTAGCTCACTGGTAGGGGAAATGTTGTGTCCATGCAACCAACACTACGGCCAAAAGAAGTCTCCTGGTGAGGCGTTTTTAGGTGTTCGCGTGCGACAGCGCGAACACCTCTTTGAAATTGTTCGGTGTTTTTTTTTAGGTGTTCGTGCTGTCGCACGAACAGCTAAAAAAGTTTTTAAAAACGCACGAACACCTCTTGAAATTGTTCGGGTTTTTTCTCTCTCTCTCCTTCTTCTCGATGAGATTTGTCGAACAAAAAAAACATAGTTCCAAAGTTCACAGGGTCTTCAATATTGACGCATACTTAGACCATGCTTAGACCATAATATGTAGTTGTCAATAACGTTATGACATATTATAGTTTCAGGTCAAGTTGTGACGTCTGGTGACGTCATCAGATATCGAAATACACTAACATCCAATTTTAATATTTCAAAAACTCATATCTCATGAACCACAAAAGATATTTACACAATCTTTGCATCATCTTAGAGATCTTGAATTGTGTGACATTTCGTACACAGACATGAGCCAATCCGACCTCCCCTTCCGGTCAAAACCGGAAGTTTAAGTGAATAAAATATTCTGAAGCACTTATATAGAGTCCATAATATGGTATTTGGGCGTGCCTTCCGTGGACAAAATTACTATTGACACGTGAACTTTTCAAACATGTGACTTATGACGTCATCACCTGTCACAGCGCCCTCTGGCGGCAGGTTTAGAAAAATAATAATTTTCTATCTCAAAAACCATAGGAAATTTGAATATGATTTTTGTGAATAAAGTGATTAGTGACATCTTATCTTTTCAAAAAATATGTTTGATGACGTCATCAAAGTTCAGAGCGCACCCTAGCGGCAGTTTTAAAAAGATTATTTTCCAATCTCAGAAATTTAACCAACGCAGGTACTAACGTTAGTTTTTCATGATCATGACGAGGAAATATATATGACCTTCAAATCACCTGATATGACCTTTACTTCCGGTCCAAACAGGAAGTTCAAATTCAATTTCACATGGTGTCACCGCAATTAGTCTTACATATTAACATGTATACGCAGTTCTTGGAACCAGACCAAATTTCTCATACACAAGGTATGGTGGCTAAGAGAGGCCGCACAAATTGGACATCGTTTCATAGCAATTATACATCGTTTCAACAAAGAAAACTAAAAATGCTGACGCGTTGGTCTGAGGCGACGCGCGCGGCCGGCGAAGACCAGAAACTATGTACTTTTGACTGCCTATGTTCTTGTCCAACAGAGTCGCTGATTCGATTGCTTAGCGGATTCGATTGCTCTGTAAAAGAACTATGTCATCATGTAGTCATCATGGATACACGGCACTTTATACAAATCAAGATACATGTTTTCAAAGAAACCGTAAAAGTTTCAGGTTATTTCATTGTGTCGTCAACGAGAAAATAGTGAAAAAGCATTCAGATTGTATCGTATTCATTCCAGTTTGGAGTTTCTGTCCAAATTCATTTCACTACAATGATAGCACCTGATACAGGAATCTGTGTACAAGTGTGATCCTTTTAATTTTCAATTGGATATATATATATGTTTATTTTTTCTGCAGATGACCGGCCTCCGATCTGTGCCAATAATCCCCAGATCAGTCATGTCTACGCTGACCCAGAAAAGGATAACCTGCATAGACGCGCTCTGCCGCCGTTACCGGATAATTCTGGGAATACGTCATACGAATTAGATCCACATAAAACAGTCGTCGATACATATGAAAGTATGTTTGGGTTTTTTCATTATTTATTATATACACAAATACATTAAAATACATTAAAATATCGATTAAAAACATTTAAATGATTGTGATACATTATTTGAACATTCCTAACTTTATAATTGCCCCCTACCCTATTTCTTTGATGTGTGTTTGCCGTGTTTGGACCAACACCCCCATTCCACTGCTGCCGTTTTGAATCTTTTTTCCATCCGACATGTTTTGATTCATTCATGATTGTATTCTTCATGTATTGTAATGACAAATTACAATCGACTTGTTTTGTGTTCAGATACTGAGCAGACAACAGTCTTCCCATCAGTTGACAATAGAAACCAAAGTGAAAACAATAAAGTAAGTGTTTCATCTTGCTTTCATTTTAATAAGATTTTTATATTATTATTATTATTTTTCACAAATAAAAGGTTTGCTAAATATGAAACTCAAAACGTTATGTGTTTTATCTTTACAATATGGGTAGGCTCGTTATTACATAAAAACAAATTCTACTTTTGAAATTAGATATTTCAAAAATAGTTGTTTGAAGCTTGGTTTAAAAGGGCAATATCGTCACGATCAGAGCGTACTTTCAACAGTGCATGGAATTGGTGTCCTTATAGTTTAAGATGAACACAGTGACTGAAAATTACTGGCTCATTTTTGCAGCAGCAACGGATTATGACCTTATCATGTGGGGTATTATTGTCAGTAGTATATGAGGCACGTTTCAGACCCCGTTGGTGGAGGGAAAATGTGCAAAATGAGTGTGGTGCAAAAATGTGCAAAAATGAGTGTGTGAGTGTGGTGCAAAAATGTGCAATCTTGTGTTGAGTACTGTTAGCGCGCTAGCGCGAGAGGGCGGGCTTTAAGTATGACGTCCGTGACGTCATACTTATTTCCCACGAAGTGGTGAAATGATGTTTCACGATTGTGTACTGGCGGAAACCGTTATTGTTGACGCCAGTCGGAGGCGCGAAGCGACGACATCTATCCTCGCAGTACAGAGAGTTAAGGAAAACTTCACGATAGTGTACTGGCGGAAACCGTTACGTCCGTCACTCGGACTTGTAAAGGTCTGTCTGTTATTTTGCCACGAAGTGGTGAAATTTCCCCTGTATTTTAGCGTTAATTATATCACGGGTTGTACCTCTGGACAATGTCCTTGGTAGAGGAGCGAGCATTAAGTATGACAATTATAATGTCTGCACTTACTACAACTTGACAATTATAATGTCTGCACTTACTACAACTTGACAATTATAATGTCTACAATTTCCCCTGTATTTTAGCGTTAGTTATATCACGGGTCGTACCGCTGGACAATGTCCTTGGTAGAGGAGCGCGTGTTAAGTATGACGATTATAATGTCTGCACTTACGACAACTTGACAATTATAATGTCTGCAATTTCCCGTTTGTGGACTAAAAATGTGGAAAAATTAGTGTGTGAGTGTTGTGCAAAAATGTGCAAACTTGTGTTGAGTAGTGTTAGCGCGCTAGCGCGAGAGGGCGGGTTTTAAGTATGACGTCCGTGATGTGATGGTCAGATTTCTCACCGTTATTACTGACAATTTGATGTCTGCTTTTGCTACAACTTGACAATTATAACGTCTGCTCTTACAACTTGACAATTATAATGTCTGCTATTTCTGCTGTATTTTAGTGTTATTTATAGCACGGGTCATACCGCTGGACAATGTCCTTGGTAGAGGAGCGCTCATTAAGTATAGCAATTATAATGTCTGTTCTTGCTACAACCTGACAATATTGATGTATGTCCTTACTACAACTTCACAATTATAATGTTTGCTCATGCTACAACCTGACAATTATAATGTTTACTCTTACTACAACTATAATGTCTGCTATTTCCGCTGTATTTTAGTGTTCTATTTTTATCACGGGTCGTACCGCTGGACAATGTCCTTGGTAGATGATTAAATAAGTCAGTACATACCGATACGTAAGTTCTTCCTTGTAAAGGATTATCGAAACCGTTATAAAGTGACCGGGACCGGCATCGTGACGCATGTGTGAATACATATAGCTATACACAATAGGATATTTCCCTATGAAAATTGTCACCAACCAGGAGATTCTCATGGGAGCAGACCAGGAAGGATTGTGACATTATATTTTTGGTGTCTATTTAACTTAATAATTTATGTATAAAATGCTGTGCTGACTTTATCTACATGTATATACCCAGCGTGTTTTTACTTATTTATTTATTTTTGTATTTATTATATGAGTCCCTTCATCATTTCAGGTATTTCAGTATGTAAAGTACAAAATGAGTGTTCTGCATAAAATGAATGTTTATCTTTATTAACTGTAACTTGTTCATTTCTAACTGGTCTGATAATATACATATGAGTCCAGAATTAATCCTAACCAGAGAAACAAGCTCAGGACTTACTGTACCGTAAAAATAAATTTGAGTTTGAGTTATATTTGTATTGTGTTAATAATTCATCATACCGTCATTCCTTGTTCCACCCATTTTAGATGCTCTTTACACAAGCTGTTTATTGAAACATGGAAATAATTGGTCAAGATTCCAGTCAGAGAATTTGCCCACGCTGTTACCTTGATGTTGAATTAGAAATCAGAAAATTCAATTTGCTTTATTGTCCACTATACAAGGACTTTAGGAAAATGTATGTTTGCTGATATTATCAAAACAAATGATCACTTTGAATTTTAAATGGCAAAAAAAGACAGAATTTCCTTATGATTTTAACTCTTAGTTGCGCTGCCAAATATATATTTTCTTTGTAAAATCAAAATGAAAGAGTATGCTCTTTGTAAACACTCCTTCGAGTGCGATTATTATTATTATTAAACGGGTAAAGAGGTTTGTTCCAGATTCAGGATAAAATATAATACAATACAATTAATAATATTATTTGAAACTATATCTTACAGCTTTAACTAACAACTTAGGTCACTCTTATGTAACCGAATTATGAATTATATATTATTAATTAACCGAAACTAATAGGTTGGAAAATTGATTCATATGTTACAACTTTAAATAGCAACTGAGCTCACTCCTGTATATCCGAATTATGCAGGCAAAATGGCTTACAAGACAGAAAAAACATAACATTTACCATCAAATTAAAACTTACAAGACCTATTACACTCATTTGCTCGATTAAAAAAAAAGGAAATTTTTACAAAAATACACTGTATGAAAAATATTAATATATCAGCATCAGACATGTACAAAGGCCTACACAACGTTGTTTTTACTTGATTTATAAAACAAGTATTTGTACAATTGCCAAACTGATGGTAAAATTCGATGGTTGAGAATCATGATCACATCCATTTGTGGGCACTGAAATGTCTGAACAGGAAACCAATAACACTTGTCGGGGGTTGAATTGTTATGATTTGTTGAGTCCGTGTTGATTTATAACTATTATTGTATTTAATTCGGACTAGGTGATGAACATGAACTGGGGTGCTTTTGTTACAATGAGAATCTGTTATAGGACACAAAACACGGTGACCCAATCGATGGGAAGGTCTTACACTCCATGTATACAGTGTATGCGAAATCTAACTTTCCTACAAATGGCAGAAAAACGACCAAACTTTCACAGTCAGTTTTCTTGAAACACAATTTTGCACATTAATTGATTACGACCTTTTGCCGGTCACACGACGATATGCTTTTAATATATACATATGACACGGTCAAGAGTAACGAGTCCATGCGTATACCCAGGACCTTTTCTATGATGCAATGATGTACTATGAGGGGAAGTCCCTAATTGCTTCAACTTGTCCTACCATGTTGCACTACTGAGGGGGGGCTATAGGTCAAACACCGGACGTCACGTAACAACAACATGGGCTGTCCAAAATCATCAACAACTCGTCTGACTTGTACAAGGTTTTGAGTATGCTTTATTTGATCTACACAAATGCTTGCTTGAATTAATTTACTCAGAAACATCAATATAACTATAAATATATATTGTAAAGATAACTTATTCAGTCGAGCCATACTAATAAGCCTGATTTAGTATCCTACCATGCATACTAAACGTGTTTTGTAAACTCATTTAAAGTCATTTGATAATGGAATATAGAATGCACTGGGCTTTTTACATAGCCATTCCCAAGCAATTGACTCTGTTTAAACGCTTTTGTTTATAACTAAGGGCAATATAATAATAACATGGTCTTTCTTTTCTAATTAATACAGGTAGACGGGAAATTACATCACTGGGCACTGATTACTTTTCAGATTGGTTTTTGTCAAAAGTACGATAGAAAAATATTTGGCGCCAATAAATTTATTTTTCGGAGTGAAGTGTGCCTTTCTGGTCTTGAATGAGAACCAGAAACACATCTATTTGGCCTGATCACTAAATAAACACAATGTAATAAAACACACTCAAACGATTTATCAAGTTAAACCGCAGCTCAAAGCTATTTATTCAGCAGTTACATTTAATACAATACAATCATCCATTCATTTATATCAATAATCTGACTTATAGAGAGGTTACACTATTGATCATAGCTGAAACTTAGTTGGTGTTAATAAGAATGTCAATCAACCCATGAAAAAATGTATGGAAAAGAACCTTATCGCACAACTCGTGTCTCGACTGTCATTAAGTGAGATTACAGAGAACAGGGGAGAACATAATATATCAAGTAACGGTTAATGATTATTTTTTTATATCATACTGTACACTCAATAATAATAGTGGCAAAAAAAGATGAAAAAAAACTCTCGTCAAAATATGTAATGGAATGCACGCATTCAGAAAATGATGTAAGTATTATGTAATGCAAAGTAATCTTCAATACAAATTATCATTATGTAGACCTACGAGTATTATACCAACAAGGATAGTGTATGGAGCATGGGTGACTCAATACCCGTATGGAACGGTGTCCAAATTTTCAATTTGTACCCTTTTCGTGTAAACCACCTGATAGTTTTTCTTTTCTTCTTTGGTCTCTATATTCATTGTTTTCTTGTTTCTGCATATTTTATAAGGATCTATCACTTGAACTTTATTTGGACCGTCTTTGCGGACCATGTGGAACATCGTGTCAAAATTAACAATAGATTGATTGCGATAATTCAAGGTAAAGCCTCTAACTTTACAATGTGTCAAGTATCCATCCCTATCAGGCTTGGCCAACTTGTAAGCATAGTTTTTGGGTCCACCAGAAACAAATACAACGATGTGATTATTTGAATCAATTTCATTGGTCAACTCACCTAAGAAATCCCCAATTTCTGGTTCCCAGTCTCTGTCCCGACTAACTTATATTACACTATCCGTGTCATAATATAGGGTGGTTCAAAAAAGTTAACCCAAGTTTAAGGTGATTGTTCACCCACCTCCTACAAATCCAGAGAATTTGTGTTTACCTAGTGTTGATGAGTAGGGATTTTAGAAATAATCCTGGCCCCGCGGACTCCCATATTAATAAGCTTCTCAATCAGCAGTGTATGGTCAACAAGATCAAAAGCTTTGGAGAAGTCCGTCAGGACCACTGTTCCCACGTTGCGACTTTCCTCAGCTCCCTGAAAAAGATAATGGACCAGGTTAATAAGGCAATGTGAACTTGACATCCCCTCTACATTTCCGAATTGACGAATATCAATTTTAATCCAGCGGAACCACCTAAACCATATTTATTTTAAGTCGCTTCTTTGAAACATCCTGACAAAAATTTCCTGGAGATCATGTTATTTATATGATAAACTGCTAAAATGTGTGTCACACATTTGTTTTATCAGTTACCACCCTTAACCCCAAAGCAAATAAAACAAGTTTAAAACAAACAGAATTGGAGCAGACCTTACTTTTGTTTGTCCACATTGATTGCATTTCATGATTTGCAAAGCATTGTACAGGCCAGTTTGTTCCAGACACTGTGGCTGTAAGTCAGCCACATAAGTTCACTTGCAGCCTTTAGAGCTGTTGTTTTTCCAGGCATGTCATTAAACGTTTCCCCAAATTTCCCAAAAAAACTTTCTGAATTGTCATGTGTTTTATCAGGACAATTTGTTTCCTGTCATCCTCCCCCATAGCAGTTACATTTATACAACCACCTAAACCATATTTATTTTAAGTCGCTTCTTTGAAACATCCTGACAAAAATTTCCTGGAGATCATGTTATTTATATTTTGGTTTGTTTTTCTTAATTTGACTTGCTAGCCAGCTGATATGCATGTAGCAACATCGAAGAGTGAATGCCTACATCTGGAACATGGTTTTATTCCATAGGGCAATATAGTTACGGTGCCATTCTTTTCATTGGCATCTTTGGCTGCCATTCTGGATTTCAATGTGGCAGCAATTTTGGAAATATTTCCATTATTGTTAAAGTAGGCTTACTTTTACACCTAAATTTTGTATTGCCAAAATTATTACTATGTTAAGTAAATGATTCTTGCGTCGGGTGATAAACAATTGATTTAGTTTTGCCCTACACAATTAGTCATGTGTACTTAATACGCCCATTGCATTTAGATTGCCAAAACAAACAAAAGTAAGGGCGGCTCCAATTTTGTTTGTTTTAAACTTGTTTTATTTGCTTTGAGGTTAAGGGTGGTAACTGATAAAACAAATGTGTGACACACATTTTAGCAGTTTATCATATAAATAACATGATCTCCAGGAAATTGTTGTCAGGATGTTTCAAAGAAGCGACTTAAAATAAATATGGTTTAGGTGGTTGTATAAATTTAACTGCTATGGGGGAGGATGACAGGAAACAAATTGTCCTGATAAAACACATGACAATTCAGAAAGTTTTTTGGGGAAATTTGGGGAAACGTTTAATGACATGCCTGGAAAAACAACAGCTCCAAAGGCTGCAAGTGAACTTATGTGGCTGACTTACAGCCACAGTGTCTGGAACAAACTGGCCTGTACAATGCTTTGCAAATCATGAAATGCAATCACTGTGGACAAACAAAAGTAAGGTCGGCTCCAATTCTGTTTGTTTTAAACTTGTTTTATTTGCTTTGGGGTTAAGGGTGGTAACTGATAAAACAAATGTGTGACACACATTTTAGCAGTTTATCATATAAATAACATGATCTCCAGGAAATTTTTGTCAGGATGTTTCAAAGAAGCGACTTAAAATAAATATGGTTTAGGTGGTTCCGTTGGATTAAAATTGATATTCGTCAATTCGGAAATGTAGAGGGGATGTCAAGTTCACATTGCCTTATTAACCTGGTCCATTATCTTTTTCAGGGAGCTGAGGAAAGTCGCAACGTGGGAACAGTGGTCCTGACGGACTTCTCCAAAGCTTTTGATCTTGTTGACCATACACTGCTGATTGAGAAGCTTATCAATATGGGAGTCGCGGGGCCAGGATTATTTCTAAAATCCCTACTCATCAACACTAGGTAAACACAAATTCTCTGGATTTGTAGGAGGTGGGTGAACAATCACCTTAAACTTGGGTTAACTTTTTTGAACCACCCTGTATTATGACACGGATAGTGTAATATAAGTTAGTCGGGACAGAGACTGGGAACCAGAAATTGGGGATTTCTTAGGTGAGTTGACCAATGAAATTGATTCAAATAATCACATCGTTGCATTTGTTTCTGGTGGACCCAAAAACTATGCTTACAAGTTGGCCAAGCCTGATAGGGATGGATACTTGACACAATGTAAAGTTAGAGGCATTACCTTGAATTATCGCAATCAATCTATTGTTAATTTTGACACGATGTTCCACATGGTCCGCAAAGACGGTCCAAATAAAGTTCAAGTGATCAGGCGCGGATCCAGGGGGGTCCGCGGGGGCACGTGCCCCCCGGGTAAATTGAGTAATAAAAAAAAAAATTAAATTTAAATTAAAAAAGGGGAAAAAAATAATTAGTTAGTCTACATTTCGTTTGCAATTGGTAGTCTGTGATTGGGTGCAAAGCAAGCTATGTAGTCTGGTTTCTTGACCCGATTCCTCCACGTCTATAAATTGTTCCGTTTCGTCTGAAGAAGGGTCGGGGTACCGTGTGGAAATTACAATCGCCGATGTCAATTTACTGTCGGATTCTACGCCAGTACGCATAAGCCTGCGAAGTACGATGAGTCTTGCAGCTGATCTGCCGATGGTTTTAACACAGGGCAAGGAACAGTATGAAATCAAGCCCTTTTCTTGAAAATTTCAACTGGACTGAATTAAACATTTGTAGCGCGTACATATCCACCCTGCTGGGTGCTTAAGGCGCGAAAACAAAGGGAAAAAAACATGATTACAAACAATATACAATATTAGCATAGGAAAAAAAAATTCGTGTTGGGTGTGCCCCCCGTCTAAACAATTCCTGGATCCGCGCCTGGTGATAGATCCTTATAAAATATGCAGAAACAAGAAAACAATGAATATAGAGACCAAAGAAGAAAAGAAAAACTATCAGGTGGTTTACACGAAAAGGGTACAAATTGAAAATTTGGACACCGTTCCATACGGGTATTGAGTCACCCATGCTCCATACACCATCCTTGTTGGTATAATACTCGTAGGTCTACATAATGATCATTTGTATTGAAGATTACTTTGCATTACATAATACTTACATCATTTTCTGAATGCGTGCATTCCATTACATATTTTGACGAGAGTTGTTTTTTTTGTTTTTTTTTGGCCACTATTATTATTGAGTGTACAGTATGATATATAAAAAAAATCATTAACCGTTACTTGATATATTACGTTCTCCCCTGTTCTCTGTAATCTCACTTAATGACAGTCGAGACACGAGTTGTGCGATAAGGTTCTTTTCCATACATTTTTTCATGGTTGATTGACATTCTTATTAACACCAACTAAGTTTCAGCTATGATCAATAGCGTAACCTCTCTATAAGTCAGATTATTGATATAAATGAATGGATGATTGTATTGTATTAAATGTAATTGCTGAATAAATAGCTTTGAGCTGCGGTTTAACTTGATAAATCGTTTGAGTGTGTTTTATTACATTGTGTTTATTTAGTGATCAGGCCAAATAGATGTGTTTCTGGTTCTCATTCAAGACCAGAAAGGCACACTTCACTCCGAAAAATAAATTTATTGGCGCCAAATATTTTTCTATCGTACTTTTGACAAAAACCAATCTGAAAAGTAATCAGTGCCCAGTGATGTAATTTCCCGTCTACCTGTATTAATTAGAAAAGAAAGACCCTGTTATTATTATATTGCCCTTAGTTATAAACAAAAGCGTTTAAACAGAGTCAATTGCTTGGGAATGGCTATGTAAAAAGCCCAGTGCATTCTATATTCCATTATCAAATGACTTTAAATGAGTTTACAAAACACGTTTAGTATGCATGGTAGGATACTAAATCAGGCTTATTAGTATGGCTCGACTGAATAAGTCATCTTTACAATTATATATTTATAGTTATATTGATGTTTCTGAGTAAATTAATTCAAGCAAGCGTTTGTATAGATCAAATAAAGCGTACTCAAAACCTTGTACAAGTCAGACGAGTTGTTGATGATTTTGGACAGCCCATGTTGTTGTTACGTGACGTCTGGTGTTTCACCTATAGCCCCCCCCCCCCTCAGTAGGGCAACATGGTGGGACAAGTTGAAGCAATTAGGGACTTCCCCTCATAGTACATCATTGCATCATAGAAAAGGTCCTGGGTATACGCATGGACTCGTTACTCGACCTGTGAGTCCAATCTCTATGACTACATACTGATTAACGAGGTCAACACTTAACGTTTTTGGACATGTAACGTCATGTTATCCAATATTGACCCTTTCTTTATCGGGATATAAGACTCGGTCTGTGCTCTATGTATGGTCCGTATTGTGCATATTGATGTGTGACCGTGTCATATGTATATATTAAAAGCATATCGTCGTGTGACCGGCAAAAGGTCGTAATCAATTAATGTGCAAAATTGTGTTTCAAGAAAACTGACTGTGAAAGTTTGGTCGTTTTTCTGCCGTTTGTAGGAAAGTTAGATTTCGCATACACTGTATACATGGAGTGTAAGACCTTCCCATCGATTGGGTCACCGTGTTTTGCGTCCTATAACAGATTCTCATTGTAACAAAAGCACCCCAATTCATGTTCATCACCTAGTCCGAATTAAATACAATAATAGTTATAAATCAACACGGACTCAACAAATCATAACAATTCAACCCCCGACAAGTGTTATTGGTTTCCTGTTCAGACATTTCAGTGCCCACAAATGGATGTGATCATGATTCTCAACCGTCGAATTTTACCATCAGTTTGGCAATTGTACAAATACTTGTTTTATAAATCAAGTAAAAACAACGTTGTGTAGGCCTTCGTACATGTCTGATGCTGATATATTAATATTTTTCATACAGTGTCTTTTTGTAAAATTTTCCTTTTTTTTTAATCGAGCAAATGAGTGTAATAGGTCTTGTAAGTTTTAATTTGATGGTAAATGTTATGTTTTTTCTGTCTTGTAAGCCATTTTGCCTGCATAATTCGGATATACAGGAGTGAGCTCAGTTGCTATTTAAAGTTGTAACATATGAATCAATTTTCCAACCTATTAGTTTCGGTTAATTAATAATATATAATTCATAATTCGGTTACATAAGAGTGACCTAAGTTGTTAGTTAAAGCTGTAAGATATAGTTTCAAATAATATTATTAATTGTATTGTATTATATTTTATCCTGAATCTGGAACAAACCTCTTTACCCGTTTAATAATAATAATAATCGCACTCGAAGGAGTGTTTACAAAGAGCATACTCTTTCATTTTGATTTTACAAAGAAAATTTATATTTGGCAGCGCAACTAAGAGTTAAAATCATCAGGAAATTCTGTCTTTTTTAGCCATTTAAAATTCAAAGTGATCATTTGTTTTGATAATATCAGCAAACATACATTTTCCTAAAGTCCTTGTATAGTGGACAATAAAAAAAAATGAATTTTCTGATTTCTGATTCAACATCAAGGTGACAGCGTGGGCAAATTCTCTGACCTGAATCTTGACCAATTATTTCTATGTTTCAATAAACAGCTTGTGTAAAGAGCATCTAAAATGGGTGGAACAAGGAATGACGGTATGATGAATTATTAACACAATACAAATATAACTCAAACTCAAATTTATTTTTACGGTACAGTAAGTCCTGAGCTTGTTTCTCTGGTTAGGATTAATTCTGGACTCATATGTATATTATCAGACCAGTTAGAAATGAACAAGTTACAGTTAATAAAGATAAACATTCATTTTATGCAGAACACTCATTTTGTACTTTACATACTGAAATACCTGAAATGATTAAGGGACTCATATAATAAATACAAAAATAAATAAATAATTAAAAACACGTTGGGTATATACATGTAGATAAAGTCAGCACAGCATTTTATACATAAATTATTAAGTTAAATAGACACCAAAAATATAATGTCACAATCCTTCTTGGTCTGCTCCCATGAGAATCTCCTGGTTGGTGACAATTTTCATAGAAAATATCCTATTGTGTATAGCTACATGTATTCACACATGCGTCACGGTGTCGGTCCCGGTCACTTTATAACGGTTTCGATAATCCTTTATAAGGAAGAACTTACGTATCGGTATGTACTGACTTGTTTAATCCTCTACCAAGGACATTGTCCAGCGGTACGACCCGAAAAGATATGTTTGCCTGATCCGAGCATTTTTTTTAAATGACTTTTAGAATAATTGCTGTGTAGTTGTAGGAGAGAGAGATTAGAAAAAAAAGAAAAAAAAGTTGGTGGGGGGTGAATGACCTTTGAATGGATAAAAAAAAGATATTGGTTTTTGAAAAGAAAATCGTGAAAAAACGCGTTAATATTTTGTTGATGAATAGATAAAAGAGGATGCCTGTAGGTTATCCAAAGTATTTATCGAAATGGAAGATAAAACACTTAAAGAATTATGCTAGAGAACACAGCCTCTTAATAGATGTGAGAGATAAAAATACGAAAAAATTAAATAAACGATTTTGGTACGTGGCGGTGAGGAAACATAAAAAACTAAATAAATAAAAGGTATTATATAAATTAAATTTATCAGAATTAAGAGAGTTTATAGCGAGTAAAAATATCCCGTTACCACTTAGTGGCAGTGGGATAAAAAGACGTTTAATAAAAATAGACTACATCAATACTATAAACAAGTTTCGTGGTAAGGAAAAAGGGTTAAAATTTGATAAAGTTGTTATTAATGGTGGAAGCAATTTTCGCGAACGAAGACTAAAAGTTCCATTTAATCATAGCAAAGAAAAGATGTAAATATATTTTTAGCTGATGTAAAACCGAAGATTATTGAAAAGTTGACTTTGGATAGACATGAATTTAGAGGAGCAAAGTTTCGGATAAAATTAATAGTTGATTTTATCAAAATTCAAGGAGATGGTAGTACGGTAGAAAAAACAGGTTATTTTAGTAATAGAAGTTATGAAATAAACAATGATGATGAGATTGAACCTGGTTTATTACGAGCTTACGATAAAATAAAAAAAGAAATAGACGACTTTGCTCAATCAGAATTTGACATAGATCGTATTGTAATATTATAATATTATATTTGTAAAAGCCCTCCTTTTAGGGGGAGTGGATATATTGAACTACCAAAATGGATAAAAAATAAAGAAGCATGTATCAACATCAAAAACAAGGACGATAAGTGCATACTATATTCATTACGTTGTGGATTATATTTTAACAAGATAGAAAAAGAAAATAAAGTGTTAGAAAATAAAATAATAATAAAAAATCCAAACAGACTGTCTACCTACCCAACGGGAGATGGATTAAATTTTGCTGGTATTAATTTTCCGTTTGATTTGAAACAAATTAAAAAACTAGAAGATCAAAATAATTTGATGATAAACATTTTAAGTTACGAAGAAGGTAAAAAAGATTCGATTTTTCCTTTACGAATTAATAAAGAGGAAAATAATGAGGATAAACCACATATAAATTTATTATTGATTCGTAAATTTCTTGGGGAGGATGAAAGTATATCTCACTATGTATTTATTAAGAATATAAGTCGATTACTTTCGCATCAAACAAAAAGGTGTAACGAAACATATTATTGTTTGAAATGTTTTCATGGTTATACGAGAAAAGACTTGTTAGAAGATCATAAAATTTATTGTTTTGATTCAGAGTATGCACCGTGTAAGACGATAATGCCAAAAAAAGGAGTTAATAATATTATGAAATTTAAAAATTATGATAAAATGATAAAAGTTCCTTATAAGATATTTGCAGACTTTGAATGTATTATAACGAGGGGTGAACATAACCTTGTGCATATTACTACACTGTGGTGAGCTACGATGGAAAAGTAATATCGTCGTATGGATATACTGGAAGAAATGCAGTTAAACACCTTTTAGATAGACTGATCTTTGTAGAAAAAAAGAATATCAATAGTAAGATAAGTGAAAAGATAGAAAAGTATAAACCCGTTAAAAATATGATTATAACAGAAAAAGAAAAAATAGATTATAAAAAAGCTCGCAAGTGTTGTATTTGTGGAGGGAATAATTTTCACTCGCATAATGAAAAATATTTCATGAGTTTAGGTGGTAAATGTGATTGTTGGTATTGTAAAAAAGAATATTCAAATGAATTATATTGTGTGAAAGAAGAAAAAATAGAAAAATTTTAACAAGAAAAGATAGAAGAATTTAAGCAAAAAATTCCTTTGAAAGAAAAAATAGATGTTGAAAAGATAGAAGAATTTTTGAAAGAAAAGATAGAAGAATTTAAGAAAGAAAAATTATTAGAAAAAATTGAAAATTTTAAACAAGAAAAAATAGAAGAATTTAAGAATGGATATATTAAAGTTAGAGATCATTGTCACATTACTAGAAAATATCGAGGCGCTGCGCACCATAAATGTAATTTAAAATTAAGACAAAAAGAAAAACCGCCTATCCCAGTGTTGATACATAATTCAAAAAATTATGATTCTCATCTGATCATGCAAGGAGTTGTACGAAAGGTATTTTATACTGTATTGCAAAAAACATAATAATAATAATAATAATGTGTGGATTTATATAGCGCACGTATCCACCAACTAAGTGGTGCTCAAGGCGCATTATATTATTATCCCTGCTCATAAGGCTCATAAGGCTCATAAATCATTCCTGAAACCATCTCAGCTCCCTGGGGAGTATACAGCTCAATTGCTGCCATTTCTAGCGCATATAGAGCAAACCAACTCTGCCTTCACAGGTACCCATTTAACCCCTGGGTGGAGAGAAGCAATTATGATTAAGTGTCTTGCTCAAGGACACAAGTGTCATGGCCGTGATTCGAACCCACATTCTGTTGCTAACACCAGAACTTGAATCCGGTAAGCTAGACCGCTCGGCCACGACACCCCATGGAAAAGTACATTATGTTTTCAATCGGCCAACTAAAATTTTTAGACTCTTTCCAAGTTTTACCCGCTTCGCTGGATAAACTTGTTGAAACGCAAGAATTAAATTCTTTTCACATATCAAAATTACACGAAGCGAATCCAAAAAAATTTAAGTTACTTTTAAAGAAAGGTGTTTATCCGTACGAATACATGGCAGGATAGTTTTGAACGGTTTAAAGAAAGGAGTCTTCCTCCGATAGAAGATTTTTTTTAGTAGTTTAAACAACAAAGGCATTACAGAGGAAGAATACTCGCACGCTAAAAAAGTTTGGACTACATTTAAATGTAAAAATTTAGGTGATTATCAGGATATATACGTACGTTCGGATGTTTGTTTATTAGCGGACGTATTTGAGAATTTTTGTAAAACTAGCATGGAACAGTACAGATTAGATCCCGCTCATTATATTACGAGTCCTAGCTTAACTTGGGACGCAATGTTGAAATATACAAACGTTTTTTTAGAATTGATGACCGATCAAGACATGTTTTTACACACAGAAAGAGGTATTAGAGGTGGTCTAGCAATGGTGGGTAAGAGATATGCTAAAGCAAACGATCATTATTTACACGATTACAATCCGTCAAAACCATCGATTTATATAAAAAATCTTGATGCAAATAATCACTACGGGGATCAGATGAGAAAATACCTTCCAGTTGGGAATTATGAATGGTTAAGCAGACAAGAAATTGATAGGCTTGACATAGAATCAATATCTGAAGAATCAAGTATAGGATACATTTTAGAAGTAGATTTAGAATATCCAAAAGAATTACACGATTTTTTAAAAGATTTTCCACCAGTGATAGAGTCGTTGTTGATAAAAAAGAGAATGGTTGTCACCGTATCAACTTGAGTTATTGGGCGAGGATAGGCTTTCAAAAGAGAAAAAATTAGTTTGTAATTTATACAAGAAAACAAAATACGTTTGTTATTATACTATATTACAATTTTATTTAGAACACGGCATAAAATTGACTAAAATTCATCGTGGATATATATTTCATCAAGCACCTTGCTTGAAAAGCTATATTGAATTAAATACGAATTCACGAAAAAAAGCAACGTCAGATTTTCTGAAAGATTTTTTTAAACTGATGATTAATTCATGTTTTGGAAAAACGATGGAAATGTACGAAATCGAGAGAATATATCACTCGTGAGATTAAACGAGGAAAAAGACGAGAAACGTGCACTTAGATTGACTGGAGAGTCTAATTATAATGCCTTTAAAATTTTTAATAATAATTTAGCTGCAATTCACATGAATAAACGTACAATTACGCTCGATAAACCGATAGCTGTCGGAATGGTTATTTTAGAAAATGCAAAACTTGCCATGCTCAAGTATTTTTATTTTTTTACAAGAAATACGGTGACAAGTTAAAATTTCTTTACACAGATACGGACAGTTTTATACTCGAGATCGAAACGGAAGATTTTTTATAAAGATATGGAAAAAGATAAGCATTTGTACGACTTTAGTAATTATCCTAACGAAAAAATTTTATATTCTGAAGTGAATAAAAAAGAACTGGGTAAATTTAAAGATGAGACAGCTGGAATTGAAATTTCAGAATTTGTCGGACTAAGATCAAAAATGAAATCAATAAAACTAGTGAGAAAAAAAACTAAACGAATTGAAAAAGTAGAGAAACAAAACAGTGAACGACTCGACAAAGTAAAGAAACAAAACACAGAACGACTCGAGAAAGTAGTGAATAAAAACACACAACGATTCGAAAAAGTAAAGAAACAAAACGCTGAACGACTGGAGAAAGTAAAGAAACAAAACACAGAACGACTCGAAAAAGTAAAGAAACAAATCACTGAACGACTCGAGAAAGTAAAGAAACAAAACACACAACGAATCGAGAAAGTAGAGAATAAAAACACACAACGACTCGAAAAAGTAGCTGAACGAATCGAAAAAGTAGAGAAACAAAACGCTGAACGACTCAAGAAAGTAGTTGAACGAATCAAAAAAGTATATTTTAAAAACATTGAACGATTCAAAAAAGCAGCTAAACGAATCGAAAAAGTAGATAATAAAAACACACAACAACTCGAGAAAGTAGCTGAACGAATCGAAAAAGTAGAGAATAAAAACATTTAACGACTCAAAAAAGTAGCTGAACGATTCAAAAAAGTAAAGAAACAAAACACTGAACGATTCGAGAAAGTAGCGAATAAATACACACAACGATTCAAAAAAGTACAGAAACAAAACGCTGAACGACTCGAGAAAGTAGAGAATAAAAACACACAACGACTCGAAAAAGTATTGAATATAAAAGAACTAAAAACTGCCAAGGGTGTTAAAAAACAAGTTTTAAAAGATGAAATTAGCCACGAAGACTTTAAAAGAGTTTTATTTAACAACGAGACGCTTTATCACGAAATGAAATTTATTAGAAACGAGAGTCATAATCTTTACACGAGAGGAGTCACTAAAAAACTCTGTGTTCAAAGGATGATAAAACATATCTATTTCGAGATAAAATAAACTATTTACCTCACGGTCATTATAAGATTTTATAATATTTTTTAGGTGGATTTTCAGTATCTCGAGGTACGATTTTTAATTCTTCTCTCACAAAACTACGTTTGGGACCCGATTCTAAATAATACAAGACAGGTTGATTTTGAGCTTTCGTGGTACTACTTAGGCTATATATTTTTATACTCCATATAGGCTCGGTCGCGCGACGTTTCGTATCTTTTTCACCTCACCGGGTGCGTATAAATATCTAAGTAGAGAGTTATAAGGGATTCTTTTTTCAACAACATTTTTAATAGCTGGTGAGGCTGGATTTTGTTGAACGAGTTGTAGTTTAATAGCATCTTTAGGTTTTAAATGTATGAGTCTAGTCGTTTCGTTGTTTAATGCTTTTATTACCAACGGTAATCTTTTTACCCATTCTCTAGATCTTGTATCCGTCATCAACATTTCTTGCGCGTATTGATGAGAAAATAATTTTTCGGCTAAAGTTCTGTTGAATCGCTCTACTATACCTTGGGCTCTGTGGTTACCCACTTCGCTTCTTTGAATTTGTACATTATTTTTACTCATTAAAGTTTGTACGCTCGCCATAAATTATTTTCCCGGATCGACTTTTAAAATTTTCGGCCAAGTTAGCGGAGATCGTTTATAAATTTTTTCAAATGCGTTAGCAACTCGAGCTGCAGTTTTATCGATTAACGGTTCCGCTTCTTTATACCTACTAGCTTCATCACTTATCGTTAACGCGTACTTGTATGTATTTTTACCCACGCTATCGTGAGGAAGAAACAATAAATCGGCTTGATGAACCTCGTTTGGTTTTTCTAGATTAGAGTGTGAGCTGGTTTTGGGATGTATTTAGGATAACGGTAAATAAATTTGCCACAGCGCTTGCTTTTTTATCCACTGTCGAACAAATTTTTTTGAAATTTTAGTTTCTCGAGCTAATTTTTTCGATCGCTCCAAGACCTTTCCAGTATCCAATTGGACTATAATAAGCGTTTTCTAATTTTTGTCTCGTTCGTTTATCCATTTTAATATTTTATAAATATAATCATTCGGTATAATTCATAGGTGTAATTTTAGCCGGTAATCCCATTTTAACTAACCAATTTTGAGTTAATAACGCTCCTGTTGTCAAAGCCGTCAGTTTTAAACCGTCTTTTACATCTAACTTTCCTAAATCAGGTGGATTTAGATTTAACACTTTTTTAGCGATCATGCTATAAATAACGGTTATACCTACTATGACTGCGCCGTGATAAGCTGAATTGATGATTCCGTTCGTATCTATAGATTGTGTTGAAGACATATTTATCTATAAATTATAAAAAATAAATAAAAAATTGTTTTATTCCATTCTAAAAACAACAATTTCTTTTACACCACCACCATTACTCGGCGATGGTTCAACAGCAGCTAAAGCTTTAGCTGAAGCTTCAACCTTTACATCACCTTCACTTGGTGGTTGCTCAAAAGTTTTTGTAGGGTTTTAACACTGGAGTTTTGGTAAATGTAATACGCTAAACCCATTAAACCTATTACTCCTAGCGCAATATATAATGTATTTGAATTTTCTTTTTTCACATCAAATTTATCAACGTATGTTTCGATACCCGTTTTCTTTTTAAAATTTTGTTTTTTCTTTTCATTAAGTTCTGCGAGTCTTTTACCAGCCGCAACTCTGTTTGGATTTTTTATTTTAGTCGGTGTTTTCGTTACCACCGCTTGTTTCTCTAGCTCCATCGTCTTTATTATCTAAACAAGATTCTTGTTTTCTTTTTAAATGTTTTGCCGTAATTAGCGTTGCTGAGAGCGGTGCTAACAACATTCCGTATTTGTAGTATATTTCACATAATACGCAAGAAAGAGCGCTTGAAATGAATGGATCTTTTTCTAAATCTGTAATTAATTCACCTTTGTCATCGATTTCAAAATGATATCCCATCAAATCAATATAGTTTAAACTCGATTCTAATCCTTTTGCATATAGAGTTAGAATTGAGCTACCTAACGAAGATGTCATTTCATGACCTAATTTAGCTTCATATTGCGTGTATAATTTATCTTGATCCGCTAAATTTAAAGCTTCAATTTCACTGACAGAATACTCTTTACCGAAATATTTTTTTGATTTTCCTCCTGCAACCACGGCAAGGAGCCGATCGTTGCGTTGATTTTCAGTAGATTGTGGTAAGGGTGACGATGATTCGTCGCAACCTATTGCTGACTCTTCGAAGAAAATTTTGTCAACATCTTTAATATTTAAAAAATTTCTAAATTGTTTAAGTTCATCGTTATTATCTAAAAAAATTCTAAATTTATCTAAAACTTGTTTACCATTTTCAGTATTTAAAAATTGTCTAAGATTATTTAATTTATTTATATAATGCTTTTCTCGTCGTAATTTTTATACTGCATTTCTTTACTCGCGCTACAGTCGTCGATGATAAACAACGTTTCGTCTCCTTTGAATACGTCGCTATAAATTTCTATCGCTTTGTTTAACGAGACCATACTCAGATCATCAACGTGCACTCGCTCATCGTTCCAAATCCATTTTCTATTTTGATGCGCGAGATTTACCGCGACGGTCGGACATAATACGACGATATATTCAAAATATTTACGATATTCTTTTTGTAATAAATTTAAAACAAATTCTGTTTTTCCGCATCCGGTCTGTCCGCAAATTAACGCGGCGTGCGGATATTTCGGTAACATGGTTTTTTATTAATAGTCAAGAGAGTAAATATTTATATTTGTAAAAACTCTATATGTTAATATATCACGGAATCAAATCGACCTTTTTTGATAATGAGTTGCGCGTCCATGATGATACAAGTGTACAAGTATAATTCACCCGCGGTTTTCGCTTCTTTATCCATTTGAATAGTAATTCCTTTGGATAAGTTTTGTACTTCTTCTTCCGCTTCCATGTATTTTGTTGTCGTCGTTGCTTCTCATATCTAAAAACAAACCGTATCTATTTAGTAAATAATCGGCTTGTTTCATGTTGGATAAATTTAAAGCTTTAGTTACTCGCATACCAAATTCTTTTTTCGAATCTCCGAAATATTTTTGAATTTCTTCCCAGTGTTGATACCTGCGCATCCCTTGCGCGTAGAGTTGGTTGGGAACTCCTTCTATAGTAATTGAAACTTTATCGATTTTGGGATTATAAAATTTCCACGTTTCTTTTACGTCAGGCTCTTTGAATAAAAACAATATTCCTTTCATGCTTTTTGCCGGTGTATTTAAATTTATATTCCACGTTGTTTCGCTTTTGTTTAATGCTTGTACACTCTGTCTCAAGACTCTATCGTATAATATCTCCACTTCACCCGTATATTGATTATTAATCGTTTGTGCGAGATGCGGCATATGAACGACTTCGTATTCTAAAGAAATCCCGCTTATGACGTATTTAGCATTATCATCGGAGCTTTTAATCACTTTAGAAAATTTATTAAACTCGAGTTCGTAAGTGAGACGATCTCCGATCCCCGATTGAAAATACGGTTGATGATCGACAATAATTCAAAATCGAGTGGAATATGATATCTTTTTGTCAAACAATCCGCGACGGCTTTGTCTTTTCCTCCGTTGGCTGTGGGAACAGCATCGCTGACCTCTACTCTTAATTTAGTCACGTTAGCGGGTTCGATTCCTTGGTACGCTAGATTCTCCCGTTGATCTTTCGTCAACCATTCGTCTTTGTAACAATTGAACACATCCGCATCGTCTAAACTAAACACTTCATTTCCCTCCATTTTAATGGTTATATTTTTTACGATAGCTCTACCGATGTTGTTTACGATCGTTCTCGTATCATCGCTCGCAGACTCTAATAATAATAATAATAATGTATAGATTTATATAGCGCACGTATCCACCAACTAAGTGGCGCTCAAGGCGCATTATATTATTATCCCTGCTCATAAGGCTCATAAGGTTCATAAATCATTCCTGAAACCATCTCAGCTCCCTGGGGAGTATACAGCTCAATTGCTGCCATTTCTAGCGCATAGAGAGCAAACCATCTCTGCCTTCACAGGTACCCATTTAACCCCTGGGTGGAGAGAAGCAATTATGGTTAAGTGTCTTGCTCAAGGACACAGGTGTCACGGCTGGGGCTCGAACCCACACTCTGCTGCTGGCAACACCAGAACTTGAGTTCAGTGCGCTAGACCGCTCGGCCACGACAATCCACTTTACGTGCATTATACAACACACGGGACCTACGGCTTTACGTCCCATCCGAAGGACGAAGCAATTATGGTTAAGTACCTTGCTCAAGGATACAAGTGTCACGACCGGGGCTCGAACCCACACCCTAATCTAACCGTATCTGGAACGATGACATCGTTGTTTCCTAAATTTGGAAAACGAACCGTAAGTAATTGATTTTCGGTAATTGTACTCGGATTGTTTGTAATGACAACTTTTTGACGTATTCCTTTCATACCCATTGGTTTTCTTAATTTTCTGTATGGATTTAGTTTGTCTCCGTACGCGTTAATCATATTTTATAGTATAGTCATTATTTTATTGTTTTAATAAATAAAAAATCTAAATTATAAACGAAATGGTGTCGTTATTCATGATGATAGGAGGAGCGGTAGCAAACGCGTTAGTTTTTAGCGGATCGAATTGGTTATTTTCTCAAGGTGGTAAAAAAGAACAAAAAAGGCACGATTTAGCGCTAGAACAACTTTCAAAAGCTAGAGACAAATTTAGTAGAGAGCGATCGAAATATCTAGATTTAATAAATGATCGACTCTTAAAAGAATCAAACGCTGTAAAAACTTTTAACAACATTGACGAAGCGATGATCGAATATTATAACGTTACCGGCAGTCAATTCGATTTACCGAAAGATTTATATGACGACGAGCCTAAACTAGAGGATTTTTATACTCTTAGCGAAGATCAAAAAACTCGAGAAATTATATTCATCTTGTTGTGTATGACGGTAGTAGGTTACGCGAGTTATAAATTATTTTAAAAAAGATAAAAAGTAATTGTAAAATGGCTGAAGGAGGGCACGAAAATATCCCGATGGAAGATTTAGGTGATGATTATGATCGTCAAGATTAAGATGATGAAGAAGAAGAATATTTAGAACAAGAAGAAACGTCGTTACGTAATAACTTACAGTTTTATAAAAGTAAAAAAGAAGCTGTTGATGCTTTTTATAAGCAACTCAAGAAGCCGAATGTTGTAAAAGACTATAGTAGATTTAGATACCGTTACTCAGTACTTTGGTTTATAAAAGAAGACGGTAAACAAATACGGTTAAGTAACCAAAAGGAAATGGGAATATTTTTTGCAGAATCTACTTTTAAAAAAGATCACAGCAAAGATTTATTTTCTGAACTTTATGGTTTACCCAAACCAAAAACAAGAGGAATATCAAAAGTGGTACAAGAGAAAGCGGATGAAACTTTTAAAAAGCTAGAAGCTCCAACAGTTACTATCGATAAAACACCTCTTCGTAGAAATATAACGCACCAGTTACCAACTACACCCCCAAATGAAGATCAAGAAGAAGAAGTAGAAGAGGTGGAGGATGATTACTATTACGACAACAATGGTATTCAGCTGGATGATCAACAAATATATAATGCAGAAGATACAGTTGAAGAATTTCTTGGTTATCTCGCGAAAGACGCAAAAACTCGAGAGGAAATGAATGTATACCGTGAATTAGTGGGTTACATAGATCTTATGATCAGCAGGGTCAATGAATACAAATACTTGGGTCAAACAGTGAAAATGCAAGACAACACACAAGACGAAGTCTCAAGCAGGATAAAGACAGGATGGTGTTCCTTTGGACGATACCGAGGAATACTTTGTGATAAGAACATACCTATGGCTCTAAGGAGAAAAGTATATGATCAGTGTGTACTACCTACAATAACATATGGAGCGGAAACATGGACAACAACAAAACTGATAGAACACAAACTCCGTACAGCACAAAGAGCAATGGAGAGGCAAATGCTACATATCTCAATCAGAGACAGGGTTAAATGCACAGAAATACGAAAGAAAACTGGAGTGAGAGACATCATAAGGACAATAAAACAAGCTAAATGGAGATGGGCTGGACACACTGCCCGAAGAAGAGACAACAGGTGGACAACAAGACTATTGGAGTGGCAACCAAGGACAGGGAAAAGGAAAAGAGGTAGACAGAGAAGAAGATGGAGAGATGACATCAGGGCATATGCAGGAACAACATGGACAAGAACAGCTAGAAATAGAGATGAATGGCATTTTCATGAGGGCTACATCCTACACTGGATGAACACAGCCTAAATGAATGAATGAATGAATGAATAGATCTTATGAAAACATCGCGAGGACACAAATTAAAATTTGAAGCTGAATTGTATGCACTAAACAAAGAATTAACTGAAGTTAGAGAAAGAATCGCTGAAGATGATATAGGAGATGAAAATGCGATGGAACAACTTCGACAACGAGAGCAAGAAATATTAAACGAAATACCTGTACTTAAAGAACAAATAATCAAGTTTGATTATGAGAATAGTAGTCAATTAAATAGAATAAAAGAAACGTTATATAGAATTAAAAATATAGACAAAACGCTGAGTGAAAGAATAAAAACTTTATTTAGAGAACAATGCGTAACGATAGTCAGTTTATTAACGGCTGTTAGTATGACCATCGCTTTTATCGTCGAAACTATAGTAAATGCTGTAAAACCTACATCGGCGCAAGACGCCGTAGTGCCAACACCTCCTAAACCCGAACCGAGTGATAATGGCGTAAAAGACTGGATACAAAAAAACTTTTAAAAATCTAGGGGTCTGCTAAAAAAACTCGGAGAAAAAGCTTTAGCCGCTTTACCAGGTATTATCGGATCAATAGTAAGTTGGTTATTTACTACAATTTCAAAAGTAGTAACATGGACGGCTGAACACGTGTGGCTAACTTTGACGGGGATCGGAGTTTTAATTTTAACCTATAATAATAATAATAATAATAATAATGTGTGGACTTATATAGCGCACGTATCCACCAACTAAGTGGAGCTCAAGGCGCATTCTTTTTTTACGTGCATTACACAACACACGGGACCTACGGCTTTACGTCCCATCCGAAGGACGAAGCAATTATGGTTAAGTACCTTGCTCAAGGACACAAGTGTCACGACCGGGGCTCGAACCCACACCCTGCTGCTGACAACACCAGAACTTGAGTTCGGTGCGCTAGACCGCTCGGCCACGACACTCCATATACAAACTCGACGCTATATACAAACTCGACGCTATATACAAACTCGACGCTATATACAAACTCGACGCTAGTTATGAAATTATCAACTCGTAAATCATAATACCTAATCCAGTAATAATCGCAAAACCAATAATTAAAGCATTTTTTTTCATCTTGGTGTGTAGCGTCTCGAGTCACAAAAGATGATGATGGTAAAGTTTTCGCTATATTTTTAACTATCGGTTGAGATGAAAAGTCAGATTGAGCGGCTACACCGAGTAGTGTAGGTACAGGTGTATCGGATGATGCTAAAGTTTGCGCTATATCGTCAACTATCGGTTGAGCATCGGGGACGAGTTCTGAATTTGTATCTTCGTTTGAACCAAGCGATAAATCGGACGTTGCGATTAAAATATTGTTATTGTATCCAGCGACCTTACCTATTCGTAAATTCATGTCACTCGGCATCATGTATAAATTTTCTCCGATGACAAAGTTTAAACTCGATCGAGCCACATTTAAATTATTTTGATATCGATCAATAGAATCATCCAAACCGGGTGGTTTCTCGATCGAAGCATCGAGAATTTGTATAAATTCTCTTTTTGCATCACCACCGGTTCCAATTGAGAGAATTCCTGTTTTTGTTAACGCTTGAGCTCCCAATATCGCGTACATGTACGTTCTTATAGAGTCGTTGATTCGTTCTATACCACTATCCGTAAACCCTTGAGCTAATCCAGGTACAAAAGTTGGAGTTTGAGCTGTAACCTGTGTTTGAGCGACTTTAAGCATTTGTTGCGCTAAAAGTTTTTGACTAGAAGTTCCTGTAGTTTGAACAGCTTCGAGTATTTGCTGCGTTAAAAAGTTTTGACTAAAAGTTTGAGCTTGTGCCGTTTGAATTACTTTTTGCGGTATATCGTCAACTATCGGTGCATCATCTTTCATCGAACCGAGTATAAATTTATTCCAAGCTTGTTGAATATTGGGAGATTGTGAAATGTATTCAACAACGTACGAGTAACCACTATCATTATCACTATTAACTTTCGGAAGATTAACATTTTCAGAATCAAAATCCATCCTTTTCTTGTTTTGATGAAACAAAGTCGAATTGTCATAGTCTTTCCCTGGCACTGGTATGTAACCGTTAATGTTCAAATAATAGGCCGTCCCCAATCCATTAGAGTTTTTGTCTACTTGTTGTTTCCAATTCGATACTGGCGAGACATGAAATTCATTACATATACTATTGTACGCGCCAATGTCTATATTATTGTCAAACGCATCATATAATTTTTGAAAAGATGTAGGACAGCTCATTTCTTTGAGCATTCGTCTAATTTGATAATAAACGTGAAATTTGAAAAAACTACGAATCATCGGATCCGAATGCAACAAATGTTCGTAACCTACGCCACACCCTGTTGTACTACACCACGTTACAAAATTTAATTGATTCTGATAAAAATTTAGCGGGTTAGAATTCCAATCATTTACAACATCGTTGCTATCGACGTGAGGTACTACTTGTAATTTTGAAATGGATCGTTGAGTTCTACGTTAAAAAATTCATTTTCATTAATGAAAATATCTATATTCGTCAAATCTAGAGAAGTAAAATTATTAGCGGGTATATAATTTCCAGATTGTAAATACCGTTTCAATAAATTGCTTTGAAATGCTAATGTAAAAGGCATTTTATTATAATACAACTATAAATTATAAATTATAAATATAAAAATGCATCATACGATCGAAATTAAAAATTTAAATAATACAATCTCATTAAATAATACGATCGATAATCGAGACGGTAAACTCAGTATTTCTTTAAATAGTATTAACATTTGGATCGGTTACTATAACGTGCGTAAAAAAGAAAAAATATGGCGATGGAAAAGCTGGATAAACGATCGCAATGAACAAAGTGAAGAATCAGAGGTCGAGGTTATCGAACCTGGACTTTATAATACTAATGAAATTATCGATATTGTCTTAAAAAACACGGCTTGGCTCAAATTCGTCGTCGATAAAAAATTCGGTAAATCTATTATAACTATTACTCAACAAAATCGTAGAATTAAATTTTCATCGGGATTAGCTAATTTACTCGGATTTGAGAATGAATATTTAGCCGAGGGAGAGCACGAAGGAAAAAAAATTGATTTGCAACCTTTTAAAATAATATACATTCATTGCGATCAAATTTCTACGAGCGAAAATTTTTACGACGGAAAACCTTGTACTATTTTAAACGTTTTTCCGCTACAAGATAAATCGTTGGGAGAAAGTATGTGGATGGAATATTCTAATCCGTTACGAAAAAATCTTAAAACCGGTACTTTTAACGAATTAAGTTTTCAAATTAAAGATTGATTAGGTAGAGACATAAATAATCACGGTATGCCCATTATTTTATCCTTTGAAATTAAATAAACATTAATGTATTTATATGTATTATATTAAATATGGCGAGTATTTACGGACCTAGTCGAGCTCAACCTCGAACAAGCAGTAGCGATAGTCAACTGCGAGATAATCTGTACATTTATGAACAACACGGCTATATCGAGAGAGATGAAATGTTACTAAAGATACCTTTAGTTGAAAAAAATCAAATTATACTCGGATGGCACGGTGTATTTAAACTACCCTTCTACATGTTTAACGATCCACCGACATACTGCGAAATTTTTACTAAATTTATGAAAGACGGTGGAATTTTTTCACATCCCACGACGGGTAATTTAGGCGCTAACGTATATTATATTCCTTCTCCAGCTCGAGGAAAAACATTTATTTTCAATGATAATTCACAACATGTAGATTTCGAATTGTCTTTCCAAACGCGAGATAATAAAAAAGTTTTTGTACAAGCCACTTTTTTCGGCTCTTTAAACACTAAAATCTGTTTCAATATAAAAATTAAAAGTTTACCGTTGGTGTAGTTGCGCGTTTAAATAAATAGTTTTTTTAAATATTTAAATATATAAATATGGCGAGTATTTACGGACCAAGTCGTAAGAGCGACGATTATAGTGCACCAAACAATCCACACATTTTTGAAAAAAGTGGCTATATCGATACTGATGAAATTCAACAAGATATATTATTAATACATTTATGGAATCAACTATTCATGGACATATATTTTGGATTGGTGCAAAAAAACAACCACAGTTTGCGATTCAAGTAACATCAAATTTTTCATTTTATGCTAAATTATTAAGGGGTGAAAATAATTGTTATTCTACCGTGATGAATCGCAATCTATCTACAGATGATACCTTATTTGCTTTCCCTGATGATTTTAATGATAAAAAGTTTACTTTTTCCGATCAAACACAGCTTTTAGAATGTGGATTTTGCTTTAAACTGGATAATAGCGTTTTTAACATTAGAGTCGCCTTCAAAAAAGTATTTGTACAAGCAAAGTTTTTTGGTTCTTTAGAAACTGGAATCTGTTACGATATAAAAGTTAATACTTTTCCCTTGGTTTAAAATAAAAATTATAATCTTTTACTATTAATAAAAGAATGAATATGACTACAGAAACAGCAAAAGTTGATCCAACCTCTGATAATCTCCAAGAGTTAGTTCGCTACGAAGTACATCGTTTACAAAAAGAAGACGACATTCAAAAACAAATTTTAAAAGAGAAAAACGAGCGCGAGGCCGTATATGAAAAATTAAATGAAATCATCGAAACTTATAACGTCGTAGAAACGATGGCGAAAGCGGGTCTGATGGTTGTACTAGGCGCTGGATGTGGATGTGTCATGCTTTTCATCTATGAAAACGGAGATCGGCTTCGAAAAAATTTTTGATTAGATTTTCCGATTTTTTAATCTTGTTTTATTATTAGAAAATAATGAGCGCTCCTACAACGAATGTTTATCCAAAATTAGACGGTATGATGCTAAATTTAGATTTAAACGATGACAAAGAGTTAAACGTCAACGCGTTTCGTTTACAAAAAATCGATAACATTCAAAAAGAATTACGAACCGAAAGAAACGAACGAGAAACAATATATAAAAAATATAATAAAATCATTAACGCTTGTAGTATCGTAGAAACGATGGCTGAATTGGGATGTATGGGAGCGGGAGCCATTGGAATCGCTAGTATCGCTACCGTCGTAGCATCGCCGGTCGGATTTGTTTTAGAAGGATTAGCTTTAGGGATGGATGGTGCGGCGTTTGTCATCAGATACGCGAAAAATAAATTATTTAAAAAAGCTAAAAAACACGATGAGATTAGAGTTTTAGCATTATCTAAACTCAACACTATCGAAAACCACGTTTCAAAAGCGATCGAAGACGGTAGCATTTCCCAAGAAGAATTTCATTTAATCTGCGAAGAGCGAGACAAATATTCTCAAATGAAAGAAAATATCCGTACTAAATTTACGTCTAAAAATATCAACGTCGATGGAAAAACAGATAACAAAGCCGTCGTCGATAAAGATATAAATAAACCAAAAAAAAGATCTTATAGAAAAAATTATGAATTTAAAGTAAACTTTATCCTAAATAAATCTTATTATAATGATAAACACGCTTTGCGATCATTAGCAGAGCGTGAAAGACCTCCACCGTATTATTTTTAATTTATAAACTATAATTCAATTTTTTTTATATTTATAAAACTATTTTTTAATTTTTTTTAAACTGTAATCCAGTTGTTGTCTCTATCAACTCTTTCATTACTAAATTATAATTTCGTCTAGCCTTTCCTTCAATGTAGTTTTTAAAAAAAAAATTTAATTTTAATATTTTTGCACATTTCGTACATAAACATATCGCTGTTTTTGTACCATTTTTACACCTTCGACATGCAACAGGTATAATTTTTCCTTGATGAATTGGCCACTGATGTAGCGCGCAATATTCTTCACCGGGTACACTAGGTATACAACACTTGTCAGTTTTGCCTACTAAAAGCCATTCGCACGGAATAATTAGATTCGATAAATACTTTGGATAACTTACAGGCATCCTCTTTTATCTATTCATCAACAAAATATTAACGCGTTTTTTCACGATTTTTTTTTCAAAAACCAATATCTTTTTTTTATCCATTCAAAGGTCATTCACCCCCACCAACTTTTTTTTTTTTTTTTTTTTTCTAATCTCTCTCTCCTACAACTACACAGCAATTATTCTAAAAGTAATTTTTTAATATTTTGTGCTCGGATCAGGCAAACATATCTTTTACCCGTGATAAAAATAACACTAAAATACAGCAGAAATAGCAGACATTATAGTTGTAGTAAGAGTAAACATTATAATTGTCAAGTTGTAGTAAGGACATACATCAATATTGTCAGGTTGTAGCATGAGCAAACATTATAATTGTGAAGTTGTAGTAAGGACATACATCAATATTGTCAGGTTGTAGCAAGAACAGACATTATAATTGCTATACTTAATGAGCGCTCCTCTACCAAGGACATTGTCCAGCGGTATGACCCGTGCTATAAATAACACTAAAATACAGCGGAAATAGCAGACATTATAATTGTCAAGTTGTAAGAGCAGACGTTATAATTGTCAAGTTGTAGCAAAAGCAGACATCAAATTGTCAGTAATAACGGTGAGAAATCTGACCATCACATCATTAAGTATGAAGTCACGGACGTCATACTTAAAACCCGCCCTCTCGCGCTAGCGCGCTAACACTACTCAACACAAGTTTGCACATTTTTGCACCACACTCACACACTCATTTTTCCACATTTTTAGTCCACAAACGGGAAATTGCAGACATTATAATTGTCAAGTTGTCGTAAGTGCAGACATTATAATTGTCATACTTAATACGCGCTCCTCTACCAAGGACATTGTCCAGCGGTACGACCCGTGATATAACTAACGCTAAAATACAGGGGAAATTTCACCACTTCGTGGCAAAATAACAGACAGACCTTTACAAGTCTGACGGACGTAACGGTTTCCGCCAGTACACTATCGTGAAGTTTTCCTTAAATATTTAATTAATTAATTAATCTCTCTGTACTGCGAGGATAGATGTCGTCGCTTCGCGCCTCCGACTGGCGTCAACAATAACGGTTTCCGCCAGTACACAATCGTGAAACATTATTTCACCACTTCGTGGGAAATAAGTACGACGTCACGGACGTCATACTTAAAGTCCGCCCTCTCGCGCTAGCGCGCTAACACTACTCAACACAAGTTTGCACATTTTTGTACATTTTTGTACCACACTCACACACTCATTTTTGCACATTTTTGCACCACACTCATTTTGCACATTTTCCCTTCACCAACGGGGTCCGAAAAGCGCCTCATATACTACTACTGTCAGTCACTGCATGCGTTAATCTAAAAGTAGCACCCTGATTCCATGCCATGTTGAACGTGACGATATTGTCCATTTAACAGTTTAAATAAAGTACAAAAATAACTTATGAAGGGACCCACCATCAGTACACATAGTTATTGTTAAACCATGCTTTTAACGATTATTTTTGGACGTGTAATTTTAAAGCAATTGTTTTCCCTTCCTCCAATGTTTCGATTAAATTATAATATCTAAAATTGCCGTTAAAATATAAATTAAAAACACGGGCGATACGTCTTTTAATTGAATTTTAATTGAGATGTACGGATCAAAATAAGTGCAGCTGGACGGTCCCTTTAAATTCATAGACACGACCCATGGTGATGCTTTTGATATGACGTCAACGTGCCATGGTCGAGCGGTTTATTGCATCGGATTTGTGTTCTGATGGCTGAGTCGTCAGAATGTGGCTTCGAATCCCAACCGCGACCGTGGTACTTGTGTCCTTGTGCAAGACACTTTACCATAATTACTTCTCTCCACCCAGGAGTAAATGGGTACCTGTGAGGGCAGAGTTAGTTGTTGTGTTTGATTAGCCCATATGCGCCGAAATGGCAGCAATTGAGCTGTATACTCCCCAGGGAGCTGAGATGGTTTCAGGAATGATTTATGCGCCTGATGAGCAGGGGTAATAATGTACAGCGCTCTGATACCTTGTTTAAGAGCGCTTTAAAATGCCCGACATTATTATTTATTCATTATTAATTGAAGCAGATGGTACCACAAAAAGCAACAAGACCGCGTGCTGTCGATGACGTGTACAACTATCGCTGTTTTTTTTTTTTATGTGGGGAAAATCAGCGAGCGACAAAATATCAATCTAATTGAAAATGTATTTGGGCGAAGAAGAATATGAAGACGGTATTAACTATAGACGATGTGATGTATGACTATGGCATCATATGTTTACAAAAGAGCCCCAAAGGTGAAACTGCGCCGGGCACAAAATGTACACTGGTGACTGGTCTATGACAAGAAACCATCAAATCTTATATTTGTTAGCAGAAAAATTCTTTACTTGATTTATTTTTTAAGAAGGCACTAACATTACATCTCAATCTTATTCATCTGAAAATTAAAAAATAATTCTTGATGTTTTGTAGAGAAGCACAAAATGTACAAACTCTGCATACAAATACACACACTTTCACCCGGCGGGAAATCACCCTGGTATTCTCAGGTCACGCAAAGTGTAAACAACTCACATGGTCTATTATTATACAAATATAACATGGTTTGAGGGTGGACAGTCGATATTAGCTCCCCGAGGTATTGGAAGTTGAGAAACTAGTTCCCGAGGCGAACCCCCGAGGTATTGGAAGTTGAGAAACTAGTTCCCGAGGCGAAGCCGAGGGAACTAGTTTCTCAACTTCCAATACCGAGGGAAGCTAATATCGACTGCCCACCCGAAATAAACCATGTTATATTTGTTTTACTATACCTCATACATATTCACAATATTCTCTAGTTCGGCATCATTGAGCTTGGTAAATTAAAACGCGCCATTTACGTGTGCCACCATCTTTTCATGTGTATGTACGTAGCTCGGGCGATGTTCGCGCGTGCGTACTACTGTTCCCCGCTGGCATGTTCCCGGATGCGGGGAACAGATCGCCAGGACTATTTCCCCGCCGGGACTGTTCCCCGATGCGACAGTCTACTTCGCACTACTGCGCATGCGTATTTACCCTGTGCGTGAATACTCGCGGGCGCTTGGGAAATAGCCAAAATAGCATCTGGCACGTGATGGTGAATGGACGAGTGAGAATTCGGCTCTCGATCATGAATATGTATGAGGTATAGTAAAGCTTGCTTACTTCTCTGAGGTATATATGTTTGTAAAGTTTTATTTTACTTTTGTCCATTCTTCCCTCAAAAGGTAAACTTTAAAAAGCATACTTATTTAATTCACAGATATTCCAACCTGAAGGTAAAGGTCCGTGTGCGAACCAAACAAATACAATGAAATCTCTCCTTAATGAATGGACCCGGTCGCAGTCATCCCCCAGTAACCGCCAAAACCGAACGACGTACCATCCATCAAGTGTACACATGGCGCCCTCTACGACACACCCCGAACCACCTCAGGGTTTCACCTCATCACACAGCTCCCAAGAAGGCAATGCCGAAGAAGACGGTACAGAGGATAAGAATAAGAGCAGAGAAGTAACTTCAGGTTCACCCGAAAGACTTCCAAACAGACGACCTCCCCCTCCACCTCCGCGAACCACACCTCAGAGAGAGCTGCCAGATCCCATATACAGAAACGTTGAGTGTTTGCCTCAATCCCAGCCTTCAGATGCTCCTCAATTACCTCCTGCACTAGAGGTGACCCCTCCATCTCGACCGACTAGATCCCCGCCTGCAGTTTTACCTCGCAGGGGCTTGAGATCGAGAGTAATTAGCCACAGTTTCAACGTAACAGACAGCCATTCCTGTGCAAGTAGCTTAGAACCCCGTCAGCATAACTCACTTTGTCACACCGTTCATTCGAGTGGCAGACGTTTGCACAAACCGTTTGTGGATTACTTGGAACCTTATAAACTTCGGGTCGACGATTCGCACGAAAAGCCAATAAAGATCTTTTCGCCACGATCCCACCATTCAACTGGAATGCTCTTAGATGAAGCCGATTTGTCTTATTTAACACCAAACAGGGTACGTTGTTTTTAAATTAAAGAGCGCCCTCTGTCAAACTTTGGCATAAGCTGCGCAAATTGTTATAATTTATAGCGTGCTTCATAAAATCTTTTTTTAATGATCAGTCTGCGAAATGCTTAAAAGGTTTATACTAGCCGTCCATTTTAAATCTTGTCTTTGTTAATTTCACCAATATTGTATAGAGATATTATTATGTGGATGTGTCAATGCATTGATGTCCTACTACAAAATGTAACAATACACGTAGCCTGAAGATCTCACGTCAAGCTTTGAGTCTCGTGAATTACGTCAGATACCGACTGATCTCAATTTAAATATTATAGAGAGTTGCCTAAAGGCATCCACCGCACGGCCATGTTGATCCTCCACTATACTTCCCGGTATGCACCGTTGTAACATATATGCTACACTGACTTTGGCTTCTTCTTTTTTTTGGTCCAATAAAATACAATCACTTGTCAGCCTTTGTAACAATTCGTCCAAAATTTGCCATAGTGACCAATCCGACCTTTTTCAATTTTAAGTTTTCCCGCCCATTAGTACATTCAGGAAGAGACCTACCATTGTATCTAATGCACATGCATGTATTCCTTATAGTTTTGGAGATAGAGCACGCTTTCAAATGACGAATGTTCTAACTGGCTATTTTTGTAATTTGGCAAAGTGGCCAATACCGCATTGGTCACTATACCAACTTAATTCGGGATTGGTCACTATGGCAAATTAGGGACGAATTTATGTGTTACTCCTTTTACTGTGCAATAACCTCTTTTGATCATTACTAACGAGTTGAAGCTTGTATAGATAGATCCAACATGGCGGTCAGCCATATGCATGCGCGTAGAAAAGTTATGCTGATGGAAAGAGATATACAAAGTTGGAGGTGAAGTAAAGATGAATATCTCCTTGTTTATTTTGTCCCCAATACCCAGAAGATTCCCATAAAGCCCATGTTCCTAACTAAAGAGTGTTTGGCTGGTTACATGCATGATTTTTTTTTTCAAAAGCGATGTAGCAGATTAACTGTTGTGGGTGACAGTGTCAGTGAATGCATACGTGTCATGTATACAAAACGCACAATGTACACACATGTGCAGTGTACATGTGTATATTCATGTCGTTATCATAATTTTGTTGTATCATATTATATGCTACATTAATTCATTTTTTAAAAATCATTAATTAATTTTTTTTTATAATGATTATCAGAATTTTCCTCAACTGCTGTGTGGTCTTGGGTGATAGCGGGACACAAAGGAACACAAAGGGATTTCGCAAAAGCAATGCACGTACAAATAAATGTATATTGGCATCCAATGGCTTTGAATGGAAGCTCATGATCTTCTATCAGTCAGCGATTTTTTTCTGCAGTACACTTTGTCAACTGCATTTGTATACTAAAAATGTAATTTTGACTTTATTTTCCTTTTAAAAAATCCCCCACAACCGTGAGTTACTATTATATAGAAAGGCTTTTCTTCTGAATTAATTTTGTAGTTAAAAAAATGTATACAACAAAATTATGAAAATGTTGAAAAACCCAAGTCTTTATTCTTGAGGATAAAGACAGGGGACCAGTCTACCATACACGAAACAAACATGATTTGTATATGTCGGAATACATACTAATACCAATAGAGGGCGCTTCGACTAACGGAGGTGATACAAAATACTCTACGAATAAGTATGCACTTCTGGTAATGTCTGGGAATGCATACTTTATGAGATTCAAGATATTATGTATGACTATAAAAACCAAGTTGCAGCTTATTTTCATTTAAATATTTACTTCTCATGAAGTCGAACACTATTTTGCGAAATAATTTGAATAGAGAATTACCTGTTTACCAACCTAAAGGACCTCAGCAAAACAGTAGTTAATGTCCTTATGTTTCGAACCTAGCAGGTTCTTTCTCAAAGGCAAAATGGACGATAAACAGACATGCATACAAACTTAACACAGGAGTGGGCAGAAAGTTAGTCAGGTGAAAGGAACATTACCTACTATTTTGCGAAATAATTTGATTAATTTTTTTTTCTTTAACACCTCAGACATAAATATTTCAAGGGATGTTTGATACCATCATCACCTTGACAACAAGTAGGCCTAAGTTCTGGTGTTAGCAGCAGAATGTGGGTTCGAATCCCGGCCGTGACACTTGTGTCCTTGAGCAAGACACTTAACCATAATTGCTTCTCTCCACCCAGGGGTTAAATGGGTACCTGTGAGGGCAGAGTTGGTTGATTAGCCCTATATGCGCTGTAATGGCAGCAATTGAGCTGTATACTCCCCAGGGAGCTGAGATGGTTTCAGGAATGATTTATGAGCCTTATGAGCCTTATGCGCCTTGAGCACCAGTCAGTTGGTGGATACGTGCGCTATATAAGTCCACACATTATTATTATTATTATTATTATTAAATCAGTGGTGTTAAATTGGTGTTCATATTGGCCATCGCCCAATAAAAAGAACACCATAAAAGAATAACATTGACACTGCTGGTGTTATTTAAACACCACATTTATTGCTGCACTGTAAAAAAATTCTGTATTTTTACAGAGAAAATTTCACAGAAACAGTATGTTGTTTATTTTCACAACACTTTAAATGTAAAAATTTCATTTTTCTTGGATTTCAAATAACAAATTGCCTGTATTTTTAACATATGGATGTAAAATTATTTTATAGATTTTTGTAAACTATAAAAGCAAATTGGGGCGTTATCTTTATAAAAAAAAACATCTGTATTTTTACATCAAAGTGTCTGGCGATGCTGCTGCCATCACTTTTGATGTAAATTTACAGAATCTTTTTTACAGTGTGGTTTATGTTTTCTGAGATTACCATGCCAATTGTACATAAACGAAATATAAACACCAAAACAACAATATAATTTTCAAGAGTCTGGGCATAAAATTCATCGTTGTTTTCTGTACTGCCAGGAACTAAGCGCATCTGAGTCTAATCTTCAACTCAGCCGAGAACTAGAACCAACCTGCTCGATCAACACCATTCGAGACATCCCGTCAGACATCGGCGATCTATCCACCTCCGAACTGGCGCAGTGCTTCCGTCTTCTGAAACTCGATACGCAGATCATCAAGCGAGTACAGAGTAGTCAAATTAACGGTTCCCTCCTGGTCAAACTGTCCAGCCCAACGGTCAAGAGCGAGTTGGCCCTTACGGACTTCGAGGCGGAAAAGGTGGACGCTTTTCGACTGGGATGGAGGCCCGACAGCGAGGAATCATAGATACACCAAAATGTGTCATCATCTTGTTTTCTCTTCTCTTTTTTTTTTCTATAATATTATATTTTTAACACAAAGAAATTTAAAACCCATAAAAAATCTACTTTTAATGCTGTAAAAATACAATTAACTTACATATATATAGCGTGGCCGAGCGGTCTAGCTTACCGGACTCAAGTGTTAGCAGCAGAATGTGGGTTCGAATCCCGGCCGTGACACTTGTGTCCTTGAGCAAGACACTTAACCATAATTGCTTCTCTCCACCCAGGGGTTAAATGGGTACCTGTGAGGGCAGAGTTGGTTGATATGCGCTGTAATGGCGGCAATTGAGCTGTATACTCCCCAGGGAGCTGAAATGGTTTCAGGAATGATTTATGAGCCTTATGAGCAGGGGTAATAATATAATGCGCCTTGAGCACCACTCAGTTGGTGGATACGTGCGCTATATAAGTTCACACATTATTATTATTATTATTATTATTATTATTATTGCTACTGACACGACGCGCGCTATATTTTGCAAAGTAGCATTATTTGGAGTTAAATAAGCAGGAAATCTAAGAGCCATTTTGAAAAAGGAACCCATTTCTTATTTTCTCGAAGCCAAGATTATATTTGTAAATTACAACTACTCAGAAAATATGTATCTGTCTGATTAGATTTTGCGAAGTACGTGTCAAACTCTGTAATCAAGATGCTGTCATTAAACTGCATGCTGTCCATTACGCCTGTGTCAGAAAAGTACATTTGGGGGCCTGGGGAGCAACTAAGGAGGAGTGGCTTAGGAAAAATAAGGGGAGGGGAATCCAACTTTTAATGTGAGGAGTTGGACTTCTTGTTCTGGAGCCTAAAAGAGGGAAGCTCCCTCTCTTTCTCATCCTAGAAACTATGGTTTAAAGTAGTTTCCACAAAGATGTAAAGGTATGCAAAACAACATTAAAAACCTAGAGCTTCAATTATGGAATCAGTTGCCCCGAGTAACCCAACTTTTAACAAGTTGCCTTCTCCTTTGAAAGTGGATCACAGTTCAAACTTTCAATCAACCGCTGATCGAAATTTTAAAACAACGATGTATAAACTGTTTTTGCGAAAATAAGAAAATATTGTAAAGGACTGTTTGTATTATAATATTGACACTAAAATATGATTAGTTGTGTAATTTGTTTTTATCAATGTACACCACATTCTGAATTGATTGAACTTGTTATTATTTCATTTCTCGTACCACTGAGCATGATAATGTATACGACTGTTGCCTGTAGCTGTGCAACCTCTAGATGTTGCTCTGGTTATGCAAACACGACCCTCGGCCCATAGGGTGGTGCGCCCACCCATGCCGCGTTGGTGTCCGTAGGGGACAAGTGCTGAATAGAATCACACCGGAAGAACTATACAGGACCCCCAAGGGGTGCCTGGGTTATGCTTATTAGTAGAGTAAAAATGAATATTGATGGTGGCTGAATGGAACACGTGTGGAGCCGAACTATTTTTAGATCAATGTTTTATGTCAATTCATGCAGGTGTTGTACAATAAGAAATCTTGTGGCTCCATAATATGCTCACGTTTTTGAGAAAACGACGAAAGACTGTTGTAGGCCTATATGTTTTATGTTTTACAAAACGTTGCCATACGACAACGTTTGTAAAATCGACATAACGATTAAAGCACTTTAGGCGAAATAATTTTTTTCTAACCAGTGTTGTAAAATTCACTTTAACTCTGTCCCCTCAGTTTTCAGATCTTTGTCTATATCTGTGACTAAACTTATTGGCGGATCCAGGGGGGGCTAAGGGGGCTGTAGCCCCCACCCCCCACCCAAAATCGTAAAAAGAAAAAGAAAAAAAAAGGGGGGGGAGAGAAAAAGAGAGAGAGAGAGAGGGGGAGGGGAGGGAGAACGCACTCCCATTCCCACAGTGTGCGGGATAAACATAAGGAGGTGACCTACTTAGTACTGTACTGAAAAATAATTGTTTTTGATTCTCAGCCCCCCTAAAAAATGTTCTGGATCCGCCCATGAAACTATGAGGAAATATACTCCCACCAAAGGCAATAGACATTCAATTAATGTGCCACCTTCCGGCTCAGTCCTTTAGGGAATTAGGTTGGCATAATAAAGTGTGGTACTTTCACCTCTGTGGCCCAGGGTTCGAATCTCACTCAGACCTGAGCTGTTATGTGGATAGGGTTTTCTGTCCCTACCAAAATACGTGGGTTTTCCTGTACAGTCATTTGTATGGGGTTTTCCTTTCACATATAAAACTAAATATTACTTTTTTATTATACTATTTTTTTTTCTCTTCACATGTTTATTCAGGCTTAAGCGATGCAATGAAACTAGGCGCTCTTGAGGGAATCCTTGCTTTCATTACCAGAAAGATATCAAATTTATCACCTGTGGCCACGACCAAATCGTTTTTGTTTTGTTTAGTTATGTTTAGTTTTTTGTTTTTATTTGTGTGTGTGTGTGTTCAAGCACTGGCCGCGTTATGGGGACAGAGAACAAAAGAGGGATCCGGAATTACTTAGCTGTGGGGACATTTTGTGTGTCCCCACAACGTTTTTAATCCCCAAAATCCTTTGTATTTTGTCCCCACAACGCCCCGTGCGGGAATGTGTGTGTGTGTGTGTGTGTGTGTGTGTACGTGTCTATGGTGTAAACCGAGGACATATAACAAAAGGGAACAACAGGTCCTCGGTTGGCGCAAGTGTCCTCGGTTGGAAAACGTGTACAAATCTAATGGGAGAAGCCTCAAAAAGTTTAAGTCCAACAACAAAGGGAACAAAAGAGGGGAACAATAGGATGTCCTCGGTTTACACCATATACAAGACTGTGGGGGTGTTTGTTTGTTTGTTTGTTTTTTGTTTTTTTTTGTTTTTTGGGGGGTGTTTTTTTTTTTGCGGTTAAGACCGCGCGTCGATATTATGTTTCCTTATTGCGATTTCAGATTCATGAGTATTGTACAAAGTATGATGGGCATGGTTACTTTAAGGTTGAAGAGGTAGGCCTTTAACAAAGCTTTTTAGTTTACAAACTGACGTTGTAATTACCAATAAAGTAAAGTCAAGAAAGCAAAATGATGTATCATACTGACTTGATCTCTTTTTCTTGTATATGTTGCACAGTGTATTTCGTTGTCGGGTGTGCCCTTCCCCCTGTCCTTGTGTGTCCCCTTCACCCTAATTGCGCACCGCTGCGTCAATCGTACAATGACACATGACTTTCTGGAATCATATTCTGATGCAGAAAGGTCAAAGTGGAGTATTCGTTTTAAGCCTGGGGCTCCGAGGGCTTTTACGGGAGTCCAAAATGTCTCTGTCTTCAAAGATTGAGGCTAATACCAAGTAGGAAAAGGGACAGAATAATGAGACATGATCAACGGTCTCTTGGCTACAATCAAGCGGTGACAAATGACATTTATTCATCATAGTCGTAAAATAAACGGGGGAAGATCACAGCGTGAAATGACACCGTAAATTAAAGTCTGGCATTGGTGGGGCGTCGGGCTGCGGGAACACGGGCAAGGCGTGACGAGCTATGCCGAGCTCACACGGGGAAATAATCAGAGGGAGTTACGGATGATCACCAACCGAGAGAAAATGACAATATATCATGTAAACTGAAGCTTTGCTGATGATGGGTGGATGGATCGATTCAAGGGGTGGTCTTTTTCTGTTAAGTCTGCAAAAATATAAATGTAGTTTGGAAACATGTTCTGCGTGATAGGCTATTTCGTTTTGCGTGTTTTTTGTTTTTTTTGGGGGGGTGGGGTTTTGTATTTTCCCCGAAACAAAGGTTTGCAAAGAGGGCTTGCAAGTTCCTTCCAAAAATAGCCAAATGCTTATTATTCCAACCGGTAAAACGTCTGCTATGGTCGTGACGATATTTTTCCTTTTAGGCTGTCACGCCCCAATTATAGCATTGGTCCCAATTTTAGTTGGGATTTGGACAGGTCCAACTAGCTGTAGTTAGGCCAATAACGAGACGTAACAAGGCCACCGTAGCTTCCTTTAATAATCAGACTCGAAATCTCTTTTTCTCTTCACTACATGATTATTACCAATCCGCAGTGACGCGCACGTATTACCTGAATAAACCATAGCACTGTAGTTTTAATATCATTTTCAGTCCAAATACACTTAACCAGGCAGGATGTGCATGAGCGATGTGATTTAAACAAAATATCAATCTAAAAACAGAAATGTCGATGTCAAATTAAGGATGAAAGATAATTTGTTACTAGGAATTAGGTTTGCTTTGTTTTGCAGACGGCTGTTCCATCATTCATAAACCATGATCCATTCCACAAGTCATTATTGGAAAGCAGTCGACACGTATTAAGTTGTGTATCCTTCAAATCATCAGAAAATTATCAGTGTTGAATTAAGCATACAACATGGCAATGAATTTCGCTTCTATAATTACACAACGTTTGCAACATGTTGGTTCATCACAGACCAGACACCCACCTGGTCCATCCCGCGGGAGGACAGCTCGTTGGCTGGGGTAGGGATGATTCCCAACCCGCTAATGTTGCATACCATAGGAATCACTCATCGGGGCCAGTGTTACTATCCATTCTGCACAGAAAGATGACAGTGGCAGTGAACCGGTATGACATATCACCGGTTTTTGAAGAGGGAAAGGTGTCCCTCCCACAGTCACCTGTAAACTGCTTACACGAGGAGCAGAAAATAGGGCGATAGGGCAAGGCGAGCGTGATTCTTAAAGGTAATGTGTAGATCTTGTGACTTGTTTACACTTTGCGTAACCTTTAAGGCCAACAAAAAAGTCTCAGGTTTCTGTCATATGTCGGCTTCAAATTTGTTTTTTAATATTTTTTTGGCAACTAGTGAAATACGTGACAAATGTATTCGCGGTTATTGGAACCAGACCAAATTTCCCATACACAAAGTATGGTGGCCAAGAGAGGCCGCACAAATCGAGCAAACGTTCATCACCCTACGTGAAAAGGTCGTTTAAAACACAGCACGGCAGAATTCCAATCAATCCGGCAATTTTGGCTGAAATTGGACATCGTTTCATATCAACACAAAATTAAAAATGCTGACGCGCAGGTCTGAGGCGACGCGACGCTTTTTTGGCCTTGGAGTACCAGGGTGATTTCCCGTCGGGAAAAAGTGTGTGTATTTGTATGTAGAGTTTGTACATTTTGTATACTTCTCCACATTACATTAAGATTTTGTTTAGGTAATAGACTTCTGGTAGCAGCTGTTTCCAGTCTAGTGTTAGCATACACATTGGGTACATAGATTTTACCCAACCCTCATATCGATCGTGTATTACACGTACAAGGGCATGGCTATTGTGACAAGGGAATATTGTGTCATTCATGATATATCATTATTTACATGGACAAGGGTGTGGCAATTGTGATAAGGGAATATTGTGTCAATCCTGAGAAACTTGGGGTAAAATATTCTTCAAGCTACTGTACTCTTATTCAAATATGATGAATGGCGCCAATGCGAATAAGAACCGTAAGAAATGTCCTGTGATATTTTCTGTTCCAATTTTCACCTGTTGTCAGAACATCGCGACTGTGGCCGTCACCAACATTTTTTTTTCATGAAGCCATTGTATCGTATGTGATGGGAAGGTCACAAAATTTCAGATTCTTGGCACAATCTATCTGATCATTTTTCACATTTGACGGTCTTTCTTTTTTGCTGAAGTGTAAAAAGGGGAGCGTTGAATCTCCTTCATTCTCATTGATGATTGTCAAGACTGAAGGGACGGCAGCCGAGGCCTGATGGGGAAATCATTGTTATTGTTAATGTTATTGGTCATCGGTGCAACGAATACCTCGTAGCATTGGACAAATTGGGTAGGCTTTTCAACTCTTAGGATATTTTATTCGATATACGGTGTGAACAAAGACACATTGCCTGAAGAGGGACTCGAACCTTATACCTCGTGGTTTATTTGATGACAATTAACTCAGTATTAGACATCATGATCTTGTAATAGAGTTGCACAAATTCATCATAATTATAAGAACACTGTTTTAGCCTTCTTTTCTGACACAACTTTTGCAATCCCATGCTCCCCTCTCTCCCCTTCCCCTCACGACAAATCCCTCACCTCACCTCTCGACAAACTCCCCCTCACCTCTCGACAAACCCCTCCCCTCACCTCACGACAAATCCCTCCCCTCACCTCACGACAAATCCCTCCCCTCACCTCTCGACAAACTCCCCCTCACCTCTCGACAAAACCCTCCCCTCACCTCTCGACGAATCCCTTCCCTCACCTCTCAACAAATCCCTCCCCTCACCTCTCGACAAACCCCTCCCCTCACCTCACGACAAATCCCTCACCTCACGACAAATCCCTCCCCTCACCTCTCGACAAACCCCTCCCCTCACCTCTCGACAAATCCCTCCCCTCACCTCACGACAAACCCCTCCCCTCACCTCTCGACAAATCCCTCCCCTCACCTCACGACAAACCCCTCCCCTCACCTCTCGACAAATCCCTCCCCTCACCTCTCGACAAACCCCTTTTTTATAGGTTCACTGGGTGTGAAACGAATGATATCAAAGCATTTGGGGTTATTTCTCATTCCTTCAAGTACAGTACATAGGCCTGTAACTTAAAATAACACGCTCTGGTTATTAGCCTCGATCAACACAGCATCCCTTAAGATAGAAACCACAAATTATATGATGATTTAACATTGACCGTGCACTTCAAAACATGCTCGGGGGTTCGGCATACTGCTTGTATAAGTATCAAATCACGCCGTGTTCTGAACACTGGCGCAGACTTCCAGCTGGTGTATGTACTGTAATAGTTCACCCTCCATATCGACCAGCGATTGCTTTTACCTCTGTGTGAAAATGCAGTGACCTGCTCCTTCTGCTTTATAAGGCTGGCTCTGATTGGTCGCTCGATTGCCGTGACGAATGTGTCAAGGAGTTATATAAAACGTGAATGGCGGAGGATTGACAGAAGTAAACGTGGCTACATCGTCAAACAGATAAATTGTTCCGTCTCAGCGATTTGTAAATGCTTTAATTTGTTGAAGCCATGTTTTGGTCTTAATTGTGTGAGTTGGGGTTTTCGTTCTTTTGGTCGAACATTTCTTATATGACGTTACACAGAACATTTCCTCCACTTGCCAAACTATTGACATCGAATTGTTTAGGCCAACAAAACTGTCAAATTAACTTAAAGCAGCAAACAGCGAATACGTTTCACAAAGGTTTACCCAAGATGACGAAACAGCCTGAGTTATCGATAGACCCCGACCAAATCGACGCCACGGTCCTGACGCTTTTGGGCGAACGGAATGAAAACAACCAAGAGTGTATTGAACAGTCGAAACCAAAGAGACGAGGCAGAAAGCGTAAAGAGCCTGGCAGCACCGCCGGCTCCAGAGCAGACATGGAACCCAAACCCGTCAAACGTGGACGAGGGAGACCGAGCAACGCGTCAGCCGCGGCGGCAGCCGCCGCAGCGGCTGCTGCAGCTGCATCGGCCGACCGCGCAGCTTCAAATTCCTCCCCGTCGTCCACCGTGGATGAATGCGGCGTGGTCTGCAATGCCGCCCGTGAACGCTCACGCGTTAAGACACTCCGAGATGCGTTCCTGGACCTGCAAAAATCGTTGCCATCCGTACCTCCAGACACTAAACTCTCCAAATTGGACGTCTTGGTGCTGGCTACGACTTACATCGCTCATCTTATGAAGACTTTGGACGGCGAATCCAACAAACCGGAGCTTGGAGCGGCCATGAGACTGGGGCGAGACGGAAGACGTAATGGGGGAACTGCCGTTGAAGAGGCGGGGGCCAACTCGGACAGAAAGCACAGACTAAAAGTTGACGGATATCTGCACCCAGTTAAGGTAACATTTGCGTATATTGATCATTATATTCATGTGTGAAACTATTATGAAATTAAAAGTTATAGGCTACCCTTATATGGTTTGATGTCTGGTTGTCATTCGATGCTATTCCAATCACTGTAGGCCCTATGTCATTAAAATTACTTTGTAGTTGTTTAGTTATTGATGAACTTGCTATGCACTTGATGCATTTCCATTATGTGATTTGACAATTAACAATTGGGCTATTCTGGTATCTCTTGGTACGACAAAAGAGAGTGGTGATGGCATTAGAATTTCTTAGTTGGCGACCATGTGATTGCTTGCGTGTGGGGGATCCAACTACTGATTTTTTTTAATTGAGCAATGATCTACCAAACTAAAGTAATTAAGCGACCGCGATCATTTTGACAAGATAAATATTGCGAGACTGAATCTTTCTAATACACAAATCACATTAAATACATCCTTGTAACAAATCAGTGCTAAAATATGACTTTTAAATCTCGCGACGAAATAAATATACATCCTCATTTGCTTTCTTAAGGAGAATTAGATTTACATATGAAAATGGTAAAGAAAGTATGCCCCAAAGCAAACACGTGTATACAAAATAATAAAGGGAAGGTACAACATTGGAAATTGGTATCGCACGTTCTTTTCAACCCTCTAGTATTTGAGAAATCTATAAGAATAAATAAATTAAAAACAATTTATGTGAAAGTTTCAGTGCAATAGAAAGCGACAAAAAACATGTTTTTTTAAATATTTTTATGTTTTACAAAAAGTAAATTCTGTCAAGTCGACATATCAATTTCTGTTTTCTCTAAGATGAAAGCACTTCAGACGAAATAATTGTTCAAGGTGATCGATACGTTTTTAGATAGTACCAAGTTTTTAGACAGTAATTTGTTAATTTGATAATTGTGGTAATTACCAATATTTACCTTCCCTTTTATCAAACTTGTTTTGTTTGGTAACATAATTTCAACAAGAAAATCTTGATTGCAAATATGGTGTCGTGGCCTAACATTTCGACACTACAACATGATTTTATTAAAGGAAAACAAATCCACATAAAATATTATATCAAATTTAAACCGACGTTTAGCGTATTTTAATCATTTTATGGTCGTAGTTAAGTCTCAACACAATCATAAAAGTCGTACTTAAATATTAGTAGAAAACAACTAAAGGCAATTAAACATGTTTATGTGAGTTATTAGAACCTTAAGACCCCTTTGTGTTGAGTGTGAATGATGTCTTTATGATTGCACTTAAAGTATAGAGTCAAATGCATCTTCACGTTCATAACGCTGAAATCGGCAACCCGAGAGAACCCTAGGCCGACCGCAAATGGCCGAGCAAACCGGCTGGCTGTCAGCGGCTTTCAACGGCTGCCGCTGACAGGGCGATTCTGTCTGTAGAATTGCGTGCAATACAGTTAACTCGATTGGTTCGCTTTTTAGGGGAAGGGTAGTGGGGCTTTCATTTCTGCATTAACTTGTTTTAACTTAACAAATAACAAATAACAAGTCAGAGTTGTAACTCCAGTTATTTTCAGAACTAATTACTACTCAATTGAGAATTTCACATGGTGTCACCGCAAACAGTCTTTACCTATCCTTTTCACCATGCAAGGCTACAAATATTACAAATCAGTGTTTACTTTTCAGATGAACAATCTCTGTTTCTTACTACACAAATTGTATTATTTAACAAAGGTCGTGTCGTGAGTTGACAATAATGTTGAACTTATTTTTCATATTTATCGCAATTTACCTTAACCAAGTGTACTTTGTTATCACAATTAAATCAAAATAGAACCTCATTGAATAGGCTATTATGAAACGCATATCGGAACTTAACTTCTAACAAATCGGGTGTAATTAATTTCAAATGCAATTTCTAATCGTAAAAAGCATTAATGATCACGGTAGTCTTCATCGTTTTAAAGAACAGTCATCTATCAATAAATGACATCAGAATGTCAATAACTAACTGTATTGAAATTTCAAGTTGGAATGAATTCGAATCTCGTTTTTGCCAGTCGGAATTTCTGAATGTATAATGTTCACTATTTTCTCATTAACGACTCGACGTAATGAGCTTTAAAAATTCACAGGTCTGTTGTTTTATTCACATCAAGCGAGAAACAGCAGAATATCTGTTTACCAATGGTATATCTGTTTACCAATGGTATATCTGTTTACCAATGGTATATCTGTTTACCAATGGTATATCTGTTTACCAATGGTATATCTGTTTTCCAATGGTATATCTGTTTACCAATGGGATATCTGTTTACCAATGGTATATCTGTTTACCAATGGTATATCTGTTTACCAATGGGATATCTGTTTACCAATGGTATATCTGTTTACCAATGGTATATCTGTTTACCAATGGTATATCTGTTTACCAATGGTATATCTGTTTACCAATGGTATATCTGTTTACCAATGGTATATCTGTTTACCAATGGTATATCTGTTTACCAATGGTATATCTGTTTACCAATGGGATATCTGTTTACCAATGGTATATCTGTTTACCAATGGTATAATTAATTTTTGTATACGTAACCTTAAAGGGACAGTGTCGTTGCCATCAGAGAAAATTTCAACACTTGCATGGAATCGGTGTCCATGTTTAAGATAAACACAGTGACTAGAAATTACTAGCTCGTTTATGCAGCAGCAACGGTAATATGACCTTATCATTTGGGGTATTATTTTCAGTCACTGAGTTAATCTAAAACTAACACTAACATCAAAAGCTACGATATTGGTCCTTTTAGCGTAATTTGTATATTTTATTTATTTATATTTTTTGGCCGGTAAATTTCAAAATTTCAGTGCCAGGTTAGAGACAAGACTTGCCTATATCATATCATAAAGCAAAGAGTATCAGTTGATATGCGACCGGGCTTTTAACAACTCGAAACCTTCTTGGAGTTGTCATCGGAGTAACGTAACGGCATTAACGGTTAGAATCTCTCATCTCCTTCTGAAATTACTCATTGGATCTGGAGAGTTTGCTTTCCACCGAAAAGGTTATTCCACTTTCGGTTGCGATACATGAACTTATTCTACGTTTGTTGTGAAACAACAAAAGTAATGAGAAAATTACATTGGCCTAAAATAACAAATATTACATTGTGTGTAAATTTAGGGTGATCCACACAGGTCTACGTTTGTTGACAACAGCGGTTGGGCAATAATAGTTGGTGCATGCGAATTTCCAAATAGTTTGTATATGTCTGTTGACATTTATTCGACTTAAAATTTGACAATTAATATGAAATTTGTGGGAAATATTTCGCAGTATGATAGGGCAAGATGAGGAGAAAGGACTGACCGCCCCCAACTACCCACCCGACACCCTCGTGATTGATAATATGAATTTTCACATGAGTTCACGTAAGGATCTCGAAATAGGGTCCGGCACATGGGAAAAAAATGGGACGCACTTCTTAAACATAGTGGCACACAAAAAACGTACAGTAAATGTACATGCATGGCAATACAAAAGGGGGGTACACACATACCCCTCCCCCCCCCCATTCCGCCAATGCAAAGGTTGATATCTCCACGGTGGTGTTTCTTTCTGAATCCACCACGAGTGAGTCTGAATCAAATCAGATAAAACATTTGAAATACGGATCGATATACAGGTGTAATGTGTACCTTTGCTTATAAGAATATCTGAGAATCGAGTGTGACAAAATGAGAAGAAAAAAAACTTTTATTATATTACTTTTCATCATTCAGTTTAATTTTCCATAAAACTGATACCCAGGTGTTTTTGCACAGTGTCAAGAGACAGGTGTAATTTACTACAGGCGTTGCACCTTTGAGAATCTAGTGTCACATTGTAACAACTCAAGTGTGACAAAATTAAAAACTATAAAATCTGATTATATTAATTTTATTCTATCAATTATAATGTGCCTTATATACCCAGGTGTCTTTGCAACCTGCACACTGCATCGTAAAAATCGCTTATCTGGCCCGGGTGCAAACCTATACCTTAAATTCTCAATACACCCGTCAGAAACACCCCGCACGTGCGCCAAATATAGCTATCACTATTATTAAACCCTAAAACGAGAACGAAAACAATGGCCGGGCATGCCCAGCGGTAATTGCCATCACAGCGTGCCACTTCTCCACTCTGCTCAGGGCCGCTTTTTAATTAGACAGGCGAATCGTTGCCAAATTGAACCCCATAAAACAAATCATCGTGCGTGTGATACGACTTTTATTTTGTTTTTTTGAGTTAGGGGGTGTCTTTGATAGTTCATGCACTCTCCTTCGATGCACCCACGCGCGCGTGCGAGTGTGTACCACCACCTTGGCCCGGTTTGCACACGTGCGTAGATTGGGGCTGTGATTGTTTCATTTTGTTCCCCTAATCAGTGCTATTATTTTTAGATGATTGTTTTAGCAGAGGTTAACAAAAGGGTCAGGTCGCCCCGAGTGAGGCGTTATTATTTTATGGTTATATGTTCGCTTCAGTACAAATGAAGTTCAAAAAGTCAATTAATGTGGTTTTCCTTTGTCGGTCTAATAAGCCTATAATGAAGAGTTTGCATAGTTAAAAATTAAATGCAAGAACCATTTCACACAATCTATATTGAATACATGCAATATAACTCTTCGTGAAGAAACTTTTTTAATCATGTTTATATTTCCGATAGCAAACCAGTGTCTCAATACTGAATAGTAAGCATGTTCCTTTTTATTGTTTTATTTTGTTTGTACTTGTTTTTAATCCCTTGGATTGATTCTTATTTGGCTTTTTATATTATATTTTTATTATATTGTTTGATTATGTTTGGCAGCATTATGGAGAGCCACTAGATTGTGATTTGGTTGGCATTTTGGTAATCCTACAGGGGTGCTGTCAACATTTTGTCATGTTTACCTTATTTTCATCATGTATATGTATTTTATATTTTTCTCTAATTGTTTTTTTACCATTGTGTTTGTGATTGTTTCTGCCCTGTGAAATAATAAATGAAATTAAATTAAATGAAATCATTAGCAAGAAGGATCTACAGTGATTGTTCATATTGACCATCCTCTTAAAAAACAAAGACGGAGGAATATGTTCCTTCCTTCATGTCACAACTGAGTCCTTAATCTGGGGATCTATGATTTGGCATCGTTTAAGATGGGTGTTGTCGAAGATGTTTCGGTTTTATCGAAGATCCGGCCTTCTTTGTCATACCTTTTTGTTGGCCCAAGGATTCATGGTTGTAGTAGTCTTGAGTCCGTTGCACTTTAGGCAAGTTCAAGGTAAACACCGTGCCCTGATTGTATGATGCCGAGTAAGGTCGCTCTGGTATACTCGTTACACGGTCTGTCGTTAACTCGGAATGTCCGTGTCGCCTCTAAATTCAACTTCGTTGACCCAATGATAATTGCGATTATAAACATCTGAAGAAATTAACTTGTTTGACGAGAAAACGAGGGAATATTGCTATACCGAAATCGTTAATAGTTAAAGCCAATATACGCATTTAGTAAAATGTCTGTATAGTTACAGAAACAATAGATATGTACAGAAACAAATCTGTGACTGTTAAATCCTTTTATTTTGCCCTCAACCAGAAAATACTAAAAGTGCATTGAGATTTATCATATTCGTTCGAATGTAGAATGTTCGTCGATGAAACTGAAAATTCAGCCTTGGTTAATAATTGTATTCATTTGCACCTCGGACAGAAATATTTCAAGGGATGTTTTATCAAGTAAAACTATGTTTTGAGTTACCAGAAATTTGTTAAAAATAGAGGCTTTGAATTGTGCACCTATTAGCCACACAGACCTACACGTTTGGTAATTTAAAAGGAATTCATAGTTCGAAATACAAGTATGGGTTGTGATTCTGCTGGAAAGGTTGTCGACACTTTATATCCCACCAATTTATTCGGTCTAATAATATATGGGCACATACTTAAATTAGTTTTTAAGAGATATGATCTCTTTTTATATCTTGGCCATGATATAAGTTATTGCAAACAATGAGGTGTTTTTGGTTATAAAATGAGTATGAATCAGTTTTTTTCTCATAAATGGAGATCTCACAACAATTTTGTTTTATGAATATGTCTTAATCCACGTTGAAAATGAACGCACATTGTGGTCTTTTTACCAAAGCTTCTTTGAGCTTTAGTAATTTTCAACATTTGAAATGTAAACAAAAATGTCAATGAACAAAAATCTAAATGAGAAAGAAAAATACACAAATTGAGAGTCGCTCGAGATGCACTTTTGAAGACGGAAGAATCATTTCAAGAAAGGCTCATCAAAACCCAATTCCAAGAGCAATTTATTTCGTTTATATTTTCGTTTGGATCGTGGTGTTTGTTTAATTTTCTCGCCATTCACAAGCCGAGGCGCTGACAGACTGCGGGGAGAACCCAATTCGGTTAATGGAACAAGATGGCGGTCACATACAAGGAAAATGACGCATGGATTATTGGGTCAACCTAAAATAAATGGTTGCAGGAAATAATTGCTGTAACTTCCAATCAAAATCAAAGCATTTTTTCCCGCGAGTTGATCGAACTATTTAGACATACACATCATTATTGCGCCATTTAAAAAGCTTTTGTATATTATAAACATTAAACAACCTTAACATCGGTCGAATATGATGATTAATGGTCGAAAGGCGAACTTAATAGAAAGTTAGAATCAGATCAAACCAATGGAATTGGAAAGACTAGCAATTTGTTGGTTTGGGAATATCTGGGATGATTATACATTAAAGCTATTATACAGTACTGGGACCAATTCCATATAATTGCTTACCAGAAAAATCTGCTCAGCAGATTTCTTTGGTTACCAGCCTAATTTTAATACAAAATGTATACATTTTTGGCTGGCAGTCTGTTTTATAATGCTTAGCAAAAATAATTATTTGCTTAGCAAAATTCTCTGCTAAACAGCTCTATAAAATTGGCCCCTGGTGTCAAGGTATCAACAGTTTCTTGAAGTCTGTCTGTCTGAAGTAAATTTATATTTTTACTTAATTAAAATCTGAAGTCAGATAAAAATTCCATGAATGATTCTATACTTGACCAGTGTGAGTTCTCTGCACTCTGGCACCCCATGAATGTGCGAACCAATAGACCTGTTCATCCGAGAGAGATAACCAACCTTGACTTGATGGTCATTATGCAATTTCAATCAAGTATTTTTTCAAAAGTGAGTTGATTTATATCGAAAAATAAACATTGGCCTTAAATGGCCTTAGATTAAATGGACAAGCAAATAGAATGGCAAATGGCCTCTCAGACCTCACAAGAAAGCCCAGGTCATCCTGACCAAATTAGGGTGGTCAGTCGCACACCTGACCGCAATGATTGAGGGCATCGACTCTGGTCATTTTGGCGTCCGGTAACCCTTGATCTTGCCCGCCGCGCGCTATGGTCTAGCCGCCGGGACAATCCGGTCCATGGGTTACACACCTGCTTGGTAAAAATGTTTATGGTTTACCATATCACTACAGGTAGTGCACCCTCTACCGGTGATTTCAAAAACCACTGCCAATGTCTTTTTGAGATTTTGCAAATGACATAGAAGTAATATATAAGAAGTGGTTTATGTATAAAAACCAACCTGTGAAAGTTTCAGTTTATTTTATTGTGTGGTTAACCAAAAAAATAAGGAAAATGCATTTAGATTCCTGTCTTCTGATGACAGAAATTCATTTTGATATTGGAAATTATTTCACTAATTTTACTGACACGGTAGCACCCAAGACATGAATATTTCAAGAGATGTTTGATACCATCATCACCAGTGTTATGTGAACTGTGATAGTTTATGGGTTTTTTTTTTCGAGATTACCAATACCACAGCAATGGCTTAAAGGGGGACTGACATCCTTTATTGTGTGTGTATTTAAGGCGTTTTGTAATAAAATATTGTTTTTGAGACCCACCTGTGTCTATTTAATCATTGATTTATGAGTACAAGTATTTTAAAACAATGTTTGAAGTGTTTGGTGGAAGCTTCATTTGCATAAGATATGTGACGTAAGGTCGGGAAGATCCGATTTGTACATGATGTACATATACATACAAACGTTTCACACACGTAGCGTCGATTTCATTTCTTCCGTGATTTTTGTTTCCGGAACTAATAAAATGCCGGGAAGATGTGTTTCTGCAGGATGCAGCAACACCACCAAAGACGGTGTTAGCCTTCATCTGTTCCTGACCCAAAATCGCCGTATTTGGACGAGCAAAGTTCGACTGACAAGAGAAAAGTGGTCAGGTCCATCGGCTCACATAGTTTTGTGCAGCGATCATTTTGAGCCGAGTTTTGAGCCGAATTTCTCTTCCCGACATGACGTCACGAACAGCTCCTCCGTGCAGGGCGTAAAAGTGGGGGGCATTTTTACAATGGAAAATAACACTCTCAAAAACAATAAAAACACAAGACAAAAATTATATTGATCTTTTACTGATATAAAAGAATAAAACGATCACATATTTAACTGTTTGATTTAAATCCATGTCAGTCCCCCTTTAAATTCTGAAATGTTCTTGAATAATTTTCAAAACTCATAAAATGACTTTCGTTACCAGCGATAGACATCAAGAACTCAACGCATTCTGTGGTGATGATGAATGCACATTAAATCGTAATCAGATCATTTCAGAGAGTGTACGCCTTTGGTAACTAATACCCAGTTACAACATTACTGAATTATAATCTAAAAACTTACTTGATGTGAAGTTGATGATGGTTACCAAGCACCGTGAGAAATTATTCCATCTGACATGCTGTCATTTTTTAGATGGATCACGGTCGTGATTCGATGTATGAAAAGTAACCTGAATGCATGTCCACTGTGACCTATAGAAAACAATGAGCTGAATGTTTGTACACGTTGGTTTATGTACATCTCTCTTGATTCGTATAATGTATGAGTTGAATTGTGTCTCCATTTTACTAATGGTGTCAACTTCTTTTAAATCGTTTTAATTAAACACAATTAAACAAAATACTAGGGGTATTCAACAATTTAACAAAGAACCTGCTAGGTTCGAAACGTAAGGCCAAAAAATCCTCTTTAGATTGGCAAGCAGTTTGCAACAGTGTATTCTCTATTTCTAAAATACTAGGGTGTTAAAATAACACCATTGTGTCAATCTATAATTGTTCCATATTGGGCGAGTTGTCCAATATGAATCACCATTCACGAGTATTGTGTTACACCCCAAATAAGTGTAAGCCTAAGGCCTATCATTCTCACTGATGTACAGATTTTGGTTTCCTTTTTACATCCGTTGGATATTTTTCACAGATTGAATATTCAAATTGTTGAATACTGTTTTGTTTCCCATTGTACTGTAAACACGAGTCCTTTGTGTTTCTTATCGGCATGACTGCGCGTCTTGTATACGGGTCATAGTGTTCGGTATCCGCTTGATGTGTACCGTGTTACCCCCGGGCCGTACCGGCCAACACGCCGGTATCCCGTAGGTCCCTTCATTCTAAAACACCCATCGCTATCTGATGACTTCCATTAAAGCTTTCGATGTATGTTTAATAGAACTCTTAGAGCACTTTGAAGGGAAAGGTACAATATTAGTAATGCTGGTAGAACCTTTTGTACGTGAGTATGCTACTTTCTTTGAACCAATTGCAAGACAAAGATTAGTCAATATGCAACATGCGAAAGTTTCAGCGTAATGCATTGTGAACATGATGATGAAAATGCATTCTACTTCCTAAATCAAAAATGGAAATTATTTCATTTTTCTTAAAAGTGACAGCACCTCAGACAATATATTTCTAAGTAAGATTGATACCATCATCAGCGTTACCCAAGTTAAGTTTCACATTAACATTCGGAATAGTTGTTATTTTTGAATTTTTCGTGTACACTCTACAGGTACACGAAACTTAAGCGTATAACGTGAGATACTGTGATAAATGGTTATTTATAACCAATTAATTAAACAAAATGTTCAAGGTAAAATAATTCTGAAAGTATTTTAAGACATTAGTTTCATAATTAAGCCTATAAATAAATGCGTGGAATTGAGTAAAGATGATGTTAATTTGGATGATATGACAGTTGAAAATTAATTTTTTTTTTAAACAAAAAAACATGGCTACACACAATATTTGGTGAGAAATGTTAACTAAAAACTCGGCACTGACATTCATAATGTTACTATGCTATATATATACTAATGTTTCACTATTATAATTGCCCTTAACCTTACTATGTCAAGGACCTTATATCTCGATTTATTCAATATAATTCATAGTTAAGGGAAATATCTTCTAGAATTGTTTCTTTATAACAACTAGCCTACATCGAAATCGTTGTTTTGATCACCGGAACTTGATATGTCCTTCACCGAGCCACAAGACGCACCGGGCCCCCGTCCTGCGCCCGTACGTGCGACAACGCAAGTTCGGCCAGTTAACCGCAATGTTGTGACCCGTAATATTTAGGTAACAGGGGTACTCGCTCATCGAAAAGAATGACCTAGGAAGCACGGACACACTATTAGAATTATCTCTGATGTAATGTGTAACAGATACCACGAGTCTCAGTAGACTTCACCTGAAGACAAACAAACAAAACGGTACACAAACCAAGTGCGCACTGGTCGAGCTGCACCGAGAAAGCACAGAAACACGTACTATTAGGGTTGCCTTTACTGTTAAATCTAAAGCGATTCTAGCATCGATTCAACTTGTCTTGATCGTTTTCTCCTGAGGAGTTGAACCCAACCGTTCTGTCCAGCACTGAAGGACACGTGGTACAGGGGAGCAAGCGCCCCCATTGTGAAGGGGAGCAAGCCCCTCCATTTTATTATCATTAATGTAAATAAACCATACTTTTGGCAATGTGCCCCCCCCCCCCGGCAGTGTGCTCCCGCTTTTTCCTGCAACGTCGCCCCTATTTTTATATACTTTATGAACCTCTTCAAGAGAGACTGGTTCCCGTTTATATATTGACCTGCAGTGTGAGAAACTTGTAATAGAGTGTATTTTTGTGGAATGGTTCAGTTGGAATTATTTTTAACCCCTTGCAAAACTGCGTGTTGAAATAACACCCGGTTAATGTTCTTTTGCCATGGTGTTTTTATTTATAACACCACTGGTTTAGTTTTAACACTATTGTTTTTGCAATGTAGAGATTTATAAGATGTAAATTTCCCACTTAATTTAGGATGGAAATAAGTCATGAAAACATCAAGAACGTATATAGAGAAATTGCGATATAGCGTGGGCGACGGAAACCATGTATCATCACATTGGATTCATAGTAGTGAATTATTTATGGTTATATTCCTTCAACTTGACGACTGTTTTATGACGGTATGAGAGTGACGACAGGAATATTATATATAGGTACATTATATTTCAACTCTGTTCGATGATTGCGCAACGGAATGGTTAATACATATCCGAGAGAGACAATCCGAACTGCTTTTAAAAATGGGTACAGCAACTGCAGCTATCTGCATTGTATCGCTTGTCAACAACTCAAGTTCCATGCACCGGAAAACATAAAATACAGTTATGGTTCCGAACATCATACCACGAGATCTCCACTTTAAGGGAAATCAGCTAATAAAATTGCAAAGATTTTCGATGTTTTCATCTAACTACATTATAGGAAATAATACTGCCCTCTATTGGTATAAAATGTACAGTTACTCTGTGTAAAGTTGGTGATGGTATCAAATTTCCCTAAAAATAAAGTTGCTGAAGCACTTTAATTTTTCAGAAAAGGTAAATTATTACATATAAGTTTACCGCAAAGAGTATACTCATAAGATGACATACAAATATAAGAAGCTATTCTAATAACTTAGCATTTTTCAAGGGTTTATTTTGCCAGTTTATTTTAATATAATAATCTTCAAATATGTAACTTGGATCCGATTCCTCCACGGACGTTGATGCGCATGCTCGGATGATAACAGCACTCGCAGAGTTCACTGCCCGTCGGCAAAATGGCGAAGTGGCGACAACTCCGCCCTCTGGGTCCAGCGCTATAGTTTCTCCCCTTCCATCAAGCAAAGTCATGACATATTACGGATAAGAAATCAAAACTGAGGAAACTTAAGAAGCCGATGATATGTGTCCCAGGGGGTCCGTGATGGCTGCAGACGGAGCAGATACACGCCGTGAATCGGGTGTGATTCCTCGGTAGGATGAGCTCACCTGAGTCGTGTTCTGTTTGAGCGGTGCTGAATATTGTATGCATATCTTAAAGGGAAACCTGATTTCGTGTAAGATTTCAAAAAGATGACTTGTTGTATTTTGACATATGCGCACTTTCAAGTACTTAGTAGAAGTTCCAGATGTTTTGACGTCTTATTATTTTACTTCGATTCGAATGTTCTTATTTCTTTTGTCATGACCAATGTCTCCTTTGAATTCCTTTGTAACTCCTTTGTTTGGTTTGTAATTCCTTTGTTTGGTTTATTATGATCATTTGTTCGTTAATTGTATCTCTGTTGCATGTGTTTATTATTCTTAACTCATTATTTTGTGTTTTTCATTGTTTGAGTTGGTTTTTCTTTTCGTTTTGTCTCAATTGTTGTATGAATTCTATTTAATTTGATTGATTGTTTAGTTTTCGGTTTGTTTTGGGTGTTTTAGTTTAGCACCTATGTTTACTTCTTTTTATTTTTTTGTATAGGTCCAACACATTTCTTAATCTCTGAATTGCATGATATTTGCGTATGAATCTAATGCATGCATTTGTCGCATTATTTAGCAAACTTCAACTCGGGAAGAACAAACTTGGTAGTTTTTGTCTCGGTCAGAGTGGTCCAATCGGGAGGCCACAAGGGGTCATTTACACCACCCAACGTCCCCAAAGGATCTGCGGGGAAGAGACGCACCGAGTCCCCGGTGCTGGATGCGTCGGTGGCAGGGGGAATTAGCGGGGCCGAAAGTGCCATCATCGGCTGCTTGGTTAGTTGGAGTTCTCAGAGGCGGCGTCACGCGTCGGTTCCTATCTAGTTTAGGAGTTATCAGTGTCGACGAGTGATGGCTCAATTTGGCAAAAAGGAAATGATTGGCGAAAATGCTGCTCAATGATTTTTCCAAACTGTACAGTTAGCATATTTTAATAGCTGTTTCCTTTGTCTATTGCAATGTGTCATGCTCACTTGAGTTTAGAGTTTCTCTCTTGCCAAAATCTCGGCTGATGATATTTGTTGATAATTGTTAATAGTGCACGTCCTTCGTTGTCGATGGAGTTGACTAAATTTTTACCAATCAGTAAACGTGTTGAACTCCCCGGTGTTCTCTCGCCTCTCCAACTGCGCTCACTTGCTATTTCTATTTCTTAACGCCCTCTCACGTTCAGACCAAGAGATCAAAGATGGGCTGTATGGAATTCCAAAGAAGTCTGTATAAACCATGATGGTAGATCTATACTTCTTAAATTCCATCAATTAAAGATTCTGCCAACCATCAGGATTCCCATTACTATAATGCTCTAGACACTAACCTATACTCAGCTGGTACTCGACTCGCTTACAATAACAGAGTCGAAACTGATGCTTGTTCCCCCTTGCTGAAGTTATTGTTTTTAAAGGGATACATCAATGGTGTTGGCAAAACTGCTTCAAAACGTGTATGCTTTAATACTTTCATTATACTCTATGCTTTATTGAATCATGATAATAATAATAATGCGTGGACTTATATAGCGCACGTATCCACCAACTGAGTGGTGCTCAAGGCGCATATTATTACCCCTGCTCATAAGGCTCGTAAGGCTCATAAATCATTCCTGAAACCATCTCAGCTCCCTGGGGAGTATACAGCTCAATTGCTGCCATTACAGCGCATATAGGGCTAATCAACCAACTCTGCCCTCACAGGTACCCATTTAACCCCTGGGTGGAGAGAAGCAATTATGGTTAAGTGTCTTGCTCAAGGACACAAGTGTCACGGCCGGGATTCGAACCCACATTCTGCTGCTAACACCATGATGTACATTAAAGAAGCAACATTTAGGCCTACTTCACATTTCCTTTTTATTTTTCTTGTATTGTAGACATGTACCTTGAGTAGCTTTTAGCCTTTTAGCGAATATGCATTTAAAAAAATAAAAAAATAAAACATGGTAAAAGTTTGAGTTTATTACGTTGTGCATATTCACGAGAAAATAGTGAAAATACATTAGTGTTGTATTTATCCAAAGATGGAATTAAAGGACATCAGATTTACACTATAAGTTTTTAGCATTAGAACTCGATCATTCTGATTTAGTTTAAATTACCAATCGTACACCTTACGTTTATGGTATTAACAGACGAAGAGAGAATATAAGCTGATGGTTTCATGTTTTGAGGTTAATTACTTACTTGAGGTTTAGGGACAATATCGTCATGATTATGGCATGGAATCGGAATGCTTGTTTTAGATTAACTCAGTGACTGAAAAAAATACCCCACATATTACCGTTGCTGCTGCATAATTGAGCCAGTAATTTTTAGTCACTGTGTTCATCTTAAACTAAGACACTGATTCCATGCCCTGTTGAAACGCTGCTCTGATCGTGACGATAGTGTCCCTTTAAGTAAAGTTTGTTTACGGTGACACCACTAGAAATGTTCTTTTGAGTAGTAAATAGTTCTGAAGACGATCAGAGCATACTGATCGAAACGTCGAGTTGTAAGCAATTGATTCTTTCAGAACTGTTTATTACTCAAAAGAGAATTTCTACATGGTGTCACCGCAAACAGACTTAATATTTATCCTTTATCACCATGCAAAGCATTTTAGGGCAATTAGGCCATGCGTATACCATAACAAAAATGTGGGAACTTTGAAATTATGAAAAGTCACTTTTCATAAATGATATAATATAATGTTATTACATATAAAGTGCTACCGAAGAGTTTGGTTAATTGTATTTTGCTTGAGCCCAACAAAATGGAATGATCGTATGGACCAACCCCCATCCACGGACAAAAAGTGGGGGTTAAATATAGCCTACTGCCATTCCCATGCTGATGTAGCATTTGCCCACAGTGATACAACAGGGGGAAATTTATCACGATAGAAGACACTTTTCAAGGATAGCCAAGGTGAATGCCATCAGTGGCGACATGAGTTGACCAGGAAGCAATCAATTATATTTAACTCGAAACTCCAGCAACTTTGAACCCTGTGCTTCCAGCCGACCGTGAAGCGCTAACACTCACTCCGGCAACGCGCAATCCATAAATATAATACTAGACTAGGGTAAGTAATCTTCCGTAGAAACAACGGATTCATTTGGTCATAATCACCTTGGAGATGACAGTTTTATAGCCAGATATAGCACGTATGGCGATGGAAGAGCAGAGAATGCTGTCTATTTTAGGCCTGCGACGCTCTGCGAGGCTGCGTCAGACGAAACGTGGATATGATGGAAAGGACGGATTGTTTGGTTGGGTTTACATTTTTTCGGTTTTACGTCAATAAAGTGATTTAGTGTTCAGATGCATATTGTTCTTACACTCTCGTTAAATTGACAGTCACACTGTTGTAATTATATTTATAGATTGCTCAGCGACGTCAGCGAATGGAAAAGCATGGAGTATATAAGTCGTGTTGCACTTCACAATGAAGAAACACGTGGCAAATGAACATCTTGTTTTTGATTCAGTTTTTCGCTTTGATTTCAATACCGATGATGGCGAAGACAATTATGTAGATTATTAATTTTGCAAAAGAAGATGAAGAGGAGGGCAATACAATGAAGAAAACAAATAAATTAACCAACATTCTAGTGCCACACCCCTAATACCACGTCAGTCTTGCTTATGTTTGGAACATTCTTTGTAATAGCAAGACATTTATGGTTAACAAAATTGTGGGTGATAATAGGGTATGCGTTTACTTTTTGAAGTTTAACATCTAATAATAATAATAATAATAATAATGTATGGACTTATATAATAATAATAATAATAATAATGAACATTTGTAATGCGCCGGTATCCGTCAAAAGAGACGCTCATGGCGCAGTGACACATCAGTGTAAACAAGAAAACAAAATACATGGTAGAACAATGCAATATAAAATTACAAGGAACAATGGTTGTAAATAAAGGCCGACTGGCCCTGGTCAGAATATGCTAGGCAAAGACGATATAGCGCACGTATCCACCAACTCAGTGGTGCTCAAGGCGCATTATATTATTACCCCTGCTCATAAGGCTCATAAGGCTCATAAATCATTCCTGAAACCATCTCAGCTCCCTGGGGAGTATACAGCTCAATTGCTGCCATTGCAGCGCATATATAGGGCTAATCAACCAACTCTGCCCTCACAGGTATCCATTTAACCCCTGGGTGGAGAGAAGCAATTATGGTTAAGTGTCTTGCTCAAGGACACAAGTGTCACGGCCGGGATTCGAACCCACATTCTGCTGCTAACACCAGAACTTGAATCCGGTAAGCTAGACCGCCCGGCCACGACACTCCACATCTGTTATCATATCCAAAAAAAATATAAAAAAATAAAAACTATTATTTAAATTAAAATAAAATAGGTCAATTAAAATAAGGAAATCTGTGGAAATGTCACCAACGTGAATGATTTCATGATGATTTACAACTCGACTTTTTTGGCCAGCTCCTTTTCAGTAGAGGGGGCCCTTTAGTGTCGAAGTGAACAGTGATGTCATGGTTGTGTCCCATCATCCAGATGTTCTTACAGTGTCTTCGTCTTTCTTTGGTCTTGCTGCCCATATTATATACACCAAAACTCGTAATATAAGAGAAGAATGTTACCGTAAAGTGCATCTCTGGTCTCATGATAGACCTATTGCATGTTATCTTCCTCTTTGTACTATGATAGGCCGAGCTCTTTATAACAACTTTATAAAACTCCACCAATATAAGTCCTCTGTATGGTTATAGCCTACGGGGTCAATACACCAGTTGCATAGTGTCATATTATCCGGGAATGAAAAATATGAGCTCCATAAATGTCAGCTGCGTGTCTTTCAGCAAGCAGAGGCGACCTAATTGCGTGGGACAGTCGAGCATTAGGCCCGGCGCCTAGTCTTGCGAAGACAAGGCGGATCTTGCCGGGCGCCCCACGGACCTTTCCCCGTCAGGGGACCGGGGGCAACGGCGGTTCTTGACCCGCCGGCGGGTAATGGGAACGGGCCCCCCGTCCGGATCTTGCGCGGCGAGCTTGGTATTTAGCGACGTGTACGAATGGAAGTGATTGTGTATACAAATTAAAGTGAAAGGAATAATTGTTGTGTGTTGTTATCCTGGTATAACCTTTAATGTTTAATCAATACCATTGTAAACACACTGGTCTTTTGATATTTGGGAATATTTCCTAACGAGTTTTATGTTTCATCACAAACAAAATTTGAATTGAACAGGAAACACGTGCTACTAAAGTGAGATTTGAACCCCCGATCTCCTGAACCGTACCGCGGCGCTCTACTCAGACACAAAAATGTGGAAGAGATGGCCAACATTTAACACCACTGGTGTAATTTCAACACCCCCGTTGTTGGCAGTGTACCATCTATCTATAGCGCTACGGGTTGGTAGTCTTCCAAATAACTGTCAATATCTTTAAACCCTTGTGTATTATTTGATGAAATAAAATCTTGCAATAACCAGCGATCTCTCTTTTCATGCCCAATCCTCCTGAAGGCCCTTAGCCTAGTCCTAAGTGGACTAACAAATGGGACTGGAAAGAGGCACTTGAAAATTCGGTTAACGTCTGATTGTCCGTCGACATTCAATAAACGAAGATTAATTATCAATACTGGAACATTATACGCGTCATTTGTAGTCAACACGATACGATAAAAGGGGCTCGTCATATTCGGTTATTAACCGATCATAATAAGCGAGGATTAATGATCGATACTGAGCAAGGGTCGCGAGGGTGCGTGACACGCATATATTTAGTTTAGGTTATTATGAAACTGACATGTATAGCTGATACGGACTCTCTATTTCTGATGTCTCTGACTCATGCCTCATATAATTATTCAGTTATAAGAATATTTAATTAACGACCATACTTTATGAAGACTAAGATATATAAATGTATGTATACAAGTTAACGTGGGACCTCATTGGCGGATCCGGGGGGGGGGGGGCTAAGGGGGCTGTAGCCCCCCCCCCCTAAAATCGTTTTTTTTTTTTAATTAAAGAGAGAGAGAGAGAGAAGGGGGGGAGGGGAGAGGAAAACGCACTCCCATTCCCACAGTGTGCAGGATAAACATAAGGTGACCTACTTAGTACTGTACTGAAAAAAAATTGTTTTTGATTCTCAGCCCCCCCTAAAAAAGGTTCTGGATCCGCCCATGGACCTATTTCAGAGTTGCTAAAATTTAAGCACACAAATTTTCTGAGCACCGATGAAAGGTTTTGCTTAGCAAAAATCGGTTACCAGCAAAATTGTCACGTAATGTATATTGCTTTTGGCAGGTTATCAGCTAAATTATGCTTAATAGCAGATACATTATGCTTAATAGCAGATACATTATGCTTAATAGCAGATACATTATGCTTAATAGCAGATACATTATGCTTAATAGTAGATACATTATGCTTAATAGCAGATACATTATGCTTAATAGCAGATACATTATGCTTAATAGCAGATACATTATGCTTAATAGTAGATACATTATGCTTAATAGCAGATACATTATGCTTAATAGCAGATACATTATGCTTAATAGTAGATACATTATGCTTAATAGCAGATACATTATGCTTAATAGCAGATACATTATGCTTAATAGCAGATACATTATGCTTAATAGTAGATACATTATGCTTAATAGTAGATACATTATGCTTAATAGCAGATACATTATGCTTAATAGCAGATACATTATGCTTAATAGCAGATACATTATGCTTAATAGTAGATACATTATGCTTAATAGCAGATACATTATGCTTAATAGCAGATACATTATGCTTAATAGTAGATACATTATGCTTAATAGCAGATACATTATGCTTAATAGTAGATACATTATGCTTAATATCAGATACATTATGCTTAATAGCAGATACATTATGCTTAATAGTAGATACATTATGCTTAATAGCAGATACATTATGCTTAATAGTAGATACATTATGCTTAATAGCAGATACATTATGCTTAATAGTAGATACATTATGCTTAATAGTAGATACATTATGCTTAATAGCAGATACATTATGCTTAATAGCAGATACATTATGCTTAATAGCAGATACATTATGCTTAATAGTAGATACATTATGCTTAATAGCAGATACATTATGCTTAATAGTAGATACATTATGCTTAATAGCAGATACATTATGCTTAATAGTAGATACATTATGCTTAATAGTAGATACATTATGCTTAATAGCAGATACATTATGCTTAATAGCAGATACATTATGCTTAATAGCAGATACATTATGCTTAATAGTAGATACATTATGCTTAATAGCAGATACATTATGCTTAATAGTAGATACATTATGCTTAATAGTAGATACATTATGCTTAATAGCAGATACATTATGCTTAATAGCAGATACATTATGCTTAATAGCAGATACATTATGCTTAATAGCAGATACATTATGCTTAATAGCAGATACATTTGCTAAGCAATATTTTCTGTTTAGCAGATATTTGAAATTGCGCCTTGGGCTGAATTAGTTCACAGTTTTATGAGTTGATAAAAATTCATTAACTTAAACTCAAATCGAAAGTATATGTTCAAAAGTATTTTGACTTAATCATAAGTCCGCTTTTCCTAATTCTTATGAAATAAATTTTGGTAAATAAAGTCGAATTTAGAAATATTGCAATAAAATGATAATTTCTTTCATAAAAATTATGAAATTTAAAAATATTTCATTAAAATGAAAATGTATTTCATACAAATTAGGAAAAGTGGACTTATGATTAAGTCAAAATACTTTTGAACATGTTTAAAAGCTTAATGTAGCATCCTGCGGTCATCTTGATCAGGCTCCCTGTACGCAATAACGAGTATAGTGCGAATGTTCATTACGAATAAGGAGGCCATAATATTGTCCCTTCCAGCCTCTGTATGAGATGATACAAGTTAACAGGCAATTTTCTCCAAACAAAAAGCTTCATTCACTTAGCAAACGATCGCCACAATAGACCTTTGTCATCTTGCCACCATCTTGGTCAGGTTTCCCTGTACGCAATAACGAGTGCTGATGCTCAGTACGTATAATGGGGGGGGGGGGCAGACTATGTTCCCTTCCAACCTCAGTTTGGTCACGTGAATTTGGGACATCAATTGTAAGCTTTTAGATAATAATTCGGTAATTTTGTAATCAGACCGGCCAAATAACCAAAGGTAGATTTTGTGTTATTTGGAAGAACGATACTGTACTCTCTTAATGTAAAAGAGTGAAAAACCACTCTTTTAAAGAGCTATATGGCGGACAAGTCTTTTTGGAGTGGATAAAGAGTAAAATTAGTAGTGTATAAAGAGCGAATTAGTAGCCTTTTACTGTATTTTTCACTCGAATCAGAGTGGGTTTCACTCCAAAAAGACATGTCCGCCATATAGCTCTTTAAAAGAGTGGTTTTCACTCTTTTACATTAATAAGAGAGTACCGTACAGAATACTACACATTTTCCGAATCAAAAAGCATTTTTTCTATCCATAAGTCACCTTGTAATTTTACCTTTTACATGACGTCTTGTCCTGAATGTTGTCAGTCAGCGAATATCTGCTATCGCACCGGTAAAGACACGGTATCGAATCTCGAAGCGCGCCCGAAAGAAGACCAACTGTTTACACTTATTGCTGACATGTTGCCACAATCAACCTGGAAATATATATAAGCCAGCAATCGTCGACTTTCATATTAGCTAAGTGAGATTACCGAGTGTTATATTGCATTGATATATTATTTTGTACATTTTTGTCATGTACCTTATTTGCCAACCATTTGCTAATAAGAAGGTGACATATAATGCTGGTTTTCGCTTACTGTACTCAGACCAATCAATCAAGATTAATGCGAGGTTTTAATTTTTGTGTAGCTATGAAGTTAGTCACTTTTATAACAGACATATACAGGACTATCGCTTCATGACAACATCATCCGGGTACTTGTATTAATAGTGTCTATACTGCGCTACTACTGTAGAGACAAATTCTCAGCACAAAGGAAGCGCTCCACAAAGGAAGCGCTCCGAATCAGACAATCGAAAACCCATTGATTTCATTTTGTTAATTTTGTTCCAATCGTTATTTTGGTATATGGTTGTTCCCTTGAGAGACACAATCATTAGGACGAGCATTGTTAATTATCTCTATAGGCCTACACTGATCTCAAAAAAACATACATGATCACAGCTTGACATAAAACTTGCTTGGTGTCAATTGCTGGTGATGGTATCAGACATCCATTTAAATACACATGTCTCAGGTGCATTTATTTTAGTAGAATTAGGGAAAGAATTTCCAACATGAACTTCTGGCATCCGAAAGCTGAAACTTTACATTGGTTTAAGTACATAAATCATGCAATTATAGATATTTTACCAAAAGTGTATACTGCCGTTTAACTTAAATAACGAGTATTGCCATTATTACCTGCCTTGGTATCAACAAAGGCGGGAACTTTAACACCTTTCATCACAACTCCACGACCAGGTTCAGGCCATTTGGCTCGGCCTGGCTTCTCCGGGCATCGACCCGTACCAACCCGGCGGTCATCTATCCGTCACGTCATTACGAGCTCGTTGAAACAATCCCGACGCCACTTCTCGAGTCGTTACACTCCAAAGTTCTTACCTTATTATCTTTTTTTCCCCTAATGAGCCCTTCCTAGTGAGAGAGATGCCGAACTTATCACCGATTCCTTCAGGAATAAATCTCAAAAACTTGACAATGACTAGCGATCTATTTCAAGAGAAATGCAAATATCGTTAATGTATGGGATCTAAATTGACTCTCTGTAAATATTTCTGATGGATGATGAATTTATCGGACAACGATGACAGGTTTATCGTAAGCTAAAAGTTTCAATCGTACCTTGTAATTAGGAGTCAAATATTTACATTAGGTTTGTGTTCACTGATGTTATTTTAAGGAAGTGTACACTTTTGGTTTACTGAAATTTCTGAATTATAATCTTAAACTTGGTTGGTGACTGGACCAAAGACCCTTATAAAAATGATTCCGTCAGACCATAGAGCAAGGACCTTGGGCCCTTGCTCTATGGTCTGACATGCTGTCATCTTTTGAGAAAACGTAAAATGTATAACAAATTTATAAAAAATTCTTTAAATCAAATTGAAAACTAGTATTTCGATGAAAAAATAAAGGTTCTATGACAAGACTATTATCCACACAAGTCAATAAATAAATTGTTCTCAACATAATTTTATGTATTTCAGTTGATTTACTTAATCGCAATGAAGAAGTTGTAGCCATCAGTAACGTAAATCTAAAGTATCGGTAACTTAATTCTATTTGATTAACTTTGATTAAATTACTAGTAAATTAAATAATTATTTTTTAAGTTTATACAAACTGAAATTACGCCTAATAGTTTTCTTTTTTTCTGAAAAATCGATCAATATATAATAATAGGCCTAATAAAAATACAAAATTCAACATTATGTTTTCTGAGTGTTTTAAAACATTTAAAAATGTTAATATAACAAGCAAACATTTACCATGTAGGTATCAGTGCCGATAGGGTAGCCTTATAAACGTAAAAAATGTTTTTAAAAACGAAACGACATTATTTTGGGTGTTAAGAGGAAGGTGTCTGTGTTAGGCCAAACGATGACCACTATTACGATTTTTGGCCAGACCTCTCAAATTAAAAAGGAAAACATACTTAAATGTCTACTCAGTATGAAGCTAGAGTGGCAATCTCTCTCGTTATAATCAAACGAATATGATTTACTTACAGAATATGATTTACTTACGCTCGTTGCTACACTATGATAAACCTTATCGCTGAAAGTCACCAGTTCTACGATTATTTTGTTCAACGTTGTTATTCCTCACTTGTTGATTTTTGTGATATTTTGATTGCTACTAACTCCTGAAAATATCTAGCATTTCAAAACCCGAACAGGGCCCACGCACTGAAGTACGACAAAATATTATTACTGTTGTGTGCACCTGTCCTGCATGGGCCATCGTAGGTGACCCCAGTATCATTGACACCGCGGGAAACTTTTCAAGCAGCTGTTGAAAGCTATGTATCGAAGGAGCTGATTGGTCAGATTAATAATACAATTGTTTCGATGAACTATCATGTTCGGTAACCTTTGACCCTTCAGCAAGCAACATTTTTAGTTCCGCCATTTTCTCCCTCACCGATAAGTGATCACAGTATATTCACGTTTTATTTTGTGAAATTATAAATTTCTGCGGATTTCTTTGGTTCAGATGTAAGCACAATATCATTCATTTAAAAATGATGGCTACATAATTAAGATATAGGACTATTGGTTATATATTAAAAATCCCCTTGAGCCAATTGTAGTTTAGGTCAACCAGGTCCTGACAACTTGATATATTCACAGTCGCCTGCAGACACACTCGGCAATCACCTAGTTTACAGTACTTTGTATATAAGATATAGAGCAAAACAAAATTAATTTTTATTATTCCACTTTTCCACACAAGAATTTCATCAATAAATATCCACAGCCAGTTGGTTGGTCCGTTGGTCAGTTAGTCGGATAGTTGGATAGTCGGATAGTCGGATTGGCTGACTATATACTTGTCTTTATATATCTCTCTGTCGGTCGCTGTGTCGTTCTGTCGCGAGTAGAGGGTAAATGGACATGCACGGTGTTCGTTTGTTATGTTAGGCTGTCAGACCACATTATATTGCAAAATCTTGTTCAACTGCAGATGTCTATATTAAATTTACACTTTTAAATTTTTAGGAAACATTTATTAATCTTTTTCTCTTTTGTGTTTTTGTTTCTGCAGAAATGGCCGATGCGATCAAGACTCTACGCAGGCGCGTTGCTAAGTTGTATTCCAAACGGGTCGTGATCTATACGAGCGACATGATTGGACATGGACTCAAGAGTTCTTTCACTGGATGTGGTCAGGGTGTTTTGAAGAATCTGACTGGATATCAAGAACATCATAATTATATTGATCGGCTGCACATTTGAATACAATTGTCGTTTGCGTGAGATTGTTCAAAAACATTACTTCAAACATCAGGATGCTTCGGTTCATAAACATTACTTTAAACATCGGAATGCTTTGCCTGTGGACGTCAACCGTGTACATGTACATGGCCATGTACATTAGTGTTTGTAGCGACGATGTATAAAGAATGTAATCATTTGATTGGAATTATTTCTCATTACTTTTTTCTAAGTAATTTGTCCGCCATAAAATCACATTTAGTGGATCTAGTAATATAAATTTAAATCTTATTTTTAATTGTAAAGTTTGCGCATTTGCCTTCACCTGTAAAATTGCCTTCATATAATTTATTCATCTTTGTATCGCTGAGATGTAGCGCCCTCACATGGTTATAAAAGTGCAGTTAGTCAAGACTGGCTCTCGACCGTGAGTACTCTTAATGTAAAAGAGTGAAAACCACTCTCTTAAAGAGCTATATGGCGGACAAGTCTGAAACCCACTCTGATTCGATTGAAAAATACAATAAAAGGCTACTAATTCACTCTTTATACACTACCAATTTTACTCTTTATCCACTCCAAAAAGACTTGTCCGCCATATAGCTCTTTGAAAGAGTGGTTTTCACTCTTTTACATTAAATTAAGAGAGTACCATTGAGCTATAGATAATGTTATAAATGACGTCACATGTTGCCCCAGGGTCAAACCATAGCTAACCAACGTTGTATAGTTGTCATTGGCATGCAACATTACATTTTAAAGGGACAATATTTTTACGATCAACAGGAATCAGCATGGAATCGGAATACTGGTTTTAGATTAACTCGTTGACTGAAAATAATACCCCCACGTGATAAGGCCATTATTGCCGTTGCTGGTGCATAAATGAGCCAGTAATTTTCAATCACTGTGTTCATCTTAAACTAGGACACCGATTCCATGCCCTGTTGAACTGTCTGCTCTGATTGTGACGATACTATCCTTTTAAAGATTGATGAGATGTCAGCAGAATATTATTTGTTTTGGTGATTTCCACTAAGGCCCTATTATATTTCAAATACTAGTGATGTGGAGTACAAAATGTGAACACATATACATACACACTGTTGCCTTCCATGATATAAGGACAATCCCAATTGGAAACACGTGTAATGTGGTATTTATATTTATATCAACTATGGTATTACACTGCAAAAACTGTAGTGTTAAAAACTGTAGTGTTAAAAACTGTAGTGTTAAAAACTATGGTGTAAACAGTTGTGGTGTTAAAACCTGCACAAGTGGTGTTCGTTTTGGGCAAGTCGCAACACCATGGTGTTAATTTAACACCCCAGTATTTGCAGGGTACCATGCTCAAAGGATTATGTTTTGTATATTTCAACATTTTGTATATTTTAAAAGATTATCTTGTATCTAAAAGTGTATCTGTCTGCTTGCAACAATACATTATTTGGCGCTTTAATTTTTTTTGTTGCTATTTAAAGAAATAATTGTAATTACATGGCTTCGTTTACATTTGTACTACATTGGCTCTTAATGAAATTTGGATCAAACAAACTGGTTCTATTCGTGTTGATAATAGTTATTTGTAAATAAATTAAATTAACAAAAAAGCTGCGATCAAATCTAAAGTTTTATAAAGTTTTGTGGTGAATGCCTGTCTTGTTCAACTTTCAAATTAGAAGATTTTGATGGGAACAAATACACAAACCCAGTCCAAGCATGGGGTGTCGGAGGTAAAGGCCAGGACTTGCCCGCTGGGATACTCGACCTGCGAAAGGCCGTGGGAGTAAATACCCTCGGATAATGTTTTTGAAAAATGTATCACATTTCTGTGAAAATTTTAGCATTTGCCAAAAAATAAATTCCACACTTCGTGCAAATTAGCCCGTGCAATGTAATGCACTTGGGCCTGCATATTTATGGACATTATTGAGATTGACAAGCCCAACTTATAAAGTTTATCAAAACTGAGTTAGAATTAAATTTAAGTTATGATTTATTTTAAAATAATTGTCAATTTTAAATTATTTATAAGATATATTTTTCCATGCATGACATCAAACTTAAAGTGGACTCGATTTTTTTATTTATTAATTTTTTGTACTTTCCATTTATATTCATAATTAGACAGTATGTTAACAAATTGTAATCAAAGAACACTGTGTTACTCCAGTTTATAACAAATTGTTTTGTCAAAGGAAAATTATGGGGATCAAAATGTTCAACAGAAATGAATGTGTTAATTGCGTACTAGTATGGTGTCAGTGTTTGTAAAACATTATTGACATAAAACAATTGTAAAGCGAGCATTAATTTAAGCATTTTTCATATTCTTAAGCATTGTTGTATTAAACGATTACATGAGTTTAAGTCAACGGTATCTGGTTGTTTTTCTGAGATATTTATTATCTAGACATATCATACATTTATACCACAAGACTTAATAAACATTATTATTGGAATTGTTTTGATCAATCAGCTTTGCATGTTTAAAAAAAACATTAGTATCAAACCAATGTGTTATGCCTAAAGCAACGAAAAAAATCCATTTTCTTACCAGCTCGTGGCAAAATTAATAGGCTATTTTTATGCTTAGAACACACCTCAGGCAAAATGGCGGCGAATTTACATCTGTCCAAAATGTGCCTGGCGCTGGTACCCGCTGCGAGGCGTTTGATACACATCAAAGAAACGCAGCAGACGTGTAACACCTGATGGCAAAAATGTTTGGTAATTCAACAAATGATAAAATGGTGGGATTTTAACCTAAACCTTACTTGGTGTAAAGCTGATGATGGTACCAGTCTCCACTAGAAATGAATCTGTCTGATATGCCATCATTAAAACAATTATTAAAAAACATTCAACAAAAGATTTTTAAAAAGATTAAAAATATAATATAATTATCGTCAGAATTCTCTTCGAACAAAATAATTGAAATTAGTACAAAAATTTTAATGCATTTTCACAATTTTCTTATTAATGACACCCCTTTTTTCGCCATGCATGTTAATTTACAGTTTTTTTGCATTCCTCTTTGTATGCCTGCGTGCCCCTTTAGTTTGACTATTCCTTCCTAATCACCGACCCTCTCCTCCAAACTACCTTAGTCGTGGCGCATGTCACTCCAAGGTAGCCTATAATTCCATAGTTGAAAGAAAGCTCAACTTGTTGAATATAATTTATCAGTAAAGACTGCTTGCGGTGACACCATGTAGAGATTCTCTTTTGAGTAGTAATTAGTTCTCAAAAGAACTGGTTGGTTACAACTCGACGTTTCTAAGCTCTGATCGTCTTCAGGAGTAATGTTGAGTTGTAACCAACCGGTTCTTTTCAGAACTATTTACTACTCAAAAGAGAATTAATTTCTGCATGGTGTCACCGCAAACAGTCTTTACTTATCCTTTTCACCATACAAAGCTACAAGTCTAATAATTATCAAGCGAACATCACACCCTTCAAAAACTATGCGGGTTGTAAAAGAAAATAACAGGGATGGTGTCAACTTCATTCATCCATGGTGTTTCATATTGGACGAGTTGCCAAGTTTTGAATACCCCATTTTTTGCAGTGAACGAACAAATGGGGTCAACGGTCCTTCGAGCATTTCTATCCAACACTTCCTCGGCCCAGTCCTCTTTGAAGTGGCGTTATACCACCCACGGAATTGTGGAGCATTATTTTTTGGAGGAATATGTTGCGGTCGGGATTATGAAACAAGACATGAGTGGTGGTTTGTACGGTCAGCCTGGAGTTACGGACGGGGTTATGTGACTGTCTTAGCCCCAGGCTTGTAGATCCGTGGACTATGCCTCTTTACCTTTGAGACAGAGGGTCCACGGTATAAATCGCCGGACCGCGACAGCTGCATTAAAGGAGATTGGAGATTAAACGGATGGTACAACAATGACAATCACCGGCTTATCAAATGAACGAATAACTATTATCTTAAAACTGATTTGATGTAGAATTGGTTCACGTATCAATCATAGTACAGAAAAATTGTTCTGTCTGAACTGCTTTTATTTTTTGAGGGGAAAAAAAATGTCTAAAAAAGTTGCCGCCCAACAATCTTTTTCTCCGGGTTGATGCCTCCCCATCATGAGCGTATAGCAACCCCAAGAAATTGCTGACGGCAACCTTCCATTGGCAGGGAAGGGGGAGCCCACCGTTTAAAGATCTGACTCAGTAGCTTATATTCAGATATCAATATAGATCCATTCACTGCCCAAACTCGGGTAAACAAGTGGTGTTCAGATGGGACAACTCGTCCCATATGAACACAATGGAATAATCAAATTGACAGTGTTGTTAGTTTATCCCCCAGCAGGGTATGTCCGCTTGTCACGTGCAGGATATTAACCAATCCAAAATTTCCGAAATTGTAATCACCTTCCTCCTAATCTTTCTTCATCTTCTTTTAAAAAAAACAATCAATGATTAAATATTTTAAAACTACATGTACATACTAGCCACACCCATTAAGCTAAAGTTGACGCAATGCGTCATCGTGCCACCGTCAGCGAAGCACAGCATGGGCCGGGATGGCCAGATACGCAATTTCGGAGTATAGATGCACTTTCCGGCTCCCGACAAAAGTGCATTCTTCCCGGTGGACTAATTTCGCTGTTTTCACGCAAAACGACGAATGTTTACTTTACCGATATCATTTTCATATCGGGGCTTCATTGGGCAGACACTTTGGAGACGCTTAGAAAGCTGTAAGGACTGATAGGTGTTTATCCATACATATAGATCTTTAAGTCTCTGTTTTCCCCCAAATATTTAGGACGAGGACTGTCCTAGGGGCGGGTCCAAACGGAGACGGAGCGGAAACGAATGTTATTTTTGTTCTCAGGGATCACAACAGAGAAATCTGATCAATATCACACACAAAATTCCGAAATCTTTTACTTGGAACAACACAGGCAATCGCACAAAGAAAAAATTAATTCCAAACATCTGTACACTTGATCGAAATATGTTAAGGTCTTGTGAAATATTTTGTCCGACGTGTTTAGTCGAGTAAAAATCTGAACAATGTTCAAAAGAACTCTATCTCCCAAAAGACAATTGGATCCCACGTTCACTTGGTAATTCCTCAATGAGGGAAATAAATTACTAATGCGGTACACTGTAAAAATATTTTTAAAAGTCGGGTGTAGAAAAATACAAATGTTTATATTGGGTGATCTGCCCTCTATGAACACCGTGAATAAATACAGTTGACACCACTGGGTGTTATATTAACACCCCAGTTTTTGCTGTACAATGATAGTGATGATATCAATTAAACATTTTAAGAATTTTGTCTGGGAAAGCTTCTATCAGTCGATTAAGAAGCACAATTTTTCTAGAAATTTTCAGAAATTAACTTGTTTGCTATAGACTGAGACATTGTTTCTATGAGTTTGAACACTGCCCTCTACTTGACCGTATGAATTTCTGTCCTGAATTATTGTTGACAGCTGAGAAACGACTGAACGATATTGTGCTGAAAAGTTCTCACGTTGAAATCAAAACATCATGAAGATTAAAATGACCTTTCACCAATTTGTGCGTCATGACTAGAAACGTAACTCCCACAATGACTCACTCTTGAAATATCCTTGAAAAACTCCCTTGGGGCAAATTATGAAAGCAACAAATACGAAACCGAGTCATGGCTAATTGCTGGTGAACGCACTTTCTAAATAAACACAATTATGATGAACAAGAAAGATAAAACATGACAACTAATAATGCCTTCATTTTAACACTATTAACGTTGATAAATCGATTGGGTTTCCAAGAGCTAGTTGATAATTAGTATGCAAAGTATCGATCATAAGCGTATATATCACAAGCTCGGATGTAACACAATATTGGTATCTTCCGAGGTGTTGATTTGCCCAATTTGAACACCCCTAGTGTAGTGGGGTTTTTCACTCCCCTCCCCCCCCCCATTTTTGCTATGAAAGGACGGGAAAAGACGGACGGACGCAGGTGTCTATTCTTTTTTCTAAGACCAACTTTCCCCGGAAATGACAGCTTCTCAACGGGGTATACCGGTAGGGACTGTAAGCAGTGGCGTAACTGGGGTCCAATTTTCAGGGGGGCACTAGGGGGTGCACCACTTTTTCTAGGGGGGGGGCATGTCAATACTTGAATCCTGCAGTCTCAAATAGGGACCTATTTTTTCAAAATTCTGAATGGGGGCACCCGGGGGGCACGGACCTCGGCTGGAGACACGTGCCCCCTGTGCCCCCCTCCATAGTTACGCCACTGGTTGTAAGCGTCTTCCTTTTTAATGTTTCGACTTGAAAATAAAATGGCTATAAATTGGCATGGCAAACAAAAATAACGTTGAAGCCCACTTCCCCCAAGCCCCTGGATACAGCGGTCCGTATACAGTTATAGGTAGGTGTACATCATCATCATCGTCGTCTGCTGTGCAGGCGACCACAAGTTGTGTCTATGTTGCTCTGTCTGAGATCATAGCTGGGGTATCCCTTCCGAATCTCCAAGCAGGTGTATACATAAATAAATAAAAAAAATGATATTGTATTCCATGCTGTTCGACATGGACTGTATACCGACCTCCAAGGAAGCAGGGTATGGAAACATTGCATAGGACGGACCACCGGGCACAGGTGAGTAATCATTATTGGGTTTTCTTGCGCTCCAGTAAGTCGCCATTGTCGTCATCACCTCTTTGCCGACATTAAAGTCTACCAACCAGTCTTACCGAGGTTTGTGACAGTGTTCAGATGATAATAACTTTGACCGTCAGTGAAAGTGCAGCCTCCATATTGCGTTTCTATCTCGAGGCTTCATACGTTATATTAACTAGAATAACACCGCCCACAGTCGTTTGCCAACACTTTTAGCCCACTAATAACAATAGACCATGATGCATCTACCTTCTGGAATTCACACCGCGGCGCATGTCTAGTCTGTTGCCAAATAAACACAAGCAATTTCGTTGCTAAACGGCTGTTATGTTTTTGAAATGGTTTCTTGATTGTTCGTGACGAGGGGCCTGGGGCTCTGGTGGTGGATGGAGAAACTCGAACTCACTGGCACAGCTCGCAGGCAAAAGTCTTGTCGAGATTGCGCCTCTTTGTCGCCGGTGTCGTATGCATCCCAAGGCCCTATAGACACACTGGTGACGAGTTAGGATCTGTTTACTACGGTCTGGTATTCCAACTTCAAAGTCTGAATTTGTTTTAATTTGTTATCCACCTGAAGCATAACTTATTGATTCTTTTTCTTTTACAGAAATGTTTTATGCATTTTTTTGTTTTAACATTAGAATTGGGTATAGCGCCCTCTTTTGATGATAGATAATTAACTGATCCCCTGTCTTTATCCTATATCAAGTATATAGACAGGCTCCAGGCGTACCACTCAAGGGGTTTCATTGGATACGTTGTGCTGAAGATCAGGGGCGCGTTTTCGCGACCCTGAGCAGAAACTTGTTTCTGACCAGAAACAAGACGGCATATTAAAAGTACGCGAAAACTCGAACGTAACCAGAAAATTGTTTTCAGTTTGCGACGTGTTAATTCAATCATCAACGTTTCTCAAAATATACGGTGTAATTAAATTTTTTGCAAAATAGGCCTAGAACTTAATTGCTTGTGAGTGTTAGTAAATAAACTTGAAAGATGTACTGGTATACGAACAATCATTTAATCACGTTTTAACAAATAATTAACTAAACTTTCGTTACTTTTTACAATCAGCCATCTTGAAACCAAGCATAACCGATCACAAACTTCAGTTCACGTTTGGTCAGAACAATGACGTCATCGCAGCACAACCGAACTCGCGAAAACGCTTAACCAATGACCAAAGCTCAAACATGTTTCTGGTTATAGTCACGAAAACGCGCCCCTGACGTAATGCTTCGAGGATCGGGAGCTATCTAGCTACCAACTAAGGTCAAAGTTGAGCATCGGGGAAAATATGGCGATTGCCATTCAAGGGGTTTCATTGGATACGTTGTGCTGAAGATCTGACGTCACGCTTCGAGGCTTGCGCGCTACAGCTACCAACCAAGGTATAAAGTTGAGCATCGGGAAAAAACATGGCGGCGCGGTGTAGCCACAGGGGGCCTGTGGGAGGCACGCCCCCGCCCCCACAAATTTCCAGTGCCCCCTCCCCCAGGTGCCCCCACAAAAAATCCCGATAGTGCCCCCAAAAAATAAAATAAAAATAAAAGGGAAAAAAACATACTCCTGGGCCCCCACTGAAAAGCAATGACCCCTGTCCCCACCCACCCCCCACCCCCAATCTGGCGTAATTCACACGTCTCTCGATCAAAGCGTGACGTCAGATATTCAGGCAACGTTACGTTGTCCATACACTGTCGATGTCTACAGCTCAAACCGTGACGTCAGATCTTCAGGCTAGAGCTGAGGCACGTGAATTAATTACGCCAGATCTTGGCCGTGCAGCCGTCATATTCAACTTTGAACTTGGTTGGGAGCTAGCCTGCGAGCCTCGAAGCGTGACGTCAGATATTCCGCACAACGTATCCAATGAAACCCCTTGAATGAATGGTACACCTGTAGCCTGTTTATATATCCATGATATAGGATATAGACAGTGGATCTATGGCCATGGACCAGTCTAATTAACTAGACTCGTGTTTTCTTTTTCACTAGAGGGCGTCCTGAAGTAGAATCTTCCATGAGTAAGGGGTGTGTGAATGGGATGAAAGTCTGAATTATAATGATTATTTCAAAAAAGTGTGCATCTAGGAAAGGCACTGTTAGTTGGATTATACAATTATTAGATATATAATAATTTATCTTTTATTATCATTTATGATTAAACAAATTTCGGATTTTTTTTGTATCAGTTTTCTTGATAACGCTGACTGCAGTTTACTGCTTATATAAATGTATTCGTCCAAAACTTTCAAAGATGACGTCACAAAACTAAGTCTGATTTTTTTTAGCAGACGACAAAATACAACATGGTGGCGATTGGTGAAGGCGTTATGTGGGAAAAGTTGAACGAATTGCAAGAGTGTTTACAGCGAGAAGAAAGGCTAAAAAATATCAAAAGACGTTGCTTTTCTGACACAAGACAGGGGGCTAGATGTGCACCATTGAACACTGGCCATGTACAAAGGTAAGGCTACTATTGTACTCGGGGGAAAAAAGAACTTGTAAGTTAACAAGTTACTAACTTGTCTAGTTTGGTGTAACGTTACAATAGGGTTTTCAGTTCGTACGTGCTTGACCGAAGCCCTCCACACGCACAGCGCGTCGCCCGCAACAAAAAACATAAACATTTTAAATCAAAAATTGTTACTACTTTTACCTATCGAAATCTTACATGTAATAGCTCATTGGACATGTTGGAAAGCGTTATGTTTCAGCTATCCAACAATGTACATAAAATAGCAATCGGAAGTACGTGCGAAAGCCTAGGTTTTTATGAATGAACCACTCTCGTCCCGCCCAGCCTTTCGCGAAGTGTTCCGAGATCGGGCGCATTCAGCCCGTAAAATTTGCCGCGCTCTGCTGAGGGCATCCACTTCGGAGCTGTCTCCGTGCCCGAGTACATTGTGATTGACATGAAAACGGGTTTGCCTAGTATTGTATTGAGTCAAAGGGCTCTTTTACATACCCATGCTTGCTCGATCTCCACAGCTACTCTACAACCGAAGTTACGAAGAGATAAAAAGTAAACACCGTTTTTTCGAGGTGAAATCTTCAAGTTGAAAGATAAGAGCAGTGTCTGAATTAATTTTACACCTCTTTTCTATCATATGTGAAAGTTTTGAGCCGCAATTTTGTTTAGTTTTGAGCGGAGAGTGTATTTTTTACACCCTTTCAAAAGCTCTTCTGAGGGAAACGAGCACGAACGCTGTGCGTGTGTATCACGGTGTGTGTAGGCTGATTCAACGGTTTTGTTGCCATTGGGGATGTACACAGTGTATGGATAGTCGCGCTTCATCGAATGCTGTGTACTTGATTAAATAAAACAGGATTCCTCAAAAACTACTCCTCCGATTTTCTTGATTTAAAAACCATTGCATTTCTTTCATCAAGACCTTTAATTTGATATAAATATTGAGCATATTGGTTTAGGAATAATTTTTCACCTGAAAACCCTAGTTACAATCAATATGAAAACTGAGTTGTTTGTCAACTCTGCATGTTTCTTAGGGAAGCAGTTCTGCAACTCCTTGAAAGAGTATTTGTTGAAGTGTTGACAAGCATAGCTAACCAGCAGCCACCAGTACTTGCATACAGCAGTAGGAACAGATGGGATAACATTCGGTAAGTTGCTTCTTATTAATAATTAATCTTCTCAATCTTAATCTAAGTTCTAACGTTAATTCTAACTTAGGCCTAGCTAGGCTAAATGTAGGTATGTGCGTATTCCACGCATTGTCGCAAATCTTTTTGGCCGCGGCCTCAATCTCGGGTTGAATCGCCGTGGCGAAGACACCATGGAGATAGCGCTTTGTAACGTTTCGCTGTGGCCGTTCTTTTTAACGTACCCAAGAGCTTTTTTTTCGAAGACGTAGATCACATATTCTACTTCAACCACGTTCTCAAATTTTCTGAATGCGGCATCTAGAAGTTTCCAAAAATAATTCTCGAAATTTGGGTTTGTTCTTGCTCATCAAAACCATCGACGATTTACTCAAAGGTGATTAGTATACCTTATCAAACCACACTACTAATTTTTCTACACTTGTTTTCTACCTCTTGGCCAATTTTGACGGCGATTGGACGATGCGCAGTTTTTTTGATGCGCAGAAATCGATGTCAACCAAAGATTGTACGCGCGTTCAGCACGCCACATTGTGTACCATTTTGATGTCAACAAACGAACGTTCAATCGGCCGAATTTTCAGTCCGATAAATCGTCCGTCTTAAACCTATATACATCGGGCGTAACACAATAATATTAGTTCTCATAACTTATTTCATTTTTTCATTTTTCCAGTCCAATATTATTTATTATTTTTTAATGTTTAATTAAATCAGGGATAAGAATTTCATGGATTTCAGTATAAATATTTAAAAATCCTCATATTTTGAGTAATTTGAATGTTTTTAATTTTTTAAATTTTTTTTTCATTATTTTGTTTCATACATGTATAGGCCTATATACAGTCCAATATAATTTATAAATTGTTCTAATATTTAATTAAATCAGGGATGAGAATCTTTCGAAGATTTCAGTGTAAAAATATAAAATAGTCCTCAGATTTGAGTAATTTTTTTTCATAATTTTTAAATTATTATTATTTTTTTTAACACATTTTTTTTGTATTTCTTATTTGTAAATCAGCACTACAAAACAAACTAATCATTGAATTAGCCTGGAAATAGGTTATTATTCTTCCTCTTTTCCCAAGCATTCCAGTGATACCAACCTTTTGAAAATCGGACAAGAATTTTGAAAGTTATGATATGGAATCCGAGAAAATCTAGGAAAAGGGTCACAAGTCAAATTTACATTTCTTTTGTTTTTCCTTATAAAATATTTGCCATTTACAGGCCTAAAATTGCCGGATTCAACATGTCATAACTTCCTTATTTTTGGTCTCAGGAAGATGATCCTTATATCATTGTAATCGTCTATTCAAGACCTTGACAATGATACCAGTTGTATTGGAATCTGTTAATTTTGAAATTTTTTGTCACATAGCTACTAAATGCCATCCCATGGCCATGTTATGACGTTTTGCTTGAGAGCTCACAATTACAAAACAGTGTTCCTGACAGCATCTCATCTAGTGACCCGTCCACAGGATGGATACAATTTTGTTTGGACAGGTTGGGTCTATTTTCACCCTACCTGCCTGGGCTACCCATCATGATGGCCCAGTCCAGTGTCCATCATAAACATGTACATGACATGTATTTCGTACATAATTATGTAGGCTTATGTTTAGAGTCTTAATATAGACCTTATGCATATGATTCATGATTCATGTATTGGTTCATGTATGCACGCTGTGCGTATACGCACGCACAGCGCGCATACATGAACCAGTGAGTGACCTTCTCTAGCTTCTGAATGAGGGCATTATTCAGTTTTTGACATCTGCATAAAGTCTATAATAAAAAATAATGTTTGAAGTGTAATAATTCTTCGCCAAAACATCGGGTTTAATTCTAACGTATTCCATGCTAACTGCACGTGCAGCCAGCCGCCCACTGTATATATGCATGCTCCACGCGTGCGCTACGTTCATGTAGGCCTACAATGTACAGTACCCACTGACACCGAGGATGTGTGTAATCCCCCAACGTAAGCGGGAAATTAAATATGAACAATGATGTCTGGTTCCCGACTATACACTGAAGTGATTTGTGTAACGTTAGCCGGGCTGCATGCTGTGGAACTATGTTCCCAATGGTTATGATCTTGCAGCACATCGTTGGCCCTGGCCCATTCTACCATCCTGTATTAAGGAACGAATAGTGAATTTGGTGTAGCATTTTGCTAGGTGATACAATTCAAGCAAAATTGTTCACTGATTGACCGATCATGCCAAATGGTGTTCCAACATGTCTAACAGAGTGGGATCATCATGTGATACCTTATTACACAGAACTTGTTGCTTTCTTCTATTAACTTCAGACAAGCTTTGCAGACGGCGGATGTGGTCTTCTTTTTGAATTGTACAAAATATGTGACCTGTCACCACAAAAATGAGCTTAAAGTCAGAAATTTAAACAATTGAGTTATTGGAATTTCTGGATTCAGTAGAACAAGAGCTCTCCAATGATATAACACTTGGAGTTACAGTGATCCCCCAGACCACCAGAGGGAGATTTGCGGCTTTGTTTCCGTCTTTGTTTCAAGTTGTTTGTCAGAACATGATAAAAGCTACCAATGAAATTGGCCTGAAATTGAGGTTTTTAGTTGTCTGATCGAACTGGAATTTGATATAAGGAGATTTACAAATTGCAAATATAATAACAAAAATTAGACCTCCCCTCCGATTTGGTACAGTGCGACTTTACGCTCATTTCATTGTAATAGGTCACATGTCCTGTGTCAGTTTATGATAAAACCTTTACTATGGGGAAATGCTCAGTGTTAATCAGAGCTTATTTAAGACAATATAAAGTGGTATTGCGTTATATATAATGTGTCATTTTTAAGATTTCTTCAAAGGTTTCACATTCTTTCAATTTTAATCAGATTTAGTGATAATGTAGGATTGGTGATAAAAGACAGGCCTGCCACCACACAAGTCAGATTTGATGCATTTAATTCCATTAATAAGTTTGGTAAGTCTCTAATAAATGATTACATCTATTTTATTTTATTTATTTTATTACATTTTACACTGGCAATCAGATTACATCAACTAAATATAAAACCAAACCCTAATAAACTACAAATACACAAAAATTCATTTTAAACAAAGCCAGTGAGTGGTAAGATAGAACAGGTGACCAGCACCTCTACAAGGCCATCCTACCACAAGAAACCCACTAAACATTATATACCTCTTTACACCCCCACCCCCCTCCCCGCCCCGTTACACCACTGGAGGGCCGCTGAAGCAAGTTAGGACGGAAAAGAACGGAAAAGACAACATTAAGCAACAAATTAAATACGCCGACAAGAGACAGTATAACAAAGGGAAGGACAATGGAAATAATTCACAAACCTCCTCATATACAATATTTAACTTGGATCCTTAGCTTAATGGGGTCCCTGGGCTGATGATAATAGCAAATTAATAAAGAAGGTCTAGATTATGCTTGCTCATTCCTTATACTAGATACAAACTACATAATAGCATTTAAGGTATATTATGCTATTTGTAATTCTAAAATAACGAAATTGTCTAATTATAATGTAAAACTTACTTGGTATGAAGTTGACAGTAGTATTAATCTTCCCTGGAAATAGTTTTGTCGGAGGTGCTGGAAAATTAAATCATTGCCCACAACATTTAGTTCCAACTTAAAGATTAACCAAGTTATTCCAACTCAAAATTTTCCATGAAGTGAATGAATAATGCCCTCTATTGGCTATTGTTGTGAAAACTTCAAAGTTGTAAATAAATTTTTCTATTTTTTTACCAAACATGTTGACCCATTTAGCTGATACTGTTACAGGTTGGTTGTTTATACAAAGAAAATAAGGATAATTTCAGGAACAAATTTGCCAACATTATAAATACTATGCCTTAACTCAAAGTTATTTGATCTTCAGATCTGTTTGTCCAAGTCTCCAGTACTTTGGTCAAAGTCTAAATCTACTCATTCCATCCTTTTGTTTTGAGTCCAAAACAGAAATTTGACATTTTTGTTTGCTCCCCTGGCCCAGCCCTGGAAAATATCCAAGTTACATGTACACCACAAGTTACAAATTACTAAGCTGTAATTGTATAAACAGTATGCATGTATTTCTCTGTATTTTGTACACAAATTAAAGTGAATATCATGATTGAAATGTCGATAATTTTCTTTTGTCATTTGACAGGTGTCACTTTGAGAGTTATGGCAATGTGTTACAAACTTGTACAAAGTAATACATACTCTACAAAGAGGTGAGCTGCTCAGGTTGTGATGCATTTAGAACGGGGGTGGATCCATGATGGCTAAAAGTGAGGTGGGGGTACCAAAATAGGGCACATTGAACCAGAATGGGTAGGGTATACCCAAAAAGGGACATTTGAAATAATGACATGACTGCTCATCAACAAGAGAGGATAGAAATCGCATCAGAAAGAATTTGGAAACAGCTACACGATCAGTTAGGGACTTACGAAAACTGAAATACCAATCACATGTTAGCCGGAATGGGATTTGAACCTTGGTCAATACAGTTAGATTTAGAAAACACTTCAATGCCAAGCTCACCACTGTAACATGACATTGTAACGTCTATTGTTAATTGATAATTTTTTTTGAAATTTTTGAAAGGGACCTGTACTACAATGACACTAAGTTGTTTGGGAGACAATCAACGCTGGATGATGTGATGGAAAACATTTGCTGTATGCTGAGCGTACCCAGAAGAAGCCTACATGTGGTATGTTTTTATCAGAATCATGGCAGATAATAGTGGTGACTTCTGATTTTGCACAACTGATAACAAGAGATTTTCAAAAAGATTTAACACCATATATGTAAATATGCAGGACTGCTTATAGCTAGCTTAGTTGTTGCATATTATATGGCATTTAGTCAAGGATTGTAATTCTTTGATCAGTCAAATATAAAATTCAAATCCTTATTTTCAGCTGGCCACATCTAAGGGGTTCATTGCTGGTGATCTGAAATACACTGAAGCTGATACTAACCATGTAGACTGTAGTTCATCAAAAACTGTAAGTTACACATGGATTTAACTCTCAGCGGATTTAAAGGGAAGGTACAACCAGGGCCGTACCAGCCCCCCACCCCCACCAATCGATTTTTAGTTGGCAAAATCGAGCCTCGGAGAGCAAATGTTTTACCGCAGCTGAAGTCAGTCAGCAAATTGGCTTCCATATACCCCTCCCCCCAAAGATTATGCTTTCCTACAGCCCCGAGTTCAACATTGGTATTTGGTAATTTATGTTCATTTCAATTGCCTAGTTGTCAAGAAATTTATCTTAAAACTAACCTGTAAATATGCAAAAACAACAAAAACCTGCACGTCAGCATTTTTAATTTTCTTTTGCTATGAAACGATGTCCAATTGCAGCCAACATTGCTGGATCGATTGGAATTCTGCCGGGCTGTATTTTAAACGACTTTTTCACATAGCGTTTGCCCAATTTGTGAGGTCTCTCTTAGCCACCATACTTTGTATATGAAATTTGGTCCCGCGAATATGTGTATCACGTATTTCCCTATTGGCAAAAACAAAAGTGCGTTACCAGGAACTGGAGTTTTTGGGGTTTTTTGGCCTTATATTTCTCAATTTTTTTTCAAAATTTTACATATTAATTCCTGTTTTCACTCAGAAAAAAATATTTCGAACAAAATAATTTCTTATGATGATTAATACCTGTACCAAGTTTATCCCAAGTAAGCTTTTAAATAATCATTTGTTAATTCGATAATCTGGTAACACCCAAAGTTGTACCTTCCCTTTAGGAAAGCAATACATATACTTACTGTGAGAGAATATTATGTTTAAACTTGTATATTGTCCTTTTGTTTGTTTGTTTGTTTGTTTTGGGGGTGTTTGTTTGTTTTGCTTGTTTTTTAATAAGCTGTTGTAATATTCAGAATAAACTTCTGTTTTTTATTAGAGTTTTGTTGTCTTGACTTACAGGGTGTTCTCATCCCAGCTCATGTTGATGGCATCAATAGTATCCTTTTGTTAAGAGCAGAAGGGACTCAGATTTGGGGATTCAGTTCAGTTCAATACAATATCACATTATTATTCTCATAAAAATAGTAAGTCTATCTAGTTCATGAATAAAATGCTTAAAGGAACAATATCATCACAATCAACAGGGCATGGAATCGGAGTACTAGTTTTAGATTAACCAGTTGACGTCGGGAATATTTATTTTTTTCCGGTCCCCCGTGCGGGTTTATTTTCAGTGAAAAATCTGAAAAAATTTCTAGCCATTAATAATTTTTTTTGTCAATGAAACTAAGTTCGGACACCCAAATAAACACCATTACTCATTGACATTTTGAGAATTAAATGGCTAGTTTTTTAATTACAGTTATGTTTGTTCAGCACAATTAGACCGTTGGCAAGCCCCGATGCAACGGCCTATTAGCGACCAGCGCCCGGTCGAAAAGACGGCATACCTGGAGAGAGATCGAATGCCTCGTAAACAATGGATATAAATCCCTCTTTACAAATCCCTGGCTGGTACGTCAAAGGAATAGGTCTTGGATAAAGGGATTAGGCAAAAATCAACGAAAAGAGTGAACTCGTTCAGTATTTGCAGTGCATTTTGTCCGGGGCCACCGAACCGTGACCCCATGGACTCCGAGAAATGATTGCATGTATACAAGTCAGCCGCCACGACGGCACGCCACGTGTGGCATGTTGACAAGTCTCCCGGTGACACACGCAAAAATCGGAATGCGTGTTCAGACGCTCTCCGATCCGCTGTCCAAAAAAAAATTGCGTGTATACACGGCCTCCGAAGCGAACTGGTTAACTCAGTGTCTGAAAATAATACCCACATGATAATGTCATATTACCATTGCTGCGACAGTAATTTGCAGTCGCTGTGTTCATCTGAATATAGGACACCGATTCCATGCCCTGTTGGAAGTCTGCTCTGATCGTGACAATACTGTCCCTTTAACCATATCCATTTAAAGATTTTCTCAGTAAAGGCAAGATATATATAAAAGCTGCATGATATGTTGATTGTTGCAAATACATCTTCATGACATGAATAAATGATAAGAATTTGCAAAATCCAGAATTGACAATTGACAATTGAATTGTTGAGTGGTTTCCCATTGTTCTCCTTGAGTTCCCATTGTATTCCTGAGTTGTGTCAATAGTGCAGGCTTCTGGGGGTGGGGGGGGGGCTGGTGATTTTTCATCAGTATTCATAATTTGACACCATCACCAAATGCAGTGTGATGCATATACATGTACCTAAAACAATTTGCAATGATTACTTCTATACTATTGAAAGGATGCCTTGAGTATATTCCAGTTTACGATTTGAATGTCTTGTTGATGTTTATTGTCCTAACATTTGAACCTAAGATGTCCAATCTAGAGCTCACTTTATACTGGTTGTTGAGAAGGACGCAACCTTTCAGAAACTAATGGATGATGGGTTACTTGAAGAGCTCGCACCTTGCATCATTATTACTGTAAGTGTCCTTTTTTTGGTAAGAAATCTTTACTTTCCTTACATCCTTACTGTATTGGTTTTACTAATATCATGAGATCGGTTTATTATTTCAGAGATAACGTGCATAGTATACCCTTTCAGAAATTGCACTTGATGGTTTGGTTTCAGGGTAAAGGTTTTCCTGATGTGAACACTCGTCTCATGGTGAGGAAGCTTTGGGAGTTGTTACAAATACCAGTACTTGGTCTGGTTGATGCTGACCCACATGGTAAGAATTTGATTTATCAGTTTATATGGGGTGACTCTTACATGATTCAATCCATACAAAAGTTCCGGGGATCAGCAGAAATCCGGGGGGAAAATTCAAAGGATTTTTATTTATTTATTTTTGTTTTTTAAATACAAAATTTAATTAATTTCTTTTTACTTTCCTTTTCAAACATTCTCAGAATGCACTACAGAGCATCTGGAACAGCTTCCAATGTTCTCCCATTCGCAGTCTGAATCCAAACACTTTCCTCAAGTTTTTAATAGAAGTGACACAGGCAGTTTGTAATAGTTAAACTTTTATAATTTATGTATTTGTTTCTTTTTATTATTTTCTATCAGCATTTTCCTTTTTTATATTGGAACAGATATTTTATGACTAAATTTGACATTTTACAAAATAACTGTCTTTACTTTAGAACATGTAAATGTTGATTGTTCATTCAAAAATAGTTTTTTGTCTGTTTCCAGGCTTAGAGATACTGTGTGTTTACAAGTTTGGATCAAGGGTGAGTGCATTAATTTCATAAAAAATTGTATTTTTATATATTTATTTCTTTTTTTGGGGGGGGGGGGGGTGGGTGGGGAGAAAGGGAGGTTTCTATCAAATGGAAAGTTAAGCCAGACATTAAAATACAAGTTCTGGGATCAGTACACCAAACACTTGTCAGTCAAACATTTATTGCAAAAATAAATTTCAATCAAACAGTCCATTAAATATCAATAAATAAATTTATCAATTTATTCATTGAACATTTTGTACTAGAGTAAATTAATAAGGGTCAAAAGGGCAACTTTGATAAAGGTCAGCTCTTTAAGAAAATTAGTGAATATGGCATCATTTCAAAGGCAAAGTATTGACCTATCAATGCAGAATCCCATTAATGCAGCTAATGAAACAATGCCCCATCCGATCACTTAAATTGAACCCGCAACACGCAGAAAACTAAGAAATAAATAAAAACTACTATACACACTTCTGTATGGGTTGTGTTAGGGGCATGGCTAAATGATAAACGGTGATAGGTCAATGAAATGGGCCACTCAAAGGAAATTCATGCTCTGCAAGTTTACAAACAATGATTGATACCTTTTACTGATTTAAATTTTAGTCCATGTCCTATGAGTCTCACAGCTTGACGGTGCCATGCATCCGATGGCTTGGTGTTCATCCATCAGACATTGAGAGGCTACAGGTATCCAGAGATGTCCTGATTCCTCTGAATAAGTCTGACCTTCAGAAAGCCAAGGAGCTGATGAGAAGACCTTATTATAAACATCTTCCTGAATGGATGAAGGAGGTACAATGTCCTCTTTCTTATATTTATGTCTCTCTGTTGCTGTATGTTTCTGTTGCTGTATGTTTGTCCATGTGTGTTTGTTGGTCGGTTGGACTGAGTCTGTCTGTCTCTCTGTCGGTCTGTGTGTCTGTCTGTGAAAGCCAAGGAGCTGATGAGAAGACCTTATTGTGAACATTCTTCCTGAATGGATGAAGGAGGTACAAAGTTCTCTTTCTCTATATTCATGTCTCTCTGTTGCTGTATGTTTCTGTTGCTGTATGTTTGTCCATGTGTGTTTGTTGGTCGGTTGGACTGAGTTTGTCTGTCTGTCTGTGAAATCCAAGGAGTTGATGAGAAGACCTTATTATAAACATCTTTCTGAATGGATGAAGGAGGTACAATGTCCTCTTTATATTCATGTCTCTCTGTTGCTGTATGTTTCTGTTGCTGTATGTTTGTCCATGTGTGTTTGTTGGTCGGTTGGACTGAGTCTATCTGTCTGTCTGTCTGAAAGCCAAGAAGCTGATGAGAAGACCTTATTATAAACATCTTCCTGAATGGATGAAGGAGAAAATGTTCTCTTCCTCTGTATTCATGTCTCTCTGTTGCTGTATATTTGTCCATGTGTGTTTGTTGGTCGGTTGGACTGAGTTTGTCTGTCTCTCTGTCTGTCTGTCTGTGAAATCCAAGGAGTTGATGATAAGACCTTATTATAAACATCTTCCTGAATGGATGAAGGAGGTACAATGTCCTCTTTCTTATATTTATGTCTCTCTGTTGCTGTATGTTTCTGTTGCTGTATGTTTGTCCATGTGTGTTTGTTGGTCGGTTGGACTGAGTCTGTCTGTCTCTCTGTCGGTCTGTGTGTCTGTCTGTGAAAGCCAAGGAGCTGATGAGAAGACCTTATTGTGAACATTCTTCCTGAATGGATGAAGGAGGTACAAAGTTCTCTTTCTCTATATTCATGTCTCTCTGTTGCTGTATGTTTCTGTTGCTGTATGTTTGTCCATGTGTGTTTGTTGGTCGGTTGGACTGAGTTTGTCTGTCTGTCTGTGAAATCCAAGGAGTTGATGAGAAGACCTTATTATAAACATCTTTCTGAATGGATGAAGGAGGTACAATGTCCTCTTTATATTCATGTCTCTCTGTTGCTGTATGTTTCTGTTGCTGTATGTTTGTCCATGTGTGTTTGTTGGTCGGTTGGACTGAGTCTATCTGTCTGTCTGTCTGAAAGCCAAGAAGCTGATGAGAAGACCTTATTATAAACATCTTCCTGAATGGATGAAGGAGAAAATGTTCTCTTCCTCTGTATTCATGTCTCTCTGTTGCTGTATATTTGTCCATGTGTGTTTGTTGGTCGGTTGGACTGAGTTTGTCTGTCTGTCTGTCTGTCTGTCTGTGAAATCCAAGGAGTTGATGATAAGACCTTATTATAAACATCTTCCTGAATGGATGAAGGAGGTACAATGTTCTCTTTCTCTGTATTCATGTCTCTCTGTTGCTGTATGTTTGTCACTGTATGTTTGTTAATCGGTTGTGCTGAATCCATTTGTCTGTCTGTGAAAGCCAAGGAGCTGATGAGAACATCTTCCTGATTTGGATGGAGGAGAAACAATGTCCTCTCTCTTTCTTTATGTATGTGTCTCTCTGTTGTGTTTTTTCTGTATATTTTGTTGGTTAGTCTGTCTGTGAAAGCTAAGGAGCTGATGTTAAAAACTTATTATAAACATCTTCTGGAATGGATAGAAGGTATACGTCATATCCTGTCTCTCTAATGTTTTGTGTCTGTCACTGTATGTTTGTTGGTTCCTAAATCTGGGTCTGTCTGTCTGTCTGTCTGGGACTGAATGCCAAGGATGATGATGATGACTGATGATGTCAGCAGACCATATTGTAAATGGAACAGATGGAAGCTGTGCGATTGTTTCTGTATGTTTATTTGCCATTCCATTACATTTCTTTCATTACATTTCTGGGGGTTTTTTCCATTAAAATAAACTACCAATAATAATAATAATAATAATAAATAAATAAATAATTTGATTTGGTTTTTTTGTAGCTGCAGATTCTAATGGACATGGGTAAGAAGGCTGAGATCCAGTGTCTGACAGCCATCTCAATGGATTACTTGACCAAGGTTTACATCCCCAACAAAATTAGGTATGGATGCTGGATCTAAGAATTGTCAAAGTCCACAGTGTCATAGCCAGGACTTATTCAGGGGGGGGGGGGGGTGAGATAAGGAGGAGCACAAACATTTCCTAGGTTCTTGGGCAGCACTAAGATAGTCCCTATTTTATTAGAACATTGACATTTTAGTGGGGAGGGGCATAGCTGATCAATGAGGGGAACTTTCCCCCCCCCCCCTCACCAGCATAATCTTTTAACCAGTTACATTAAAGTTAACAATACAGTATACACGATTTAGGGATTGTTGCGCACATAGATCCTCATAGACTCTGTACACATAATTTGTACTGATAAAGTTTGAGATTTAAAAAAGTTTCCGGTAAAATTTTCATGCACAGGTCTAGGTGAAATTCACCATGCACAACCAACATGCAAAACAATCCCAAACTGTGCATTAAGAATACAGAATCTTATGCATATGATGTCACATAGAAATTGGAATGTACCTTTACTCTAAGAGTAAAAGGAGGCAATGCATTGACTCATCTGCAGGGGCAGATTTAGGATCTTGAAAAAGGGGGGAACACAGCAAAAAAGGGGGACACACCAAAAAATGTATGGTAAAAATGTGTATGTCAGCTGCAATTTTTGTGGTAAGAATAAACTTTAGGTAAAACTTAAGTAAGACTAATTGCCGTGACACCATGTGAAATTCTCTATTGAGTAGTAATTAGTTCTGAAAACCTCCAGTTCTTTTCAGAACTAATTACTACTCAATAGAGAATTTCAAATGGTTTCACCGCAATTCGTCTTACTTAAGAATAAACTTTTATACAAACGGTTAAATGTGAAAATATTTCTAGTAAATATAATTGCCCTAGAACCTAGGACTGTAATGCCTGACTAAAATATTGGTTAACCCTAACCCTTCCAAATCCAAGGATTTTGGAGGATTGAGGTTATTAGGCATACTTGCCTTTCCATGGTACATGTACATCCATGTTTGTTGTAGTGATTGCAAGGTCAGTGTTTGGGTCAGTGGACACTGTTTATTGCTCCATGCATACAGGGAGGGTCCCTGGCCATGTACATGTATCACAGATTAGAAACACATGTGTGCATACATGTCATGTGCTTGCTTTACTACTGAAGGATTTTGGAGGATTCAGGTTATGTGTAAGCAAATGGGCCTAGGGAGTTAGGGTTAAAAGAATTTTACAAAAGAGTATTATTTTTGCTGTTTTTCACAGCAAACAAAAGTTTGATTCCAAATTATTTAAGTCATAACACTGATGATATACTGAATTTAAATAATTTTTCTGTAAAATAATAATTGAATAATTTTTATATCAATTAATGATATTTTCAATACTTAATTATATTTATTGAGCTTTTAAAATATAACAAAATATATTATTAAATAGAGAATTAACTGTTGTAAACTGCTTACCAACCTAAAGGACCTGTAGTATACAATGTAAATGCGAAATATGAGTAGTTAATGGCCTTACATTTCGAACCTCTCAAAGGCAAGACATAAAACACAATAAAGGGGGCCACTTTGCATCCGTCACGTTAGCAGTTTTTCCAATGGTTGTTATTTATTTTTAAGTACCTGAAACCGACCAAAAAGTGTTTCAACATGTGAATGGACATGCAGGCTTATACTAGAACTAATTTGAGTTGATTTATTTTATTTTTTAATTTTTTAATTTATTTTTTTACCCTAAAATTTCCATAAAAATTGGACGGAAAAAGTTACATCACTTTTCCGTCCATTTGTTGATGGAAATTTTAGGGTAATTAAAAAAATAATAGTAATAATCAACTCAAATTATCTTTAGGATAAGCATGCATGTCTATTCAAATGTTGAAATTCTTTTTGGGTGGTTTCAGATATTAAAACAAAAAATTCCAACCATTAGAAAAACTGCTAACGTGACGGTAGGAAAGTGGCCCCCTTTATTGTGTTTTATGTCATAAACAAATTTGTTGTTTTTGTGTGCCTGTCTGTATATTGTTCATATTGGCTATTACCTACTATTATTATGTTTTGTTTAAGCTGACAAATGCAAATCTACATGCATATGACAGTACCTAACTATTTAGTGTTGTATCAGGCTCAGGGGTGGATCTATGGTTGCTGAAAAGGGGGTTGTTCAGCCAAAACAGGAGCACATACATGTACATATTAAATGGTGACTTTTACATGCATGTTGGTATAAAGGGTCCTAGGTTCAGAAAACAACAGACCTTTTAGAATTTTGTTACTTTGACAAACTAAACTAAGGTTAAACTCAAACACAAGTTTATTAATAAGACCAATTAGCCTGGTTTCAAGCCCCAGTAAGAACAACTTTTATGTTATTGTTATTTTATATAAACAAAATAGAAGCAAAACTGTTATTCTATTTTCTACTTGCTGTGGACTCTGGACTGAGTGACTCTGTTATTGATCCTCTCTGGGGAGATGGATTCAGGGCCTGTGATCTTGGTGTCATCATGGTGTCATCTTGTTGACATTTTGGTGTAATCATGGTGTCATATTGGTGTCGTTTTAGTGTCATCTTTTCATCATCATCACAGGGTTGTGGGCTAACCAGTGGAGCCATTGAGTCCCCCAGGATATTGTGTTCATTTCATATATTTATAGACAAAGAGTCTATAATCTAAAAATAAATTGATGGAGACAAATAATGAAGTTCTATAGACCCAATGATACTGACAGTAAGATTTATATGGTGAGAATAGTTGGGTACCAGATGATCCGTTACCAGACTAAATTTGTTAGGGAGAATTAAACAAGAAACTCCAGCAAAGACATACACTGTGGTTACGTCATTCCAAGAGTGACAATATTAAGAGTTTGTCGCGTGGTCTGTCCCGCAGGTTAATGACCGGTTTTGGGCATGGTCACGGGCAATAAGGTCCTTATCGCCTGTGAAGCGTCAAACTGTTATTCCCATTCATAAATGCCCATATCCATTTTGTTTTCAAAATGTAAACAAATGTAATTTTTGTTGAATAAAGCAAAATAGAAATGGACAAATTCACATTTTGGGGACACATGAAACACTTCCTAAGTACATGAGTCAAGTGCGTGATGCCAATCTTCGTCACTCTGATTGGTTGAAATCCGCATCGCGCATCGCACAAAACAGCTGGTGAATAACTGGCACATATGCGTTCTAATTTTGATAAGCCAGTCTATACCATTCGTTAATACATCCCCACATGATTACGTTTTGTCCAATCAGATTGTCTAAACCGTTTTGAGCATTTATGAATACAAATTAAAGATAATTCAAACATCACATATATTGTGTTCAAAACAGTGAATACAGTCAATGTTTGACTGTACATGTATAGAAGTTTGGTGCATAGAAATGTACAGAAATTAGTGCAGCCATCCTGTGGTACCATTTTACGAATGCACATTATCCCTATTGAGAGTGGTAGAATGGCATACAGTGGTTTCAATGTAAAGCGCATGACCCTCTATCCAGACGTTATCAGAGATCAGTAATCTACGTTAGAGTACGTTTATGATTGCCTGGGTACCATTGGGGAGTAACCCTGGGTGACAACAACCCTTCAGCCAGACAAACAATCACATTAGCTACAGAAGAAAAAAAAACATTATGTCAGTTTAACACGAGTTATAGAAAGTTTATTTGTAAGTACCAGAAGCTCATAAAATGTTGACTTTTACAGCAATATTAGAGAAAAAACTTTTGATTTCATTAAAAATTATCTGTAACATCAAAACAGTATAATGGCAGTACAGCAAAACACTGCAGTTAGAAATATTTAATGCAGACTTATAGGTTAGAGAGACAAGGTACAGCATTGTTAATGTGAGCATTTAACTGCTGCTGAGAGTATTCTTATTTTCTTTGAATCAAGATATGTGACCATCCACCACAAAGGGGCTGTAAAGTCGAAAATTTCACATTTGGAGGTTCATATATTTTTGAAAAGAGTATATCATGAGGTTTAAAATGATACCAAACACAAGTCATTCCTATATTCCTATGCAAAGTTATGGTGTATCAAAATTATTACACTAATTACTTACACTTTTATATAAACTTCATATAAACTTACATTTTGTACAGATTTATGAACTCATTGCCCGAAAGAATTTACGTGGTTTTCATGATTTTTGAAATTGAATTTAATTCTGAAATTTTCAGAACTAAAGGAGAATATTTCAAACTTTACATTTCTAAAAAAAATACCAAAATGGCCAACCGACTGATTTTTTCATGCATTACAAGCCGTACTGCTAAATCAACGTGTGCGACTTTACAGCCTGTTCGTGGCGGACGGTCACATATACATAACCAACCTCTAAAAAGGCATTCTGGATTTTGTGTATTCATTCCAATGTGGAATTAAGGAAAGAGTATTCTTAAGAATTTTCTTAAAAATGACAGCACGTCACAGTCAGACACAAACCTTCATTAACTTTAAACTAGGAATGTTTTACAGTAAAATTAATCCAACAATTTTGTTATTTTTTAATTACCAAACCTATACCTGACCTTTAAGAAGTTTAACATTGTAGTGAAATGTTGTTAAATTTACATATTATATGGGGACCATGAAATGTGTACAGAAACCATCCTGTGAGACTTACAACTCATTGGTCAGTGTGCAATTGATATTAAAATGAAATATGAAAAACTTATTTTTTTTCTGCCCTGGATAAAAACTAAAAAAGATATCTTTGTTAATATTATAGGTTTTCTCAGCGAATTTCAAACCTTTTTCATTTAATTTAATACCCGACTCATTCAATTTGATTTGAAAATGAATGCTCCTTTACATCATCATTCAACTTTATAAGTTGAGCATTCTATCGTCATGTAACTTAACTCATCACCAAAAAAAGTATGTTGTACTTGAAAGTATCATTAAGTTCATTCAATTTCATTAAAACCAGTCGCAAGCGGTTGATCAAGAATTCATTTTCATCAATTGGCATTCATTTGTCACATTTTTTTCTTTTAACTCTTAAGGCCTGGGTATGAAATGTTAGGACAGATTCCTTTCTTAACTGTCTCATTTGCCTTGCACATCAGGAGATTGGAGGCTAAAGAAAGAAACCCTCCCACCCCCCAAAAAAAGGGGAAAAGAAAGTAATACATAAGGGTAAATGTGAACGAATAACGTAGAAATATTGCAACGGGGAACAAATCTGTTATGCAAGACGACCCCGTAGGGATACTCATATTCTTGTTGGGTACATTGGCATTACATATCAAGAAATTGGATAGCGACACAAAAGAAGAAATTTCGACAAAAGGAGTTAGTGACTTTCATAACTCATAACAACAATCGTCAGAAAACTCACTGAAATTTTCCATGGGTGCATTTGAATACTCTTAAGATGAAATTGAAAATAAACAACTTCTACAAAATCTGTTGCGCATTAATGATTGTTAATTTGAATACATCAATTGTGAAAAGATGAGAAACATCCAATTTCAGAAAGTCATGAATTCCCCAAAACGAAATAATGACTACCTACAAATTAATTTGAACGCAACAGTCTAAAACAAGAAACCCTAATTTGATTGGATCAAAGTTCTTTAACCCTAACTCCCTAGGCCCATTTGCTTACACATAACCTGAATCCTCCCTAACTCCCTAGGCCCATTTGCTTACACATAACCTGAATCCTTCCTAACTCCCTAGGCCCATTTGCTTACACATAACCTGAATCCTTCCTAACTCCCTAGGCCCATTTGCTTACACATAACCTGAATCCTTCCTAACTCCCTAGGCCCATTTGCTTACACATAAACTGAATCCTTCCTAACTCCCTAGGCGCATTTGCTTACACATAACCTGAATCCTTCCTAACTCCCTAGGCCCATTTGCTTACACATAACCTGAATCCTTCCTAACTCCCTAGGCCCATTTGCTTACACATAACCTGAATCCTTCCTAACTCCCTAGGCCCATTTGCTTACGCATAACTTGAATCCTCCAAAATCCTTCAGTAGTAAAGCAAGCACATGACATGTATGCACACATGTTTCTAATCTGTGATACATGTACATGGCCAGGGACCCTTCCTGCATGCATGGAGCAATAAACAGTGTCTACAGACTCAAGCACTGACCTTGCAATCACTACAACAAACATGGATGTACATGTACCATGGAAAGGCAAGTATGCCTAATAACCTCAATCCTCAAAAATCCTCAAAAATCCCTCACTTTAGCAAAGATCATGTAGCATGTAACCTCAATCCTTCAAAATTCTTCACTTTAGCAAAAAGGATTTGGGAAGGTTAGGGTTAAAGAAAATGAAGAAAAAAGTTTGGAAATTGGCCAGGAAAACCTATTATTATTTTATTTTTTTTTTTGGGGGGGGAGGTGAATTACAAAAAGTATTCAATCTTCATCCCAATAATGATTTTTTGGTGTTGTGGGTTTTTCCTGCTACTCATATACACCAAGCATAAAATCTCATCTCTTAGAACTTACATGACCCCCAAAAATTATAAGTCAACATAATTTAATGCAATTTTGCTGAGGTAAAATCGCTGAAAGCACATAATATAGATATATTTATGATAATACTGATGACAAGTAATGTGTTCAGATCAAGTAAATAATGATCATCAATCAACACATGAAGAACAGAAGTCTATTACCTACAAGAAGCGTATTATGTAATAACTTAGTCCACTGCATTATACTCTATGAGCAATGGTCATTCATTCATTCATTCATTCATTACATTGATTGAGAAAGACTGACATAGGTCTCTAAAAGAAGCAGTGCATTCTGGGTAATCAGCCTGGATGCATGCACAAGAACTGTACTTGTTAATGCAATCTGCATGCACTGTGAATGCTGTGAAAGACCATGCACGTGATTGTGAAGCCACAAGCGCCTTTACCACCTTTCCGAGGACGCTTCTAATGAATTATTCATAAACCTCCAGCAAAATGAATAATTTATGAATGCAAATTTATATATTTACATAAGTGATACCATAACAAATTAGTTACTACATATAATGCATTATGTATTAACATTTCTCTACCAAATCGGTAGAGAAATATAGAGAGAAACATAAGACCACAGAACACACTGGTAAAGGGCCCTCGGGGCATTCAGTACTCACATGTGTGGTCTTTTTTTGTGTGTAGTGTCCCAGGTTACTGCGTACGCCTTGACTAAAGGCTAGTAATAACCTACACTGTAAATGTCCACAGCATTGTACTCAATGAGCAATGGACATTCATTCATTTATTCTGAACCATATATTTTGTTGTATTCTAAAGACTGACATATAAGGTCTCTAAAAGAAGTCTTGCTTCCTGGGTGATCAGCCTGGATGCATGCACAAGAACTGTACTTGTTGTAATGTTCTGGTACAGTGCGTGTTGTGTGATGACTCTGCTGCAGCACGGTTATGTCAAGTTTTAGTTCTAGAATTAGCTAGCAGTGGGGATAGCTTCTCCCATGATGCCCTAATGCAAGATAGCCAAATTCATTACCATGCTTGTTGTTCGTGTGTGTGTTTGGAGTACATGAGAGTGTCGTGGCCGAGCGGTCTAGCTTACTGGACTCAAGTTCTGGTGTTAGCAGCAGAATGTGGGTTCGAAACCCGGCCGTGATAATTGCTTCTCTCCACCCAGGGGTTAAATGGGTACCTGTGAGGGCAGAGTTGGTTGATTAGCCCTATATGCGCTGTAATGGCAGCAATTGAGCTGTATACTCCCCAGGGAGCTGAGATGGTTTCAGGAATGATTTATGAGCCTTATGAGCAGGGGTAATAATATAATGCGCCTTGAGCACCACTCAGTTGGTGGATACGTGCGCTATATAAGTCCACACATTATTATTTATTATTATTAATGCCATAGCCTGACTTTTAGCAGACTGGCACACTTTGTGTAGTTATTTAGACTTGTGATTATTAAAATATTAGTAAGTCATTCGATATAACCAGTCTACAACTATCCAACAAAGCTACTAATTATCTAGCTATAATTATTGCACTGTTTGGAAAATCATGCTATACATATTGCAACAAACCAAAACATTTGAATGCTTTGAAATAAAAATCCCAAGATTTGACAAATCTTTTTTTGTTATACATAAAGGAACCAACGAAAATCAAACTTTTAGATTAAGACATGCCATCACGTAACAACCCCCTATCCTCAACACATCCCAAGAAATATTGCACAACTTAAAATAACATACTAGAAGCATTTCCTGTGGACGATGCCTGGCCCCATCTCATCATACTCTTCCTTGCTAATCCACATCTGTTGGAAGGTGGAGAGAGAGGAAAGAATTGACCCCCCGATCCACACCGAATACTTGCGCTCCGGCGGGGCAACCACCTTCACCTTCATCGAATTTGGTGATAGGACAGTCAGCTCACGCTGCATGCGGTCGGCAATACCGGCAAACATGGTGGAGCCACCAGACAGGACAGTGTTAGCATAGAGGTCCCTACGTATATCCACATCACACTTCATAATACTCTGAAAAGTTGTTTCCTGAATGCCACTGGACTCCATGCCGATGAATGACGGCTGGAACATCAACTCAGGGCAACGGAAACGCTCATTTCCTGAAGAAAAAAATATAACAAAACCACAAGATGAAGATTCCAACTGGCTTGAAATTTAAAGATGACCGATTCATGCATGTACTTCACTCACATGTTTTACGTCATAAATTCACACTGGTTGAAATGTGTTCAACTTTTGCGAATCCTTCACACAAATCTTAGGTTTTTAAATACATTGCATTCACGTTTATGTGAAGATGAACCACCGTTTAGTTAAAGGGACAATATCGTCATGATCAGAGCAGACTAGGCACGGAATCGGTGTCCTAGTTCAAGATGAACAGTGACTGAAAATTACTGGCTCATTTATGCAGCAGCAACAGTAATATTACCTAATTATCATGTGGGGTATTACTTTCAGTCACTGGGTTAATCTAAAACTAGTACTTGGATTCCATGCCATGTTGATCATGGTGATATTGTGCCTTTAACCAGTTGACGTCGGGAATATTTTTTTTTTTTCCGGTCCCCCGTGCGGGTTTATTTTCAGTGAAAAATCTGAAAAAATTTGTAGCCATTAATAATTTTTTTTGTCAATGAAACTAAGTTTGGAATCCCAAATAAACACCTTTACTCATTGACATTTTGAGAATTAAATGGCTAGTTTTTTAATTACGGTTGTGTTTGTTCAGCACAATTAGACCATTGGCAAGCCCCGATGCAACGGCCTATTAGCGACCAGCGCCCGGTCGAAAAGACGGCATACCTGGAGAGAGATCGAATGCCTCGTAAACAATGGATATAAATCCCTCTTTACAAATCCCTGGCTGGTACGTCAAAGGAACAGGTCTTGGATAAAGGGATTAGGCAAAAATCAACGAAAAGGATGAACTCGTTCAGTATTTGCAGTGCATTTTGTCCGGGGCCACCGAACCGTGACCTCATGGACTCCGAGAAACGATTGCGTGTATACAAGTCAGCCGCCACGACTGCACGCCACGTGTGGCGTGTTGACAAGTCTCCCGGTGACACACACAAAAATCGGAATGCATGTTTAGACGCTCTCCGATCTGCTGTCCAAAAAAAAATTGCGTGTATACATGGCCTCCGAAGCGAACTGGTTAAATATGCAAGGAATTATATATATTTTAGTGTTTGGCCTTTGTAAATAATAAATGGATAGACAAATAAATCAATCAAGTTTTTGCCTAGGATTAAAATGTTTTACAAATTATTTTAAAAATATTATTTAATTTTCAGATGAGCAAAACAAAGTGATATACTCCCACAATGATACCTATTATACAATGCTATTTGACGGAGTTTCTTCCACAAACTTATCTAGCCCTACCCTTAAGACAACTTATACATAAACAGCTGTGGAATATTTTATTACTTCAGCATGTACATGAAGACAAGCTTAAAGTTGTCTTAGATTTCTACCACAACTTTTCACAAGTATAAATATGCATATGACATAAAACACAATAAAGGGGGCCACTTTACATCCGTCACGTTAGCAGTTTTTCCAATGGTTGTTATTTATTTTTAAGTACCTGAAACCGACCAAAAAGTGTTTCAACATGTGAATGGACATGCAGGCTTATACTAGAACTAATTTGAGTTGATTTATTTTATTTTTGAATTTTTGAATTTATTTTTTTACCCTCAAATTCCATAAAATTTGGACAGAAAAAGTTACCTCACTTTTCCGTCCATTTGTTGATGGAAATTTTAGGGTAATTAAAAAAATAATAGTAATTATCAACTCAAATTATCTTTAGGATAAGCATGCATGTCTATTCAAATGTTGAAATTCTTTTTGGGTGGTTTCAGATATTTAAAAAAAAATTACAACCATTAGAAAAACTGCTAACGTGACGGTAGGAAAGTGGCCCCCTTTATTGTGTTTTATGTCATATGCATTCTTGTCTTCACCACTGAAAGCATTTTTAAATGCAAATTGCATTTTGTAAATGCGACACGTATTTTGTATAAAAAAAAGTCTTGAAAAACCAAAGACACATGTGTTTGAGCACTATCCTAACACCAGAGTGGTGTTTTGACATGTGATACGCACGGTTATTGACCATCATTTATGAATGGTAATAGAACTTTATCACAGATCAGCCATTTTTGTTTTGTCTTCTATACAAATCCAGGCAATCAAAGCGAGGCTGGGAGGGAAAATAGTCCCTCATGAAAATAGTCCCTCATGTATTGAGATTTTATAGCATTATAATCATACTCATGTGTACAGGGAACCTGATCAAGATGGCCACAGCATGATAGACATCCTAAACTGCTTACCTATAGTAATGATTTGTCCATCTGGGAGCTCATAACTCTTGTCTATGGTTGAACTACCAACACTTAGTTTCATCTCTTGTTCGTAGTCTAATGCAACATAACATAGCTTCTCCTTGATGTCGCGTACAATTTCACGTTCAGCTGTAATTATGAGCAAAGTAAAACCAATGTATTAATAATGTGTACTGGTGCTCAAGGTGCTTTTTTTATTACCCCCCTGCCCATCAGGCTCCGAAATCATTCCTGAGACAATAATCAAACACAACAGCCAACCAACTCTGCCCTTACAGATATACCCAAACTCAACTCACGCCCATGAATAGGGAAGGGCATAACCGTTACAGATGGGTACAATTTGAGATATACTGCCTCAATAGGCATGGCTGGGGGAGGGGGGTCAAGATCCCCCTATTGCTATTACCAAGACAGAAAATAATGCAAAACTCAAATACTAATGTACACATTGCAGTAGGTTGTTTTAATTTGCCCCACCCCCACCCCCCAAACATTTCTAGGTACTTCTGGATACGGCCGTGCAGTCCCAGGAATCTTGAACCATCCATGTGGTACTACCACTGGGATAAATAATTCCTTATCACCCTTACCAGTTGTTGTGAATGAGTACCCCCTCTCTGTCATAATCTTCATCATGTAATCCGTCATGTCACGCCCGGCCAAATCAAGCCTACAGATCGCATGGGGAAGGGCGTAACCCTCATAGATGGGTACGGTATGAGATACACCATCTCCAGAATCTAGAACGATCCCAGTGGTACGACCCGATGCATAGAGAGAGAGAACAGCCTGGATGGCCACATAAGTAGCTGGAGAGTTGAAGGTTTCAAACATGATCTGCAACAGATAACAAATGACATATGGTATAAAGTAGAAAGGTTATCATGGCATAAAATTTGTTCTACTAAGTCGTCATTCATGTAAGATTGCCCATCGGCTGGTTAGCAAACAAGTTGGCATCCTTGGTCAAGGCTATGATATGGAAGACCCCAACTGCTAAATTCTGCTTATGCCCACTGGGTCTAGGGAACAGCCATCCACATTCCCTCAAGCTCGACATGGGTGTGAATCCTGGTGGAATGGAGCATACATGTATACTAGATGTAAATACCCCCTCCACACTTTTTGTACAAGGGGAATAGTCCATATGATCTTCGTCCCACTGTTTGGGTCTTGTAAAATAAATTCCTTGCTGGCACTTATTATTATATTTGTAAAATGAATTAGGGCTACCATTGTTTTCAAAGATTTTCAAAGTTCCCAATACTTTTCTACAATTTTACTTAATTATTTTATAGAAATTGTTTAAATCTATTTCTTCATCCAAAAATTGTATGGGTGGGATTAGGACGGGGTGATTTTCAAGGGCAGTCATTGGAATTGGAAATTTACAATCATCTCCCTCCCCCTCCCCCCCCCCCCCCATCCATTCACAACAAATTTACACTACTGTCCACATTACACCACTAAAAAAAAAAACATACCAAAACTAAATAAGACCAAAAAAGTCTCCAGTTTCTGGTCATAGGTCAGCTTCAAAATCAGTACGGTGACACTTTTTAACCAGTTCGCGTCGGAGGCCGTGTATACACGCACATTTTTTTTGGGACAGCGGATCGGAGAGCGTCTAAACACGCCACAGGATTCTCGGGAATATTTGTATAGATTACCGGTCGACGTGGCAACGAGCCATAAGCATACGGTGGAAGACGCGGTCTCGCTCTGGTGAGCACCATTGTTCGTGTTTGTGTAGTAAAAATAAACCCGCCACGGGGGTTCGGAAAAACTTTTTTATTCCCGGTGCGAACTGGTTAAAATGACACATGTGAACAATAACTTGACATGTATACACAGTTTTTGGAACCAGACCAAATTTCCCATACACAAAGTACGGTGGCTAAGAGAGGCCTCACAAAACTGCAGAGACCAGATACCGGAGACTTTTTTGGGGCCCACTGGGGCAATATGAACCATGTTATCCTGATTGAAACCCTATTCTCCCAATGAGGATACCAATTGGCCCCAATGAGGATACCAATTGGCCCCAATGAGGATACCAATTGGCCCCAATGAGGATACCAATTGGCCCCCAATTGTGAAACCCTTAATAATTACCTGAACCATCTTTTCTCTATTTCCCTTTGGATTCAATGGTGCCTCTGTTAATAGTATGGGGTGCTCCTCTGGTGCTACACGGAGCTCATTGTAGAAGGTGTGGTGCCAGATCCTCTCCATATCGTCCCAGTTAGTGACGACACCGTGTTCAATGGGATACTTGAGAGTCAAGATACCTCTCTTGCTCTGGGCTTCCTCTCCTACATAGCTATCTTTCTGTCCCATGCCGACCATCACACCCTGTTGTTCAGAAAGAGACAATCAAACAAGCAATCCCTGTTAAAAAGATTGTCTCAAAGCAAATATGAATAACTGACCTTTCTCCGTTTTTAAAGAGGTTATGTCAGAGGAAACTCAACAACGTTAGTTTTATATGGAGTACCATGGTCGAGCGGTTTAATGCATCGGATTTGTGTTCTGATGGCCGAGTCGTCATAATGTGGGTTCGAATCCCAACCGCGACCATGGTGCTGGTGTCCTTGAGCAAGACACTTTACCATAATTGCTTCTCTCCACCCAGGAGTAAACGGGTACCTGTGAGGGCAGAGTTGGTTGTTGTGTTTGACTAGCCCATATGCGCTGAAATGGCAGCAATTGAGCTGTGTACTCCCCAGGGAGCTGAGATGGTTTCAGGAATGATTTATGAGCCTGATGAGCAGGGGTAATAATGTCATGCGCCTTGAGCACCAGTTTGGTGGATACGTGCGCTATATAAGTCTACATTATTAATATTATTAATATTATTATTATTATTATTATTAATATTATATCAACAAAGGTAAAACATTGTAAAAGTAGTTTTGCCTAAACCCCTTTTGACTAAAATTCAGAAAAGCCTAAGGTCCAACTGGGGAAAACAAATATTTATGGTGTTGTTTACAAAATTTTGGCCAGTACTTCAGTGATTTTGTCCACTGAAGGGGTAACTTTGCAAGGGTGACATCAGGAAGGCGATTGTTTTAATCAAGAGGGCTTTCCCCAGTTGACTTTAGGCTTTTAATTGGAGACAAAAAGGGGTTCGGAGCAAGTAACTTATTACAATATTTTACTGTGAGTTTAGACAACAAAACTTATGTTGTTTAGTTTTCTTGTGATGTAACCACTTTCAAAATGGGTAAAGGTCGGTTATTTACTCAGAGCCCCTGGCATAAATCTTGTGGGGGATGGGGGATATATCCCCCTTACTCTTTGATCCGGGGGATCCCCAAGAATTTTTCATGTGGTAAAAAAAAATAACAATTATAAACAAATAATTTGTGAAAAAGAGTAAATTTGGTTTGTTTAAATATTGTTCATTTGTTTCTTTGTCTGTCTGGGTGTCATCTTAATTATAGCTGTGGGATTCTGATTGGTTGTGCACTGCAGTACTTCATTGTACATTATGTATACAAAACTCAATATCGTCCGTCCGTCCCCCCCCCCCCCCCCACTTTTCGATACAGATTTACGCCATTGCTCAGAGCCCCACTTTAATGACCATATCAAAAGGCAGGTACAATATTGGTAATGACCAGATTATCCAATTGGCAAAGAGCTAAAATTATTATCTTAAAGCTTGCTTGGTGTTAAGTTTCAATCATCCCAAAAAATAAAGCCTTTATCTTACAGAAAAAGTAATTATGTCAAACTGATCACTACGTCAAACCGGTTAAACATAACAAAATATGCCCTTTATCATTTGAGGAACAAAACAGATTAGAAATGACCTACCTGGTGACGAGGTCGTCCAACTATTGATGGAAAGACAGACCTAGGAGCATCATCACCAGCAAACCCAGCTTTGCACATCCCAGATCCATTGTCTATAACCAAGGCAGTATGCTCATCATCATCCATTATTGGAAAATCTCTGGCCACAAAAAAATAATAATAATGAAAATAATATGAAAGGGACAATATCATTACGATCAACAGGGCATGGAATCGGAGTGCTGTTTTTAGATTAAGTCAGTGACTGGAAAAATAATACCCCGCATGACTACCATTGCTGCATCAATGAGCCAGTAATTTTCAGTCAGTGTTCATCTTAAGCTACATGTAGGACACCGATTCCATGCCCTGTTGGAAGTCTGCTCTGATCATGACAATAGTGTCCCTTTAACCCTCCTACTACTACAAGGGTCAAAATCAGTCAAAATGTTGATATACTTGCCAAGGTATATCTAGTGCACTTAAAAGTCAAACACTGTCAAACCTTACGTGTAATAAGTACATTTACAGGTCAAAATGAGTCGACTGTTTTTGACTGGTAAAAGCATTGTCTGGTATTGTTCAGGGTGGTCAAAATGACAGTACAAACCAGTCAAAAATGCCCCTGTGTGCACATTTGGGTCAACAGTCAAAACAGGCAGTTGACTGGTTTTGACTTCTACAGCAACTTTCCACTAAAGTGCATCAATAGTAGGAGGGTTAATAACAGTATTTCTTTCTTATAGAGCACATTTCACATAATGTTTCAATGTGCTTTACATTATTTCCCATTTTTCAGCTCCTTGGGGAGTGTGCTGCCCGAGCTATCATTGTGTTTCAGTAGCTTTTTCAAACACAATATCAATCTCTCCCCTTCACAGGTAGCTCACTTATACTCCTTGGTGAAGACAAGCAAAGTACACTGAATTAAGTGTTTTGCTCAAATACCAGAGTCATGACCAGGATTCGAACCCACATTCTGATGACTGATGCCATCAGAACACAAATTCAATGCACTGAACCGCTCAGCCATGGTGCCCCGTAATAAATAAAATCAAGTCTTATAGAATGTACAGTATCATTCTATTCTTGATTTTCTCCAGAATAAATGGCCTACATGTTGTTTAAGCTGGGAAAAGTTTCAGAATAGGATTACAGTCATCATTTTTGTACATTTGGGTATGCAAACTAAGGTTTTATCGACGTCTTCAACGGGGCAGTCTGTAGTTTCCATATTTATAAAAAAAATATTAAATTCTGAAATACTATATTTTGGTAGAAATTAAAAGGAGTATCTAACATGCTGTCATTTTTGAGAAAACGGTACATGCATTACGAATTTGAAATGGATCAAGTCTCTGATCCATTTTCCATAATAGAATTGAATGCCCCAAAATATCTGAATGCATTTCAAAATTTTTCTTGTTAATGACACAATGACAGTATGTAGGGTGCTATGGCTGAGCGGTTTAGTGCATAGGACTTGTGTTCTGATGGCCGAGTCGTCAGAATGTGGGTTCGAATCCCAGCCACGACCATGGTGCTTGTGTCCCTGAGCAAGACACTTAACTATAATTGCTTCTCTTCACCCAGGAGTATAAATGGGGACCTTTGAGGGCAGAGATGGTAATTGTGTTTGATTAAGCTCATTGCGCTACATATTTGGCAGCATGGGTTGCATACTCCCCAGGGAGTTGAGATGGTTCTCTAGGAATGATATAACTGGCCCGATGGCAGGGGTAATAATGTTCACACGCCATGAGCCTCATACTTGGCGGATACCGGCGCAGTATAAGTGTCCATTATTATTATTATTATTATGACACAATGAGCTGAAACTTTCACAGGTTATCTTCTGTACATCTGCATTTAGAGTAATTTTTCCAATGGTGTACAATTTCTTTAATGGGTATTATTTCTTTACACTTCACTCATAAGTAACTCATACACAATCTCTGAAAACAAGGCTTGAATCTTCAAATGCAAGCATGATCAATAACAATGGAATATAACACAAAAAAACTAGTGTATTATATATTGTATATGACATAAAACACAATAACGGGGGCCACTTTGCATCCGTCACGTTAGCAGTTTTTCCAATGGTTGTTATTTATTTTTAAGTACCTGAAACCGACCAAAAAGTGTTTCAACATGTGAATAGACATGCAGGCTTATACTAGAACTAATTTGAGTTGATTTATTTTATTTTTTAATTTTTTTATTTATTTTTACCCTCAAATTTCCATAAAAATTGGACGGAAAAAGTTACCTCACTTTTACGTCCATTTGTTGATGGAAATTTTAGGGTAATTAAAAAAATAATAGTAATAATCAACTCAAATTATCTGTAGGATAACCATGCATGTCTATTCAAATGTTTAAATTCTTTTTGGGTGGTTTCAGATATTTAAAAAAAAATTACAACCATTAGAAAAACTGCTAACGTGACGGTAGGAAAGTGGCCCCCTTTATTGTGTTTTACGTCATATCGTCCATTTTGCCTTTGAGAAAGAACCTGCTAGGTTTGAAACCTGTTGGATAGGCCAACAACTACCATCTTGCAAAAAAACTAATGTAAGATAAATTGAGACATATGTAATGTTCATATATAACACAACAGTACCATTACTTTATTGCAGACCTCCTTGTGCTCTATGTGTTTTAAATAACAATATCACATTATACTTAGGTGACCATTGCTTCTCTCCACCCAGGGGTTAAATGGGTACCTGTGAGGGCAGAATTGGTTGATTAGCCCTATATGCGCTGTAATGGCAGCAATTGAGCTGTATACTCCCCAGGGAGCTGAGATGGTTTCAGGAATGATTTATGAGCCTTATGAGCAGGGGTAATAATATAATGCGCCTTGAGCACCACTCAGTTGGTGGATACGTGCGCTATATAAGTCCACACATTATTATTATTAGTAGTAGTACATATAACATTTTACTACTTACAATCTGAAGTCCTCCTTTCAAGTAAAATCAAATGTACCACCGTCTCCAGCAAACCCTGACTTTAGCTCCGTCCGCTCAAGTGTCAACATCCATCTGCCACTCTAGTGTCCTGCAAGCACATCTTTTAATACCCCCTGGTTTAATAACTTAACACCTCCTTATGGTGACACTCAATCTCAATAACAGATATTAATGCAGGGCCAAATTTTGACTTCTCCCATTAATGCAGTGGCTTGGGATGTGGTTGGGATTAGATCAAAAAGCATGGTTGGTAGCAGGTGGTTGTCGGGAAACTGAGTAATTGGTTTCACAATACTGGGCTATTTTTATTTTTTTTTTTTAATTTTTTTTTTTTGGGGGGGGGTTGGTTTAATTAAGCTGCTTTGTGGAAGGTTACTGAATGGGGAAGGGGGTGTTACTTTCACACCATTATAATAACAGATTATTAAATATGTTATTATGTACTACACAAGTCATGCTCAATGCAAATTGGTGATTTCTACCCAGAAATCAACATGAATCGCCTGTGTTTTACCGACACTTTCCAGAATGGTTATTTTTTAACGTTGGAACGTTGCAATTTCCTTTGAGAAAAGAAAACAAATACTTTAAAATGAGAGCTTTCACAAAATAGTTGTCAAAAGCTTGGTTTAACCATACAAAAAAAAGTGTCAAAATAAATTTATGACACAAGACACCATAAATTCATGTAATTGCTGTAAAACCATGCTTCTCACAATTATTTTCAGAAATGTGTTATTTTACAGCAATTTGTATTCACTTCCTCAAGTAAAATACATGTAGCAATGTTCCGATGAAAAATGAAATGTGATGTGATCTGGGAAAACCCTTCACATGGTGAAATTTGTCATTTTTGTGTTATATACATCAAATTAACGAGGACACTGTGCTGTTTTCAAAATTGTTTTATTCATGATTCTATGTCTATAACTTGAGTTATGCTCTCGGGAAGTTATAGCCGCCGCTGTCCTTAAAAAACAATGGCAGAAACGAAAAACAAAGACGGCTTTTTAATGTTCTTACATATAAAACGATGGAATTTTTATTTAATATTTTCAAAAATGATCATTTAGATATTAACAATTAAAATGGTACCAAAAACTCAAATTGTCAAAAAAAAATTGTGGGACTATTTTGCCATTATCTTCAAAACAAGTTCGCCGACATCCGACAGGTTTTCCCCAGATCACATCACAAATGTCTGGTAAAACAGCAAATGCTGCTGTTAAGAGATATTCTGTTTTACTCCTACATGTATATGCCAATACCCACAGAGTATGTTAAGCCAGTCTACACGTTTTGTAAAATGAAGATATACATGTACATGTATAAAAGACATGTGAAAGTTCCAGCTAATTTCATTGTGCCATTAACGAAAAATAGTGAAAATGCATTCAGATTTTTTTGTATTCATTCCAACATACATTTGTAGATAGATTGGTGAAATTCTTGCGTCGGGATATAAACAATTGATTTAATTTTGCCCTACACCGACGTGTGTATAGCACTGTATACTCAGTGCTTTCCGAGTGTCTGTGAAAGCACTGAGCATACAGTGCTATACACACGTCGGTGTAGGGCAAAATTAAATCAATTGTTTATCTCCCGACGCAAGAATTTCACCAATCTATATACATGTATATCGCGGAACCCGCTCCTATATAGGATTCTAGCCGGCCAATCGTCATCGGGCAAGCTCGGTGGTCGAGAGGTAAGACCTCTGCACTAGTAAGCAGGAGGTCGTGGGTTCGAATCCCGCCCGAGTCGCCTGTGTGGTTTTTTTCAGACACTCAGAAAGCACTGAGCATACAGTGCTATACACACGTCGGTGTAGAGCAAAATTAAATCAATTATACATTTGTAGAATTAACATCTTCAAAAGACAAGCATTCAATTGGTAAAATGAAGATATACACATGTATAAAAAACATGTGAAAGTTTCAGCTAATTTCATTGTGCCATTAACGGGAAATAGTGAAAATGTATTCAGATTTTTTGGTATTCATTCCAACGTAGAATTAACATCTTCAAAAGACAAGCTTTCATTTGCGAAATATTTGGATTAATTGTACTAAAATAATAGCACCTAAGCTCAGACACTAATATTTCATGTTTGATACCATCTTCAACTTTATACCCAGTAAGTTTCATGTCAATTTTTGATCATTTTTTTTTACACTGCTCAAAATAAAATAGGGCTCAAAAGTATTTCTTGGTCCATTTTGTCCATGTGAGAACACAAAAGCAGTTTTTGGTGGAAGTAAAGTACTAAAGGTTACTCTGCAACATTATAAACACTTTTCACGTGTTGTGCATGTCTAATGACGGTTTAAACTGGCAGATCATGTGATAAGGCATGAAAATGCAGATAACAGGTTGATGTACAGTACTCAATATCAAACTTGGCTAATCAGCTTTATTTCTTCATGGGTGACTCCACAATTGACTTCAGTAGGATGTTGCAGCACCCCGGACTCGCACACATTCTGCACAACGCCTCATGAATTAACAGTACGGTGTTCCGGATCACAGCTTGGTCAAGGTTGTTCCACTCATCCTGTAGAGCTGCTCAGTGTCAGACTGGCAACGTTCCTTACAGGAGGGTTGTGACTTCTGACTCTAACTGAGAATTGCCCAAATGTTCTCAATAGGGTTAAGGTCTGGTGAAATGGCAGGCCATTCCAGACGCTGAATATGGTTACCTGTAAGGAACGCTGTTATGATTCTTGCTCTATGAGGACGGGCGTTGTCATCCATTAGAATGAAAACATCTCCCATCAACCTGTTATCTGCATTTTCATGCCTTATCACATGATCTGCCAGTTTAAACCGTCATTAGACATGCACATCCCGTGAAAAGTGTTTAAAATGTTGCAGAGAAACCTTAGTACTTTACTTCCACCAAAAACTGCTTTTGTGTCCTCACATGGACAAAATGGACCAAGAATTACATTTGAGTCCTATTTTATTTTGAGCAGTATATAATGCCAATAGCGTATGCAGGCTTTCAGATAAGTTACTGAATGACAATATAGTGGAAAAAGTGTAACTTCTGCATCCTGATGCCATCTCTTTAACGTTATTTAATGCACCGTTTCAAAACATGCTCAGTACAATGTTGTTTTAAACAATAACACTTTAAAAACATGTTTTATAGGAAAAACATCAACTTATAAAAACATTTTGTGTGTACAAAATGATTTCTTTATATCTGTGGCATAAATCCTTGTCGAAAAGTGTTTGGGATGATATTAAGGGGACAATATCGTCACGATCAACAGGGCATGGAATCGGAGTGCTAGTTTAAGATTAACTCAGTGACTGGAAAAAATATCCACATAATAATAATGTGGACTTATATGGCGCATGTATCCACCAAACTGGTGCTTAAGGCGCATTACATTATTACCCCTGCTCATCAGGCTCATAAATCATTCCTGAAACCATCTCAGCTCCCTGGGGAGTATACAGCTCAATTGCTGCCATTTCAGCGCATATGGGCTAATCAACCACAACAATCAACTCTGCCCTCACAGGTACCCATTTACCCCTGGGTGGAGAGAAGCAATTATGGTAAAGTGTCTTGCTCAAGGACACAAGCACCCCAGTTGCAGCTGGCATTCGAACCCACATTCTGGCGACTCAGCCATCAGAACACTCGACCGCTCGAGTAAGGTTATATACACATATGGTTATATTACCGTTGCTGCTGCATAAATGAGCCAGTAATTATCAGTCACTGTGTTCATCTTAAACTAGGACACCGATTCCATGCCCTGATGAAAGTCTGCTCTAGTTGTGAATGTACAACGAAGCACTGCAGCACACAACCAATCAGGATCCCATGGCTATAATTAAAGATGACACCTACACAGTCTCCCTTACACATGCATTTGCATGCTGTTTAAGAAGAATTCGCTTAGTCATGTATTTTATTAACACATGAACAATTCCTATGGACAATTTGTAACTTACTAATCATATGCATTGTACATGACCTTGAAAGAAATGGTGAGGATACTATCATCTAAATATTTAATTATCTGCTAAAAATTTAAGTGAAACGCATGTTATAAATATTTTCAAATACTAAATGCATGATTTACATATAAATGTACACGTAATACATGTATGCTCTGTATCGTAGACTACAGAATAATTCCACCCCACCCTACAACCAGTTGAGGTAATAATTTATTGAGTTGAAATCCAGGATTGGAGGCAATCAAGGTTTACATTGAAATACATGTAATATGATTCATTTCTCACACATCAGTAAAACAGAATTTAAAAATTAGATGCTAATTTGTAACAAGACTGACAGAAGTTTAGTTTTTGCATTTCAAGACCATTTTTTATTTCATTGCCCGTTCCTAATTTCTGAGAATATAATAAATGTTCCTATAATTTGAATTAAATTACATACATGTAGATGGTAAATACTTAATTATGGCATTGTACTCCAAGAACAATGAATCTGGGCCATTCATTATGTTATATTCCAAAGATCAAAGTCTCAAAAAGTGAAACATTAGTGAAATAAGCAATTAATTTACGGTATGAGTGATCAGCTGGCATGTTGGAGAACTGTAATTAAAACCAGAATACACTTCTCATTGTATTTGCTAACGAGAAAAAAGTGCAAATATGCATTCAGACTGTTTGTATTCAATCCAATGTGGAATTTCTGAATTCATAAAGTAAAGCTACATGTATGAGTTACTGGCTAGTTCGCTAACCGTTTAAGCGAATCTTTCGTGGTCGATTAATCGGTTAACCAAAAGTCAGCACCTTACAGCCACACAAACTAGGTCGTCGGCAAATGGCACAATGTGTAGAAATTTTCAATCAAAAAAGCATCAATAACCTTCCCCCAATGATTGTTCAATAACCAATGCGACAAACAAAGTCTAGAACAACAAAATAGACAGCAAATTTTTCCTAAATTGTTGGTCGTGTTAGCAAATTTATAAACGGTTAGTGCAGTTTCGGTCGGTGAACTGGTTAACTGTCCCAGCATTATCATGAAGACAGAAATTCAGTTTGGAAAGTATCTGGAAAATATTCTCATTTAAGTGATAGCAACTTAGGCAGAAATATTCTCATTTAAGTGATAGCAATTTAGGCAGAAATATTCTCATTTAAGTGATAGCAATTTAGGCAGAAATTGTTCAAGGGATCCTTGATACCATTATCAACTTGTGTTTTAAGTAAAACTGTGATCATTGTAAATGCATCAATAATATACATGTACATGTAGTGTGTTGTGCGACTCTGATGCATCACAGTTTCGTCTAGTTTTAACTCACAGTTCTAGAACTCCCTAGGCCCATTTGCTTACACATAACCGGAATCCTTCCTAACTCCCTAGGCCCATTTGCTTACACATAACCCGAATCCTTCCTAACTCCCTAGGCCCATTTGCTTACACATAACCCGAATCCTTCCTAACTCCCTAGGCCCATTTGCTTACACATAACCCGAATCCTTCCTAACTCCCTAGGCCCATTTGCTTACACATAACCTGAATCCTTCCTAACTCCCTAGGCCCATTTGCTTACACATAACCCGAATCCTTCCTAACTCCCTAGGCCCATTTGCTTACACATAACCGGAATCCTTCCTAACTCCCTAGGCCCATTTGCTTACACATAACCTGAATCCTACAAAATCCTTCAGCAGTAAAGCAAGCACATGACATGTATGCACACATGTGTTTCTAATCTGTGATACATGTACATGGCCACTGACCCAAGCACTGACCTTGCAATCACTACAACAAACATGGATGTACATGTACATGTACCATGGAAAGGCAAGAACGTTGTGCCTAATAACCTCAATCCTCCAAATCCTTCACTTTTATAGCAAAGAGCATGTAGCATGTAACCTCAATCCTTTAAAATCCTTGACTTTAGCAAAGAGGATTTTGGAGGATTTGGGAAGGTTAGGGTTAATACATGTTCATATTATCATTAAGTTATGGAAATTTATATACACAAAATAGTAACATTTTACCATATAATAAAAAATATACATAAAACTCATTTAATTACGAAAATCCATTGTACCTTAAGGATTAACCTTAATATTGAAAGCCTCTGTAGAATTTGGATGAAACAATCAGCATTCGCTTCAACTCTCCGTTATCATAAAACGAAAAGTTTCAAAGTCTCATCACAATACGTGCTCATGTTTTTGAGAAAACAACAAAAAACTGTTGCATGTTTTTTTTGTAGGTTGGTGAAATTGTTGGAAAAATGTTTTTTTTTTATTTAACAAAACGTTGCCATCTGGCAACTCTTTGTAAATTCAATCTAGCAATTCCTTTTTTTCTCAGGGGCAATCATTTCTCATGATGATTGATACATGTTCCAACTTTACAACGTAGTCAAGTTTAAGATAATAATTTTAAGTATGGATGCGTTTACAGACATTTTACCAATGGTATTACAGTCCCTTGATTGGAATATGTGACGGGCTCTGCGAAAATGAGTCGCTTCTCGCACGGCCTATTTCCACGTACAGGGTTGATGAATGTTTGGAGGGTGAAAAAAAAATGGAAATTGATTTTCTGATTATCCATTATTTCAGTTCTTTAGTATCTGTATTTTCATATTTATAAATCAAAAAAGCTGATTTGTATGAAGAAAGTGGAATAAATGATGATTTTTGTGTGCCTTTTGTTTTCATTTCGTCCGTTGTTTCCATTACAATGCGCTATAAATTGCTGCGTTTACGTTGATTGTGCTTGGCAAAAATATAAACCCCGCTAGCATTAAATTTTAAGGAACATATTGGTAACTACGCACATTTTATTAGTAACCTTCGTCATGGGTTTTTACAGGGGTTTTTTAATAGGCAATTTCTCCTATACGGGTTTACTCGATTGTTGACATACATGTAATACATATTTTCAAAAGGTGATAACTTTTGAACCGGACATGCCGCAGTTGTTTAACAGGTATCAAAATTAAGCTTATTGCATGCTCTTTTCAGCCATGTATATAACTAAACAATTATGTTCACCCCCATGTGACTCATTTTCGCAGAGCCCGTCACATATGTGTAATTTGTGTCATTAGAACCACTCTGACACCAAATCTCAGATTTTGACAGTGTTATTGCAATGTAGGGCAGATACTAGTGATTGAAACATTTCCCGACATTGGTTCTCCCTTGAACTATTCTCACGTAGCGAAGGTTAAGATACGAGTTGTGTGATAAGGTTCTTTTCAGAACCTGTACCTCAGCTTCATGATAGTTGAGATAAGCACATGGTGTTACCGCAAACCGAAACGATATGAAACATTTCTATGCAAATTAAAACAAAAAAACGGATCTCCATGGATGTTATCATTCAAAACCTTTCACAAATAAGCAGAAACTTTCATTTAGCAAATGTGACGTTAATAATAAGCAATATAAAACAGACAACCAGCCAAGATTATACACATTTTGAATAAAAGCTTGGCCGGTCACCGACTAAATCTGCTTAGCAAAATTTTATTGGCCCCAGGTTTCTGTCCTATACAGTGGATTTTCCCTCTATGTACAGTGTATTCACTCACTGTCCTGTACCAAGAATACGTATAAAGCTTTGATAGGCAGAGTCCAGATCATGAAGTATCTGTCTGATTTGGTCGTCATCTAGTTCATCTGACGCTCGCATTGATGACATTGTCCTCAACCTGTGTCAACAAATAGAAACAGGGGTGTGATTTGACATATGACATAAAACACAATAAAGGGGGCCACTTTGCATCCGTCATGTTAGCAGTTTTTCCAATGGTTGTTATTTATTTTTAAATACCTGAAACCGACTAAAAAGTGTTTCAACATGTGAATGGACATGCAGGCTTATACTAGAACTAATTTGAGTTGATTTATTTTATTTTTTTATTTATTTTTTTACCCTCAAATTTCCATAAAAATTGGACGGAAAAAGTTACCTCACTTTTCCGTCCATTTGTTGATGGAAAGTTTAGGGTAATTAAAAAAATAATAGTAATAATCAACTCAAATTATCTTTAGGACAAGCATGCATGTCTATTCAAATGTTGAAATTCTTTTTGGGTGGTTTCAGATATTTAAAAAAAAAATTACAACCATTAGAAAAACTGCTAACGTGACGGTAGGAAAGTGGCCCCCTTTATTGTGTTTTATGTCATATACATGTATGTAAAAATAAATCCTGAAAATTAGGTAGCAGGCCTGGGTCTGGAGGATTTACAGACTCTCCATATCCCCACAAACAAGAAGTTTGGACACAATACAGGCTACTTCTTTCTTTCACAAAAAAATTGAGGCATAGGGAGATTTGTAAAAAATCCTGAAATTGGAAACAAAATCCTGAGCAATCACAAGCCTGTGAAACACAATTTTGATAGAGCTTCCCAAAAATATCTTGAACATATTTTTTTCAACTTCTTCTCAAAACAAAAGATTTTCAAAGGCAGATCTCACTTTTCAGAAAATCATTGTACACTGTACATGTTTGTGTATAGTAGCAAATAGAAAACATGAAACACATGATGTGATCGCTATGCAACATAGTTATTTACACCATGTGTGAGAGACTTGTCATTTGACATGTTGGCATGATTGTAGAAATCTCCAACAAAAACTTTTCAGAATATCACCTCCTCTTAATATAAAACAAAAGGCATTATTGAACATGAAGCCAATGCAGACATACTGCTGAAGACGATCAGAGCATACTGATCGAAACATCGAGTTGTAGCCACCAGTTCTTTTCAGAACTACAAGTAATTACTACTCATCAATTGAGAATTTCTACATGGTGTCTCCGCAAATAGTCCTTACGTACATCACCCTCCTACTACTACAAGGGTCAAAATCAGTCAAAATGTTGATATACGACATAAAACACAATAAAGGGGGCCACTTTGCATCCGTCACGTTAGCAGTTTTTCCAATGGATGTTATTTATTTTTAAGTACCTGAAACCGACCAAAAAGTGTTTCAACATGTGAATGGGCATCCAGGCTTATACTAGAACTAATGTGAGTTGATTTATTTATTTATTTATTTTTTTTTTTTTCACCCTCAAATTTCCATAAAAATTGGACGGAAAAAGTTACCTCACTTTTCCGTCCATTTGTTGATGGAAAGTTTAGGGTAATTAAAAAAATAATAGTAATAATCAACTCAAATTATCTTTAGGACAAGCATGCATGTCTATTCAAATGTTGAAATTCTTTTTGGGTGGTTTCAGATATTAAAAAAAAAAATTACAACCATTAGAAAAACTGCTAACGTGACGGTAGGAAAGTGGCCCCCTTTATTGTGTTTTATGTCATACTTCCCTATCTAGTGCACTCAGTCAAACACTGTTAAACCTTACGTGTAGTAAATACATTTACAGGTCAAAATGAGTCAACCGGTTTTTGACTGGTAAAAGCATTGTCTGGTATTGTTCAGGGTGGTCAAAATGACAGTAGAAAGCAGTCAAAAATGCCCCTGTGTGCACAGTTGGGTCAACAGTCAAAACGGGCAGTTGACTGGTTTTGAGCTCTGCAGCAACTTTCCACTCAAGTGCATCAAAAGCAATTATTGGAATTAATTCTTACACATCCAAAAACTTTCTTTTACACCATAGAATACTTAAATTGTCTTCATATTCCAGTCCAAATAAGCTGTGTACAAACATGCTAAATCACTTTCATACAATGTACATGTGTGTAGTGTTCTAGCCAGGATGAAATTATAGCGTAGGGACATTTGTACGACACGAATCTGTGAGCGCGTAGCGCGAAGCCACAACGACGTGGGGTCCGGGGCCCGCTTAAGGGCCCTGGGAAACTTTTAGGTTGTAGATGCTCTCCGGTGCAATCTGAGGCTATTTAGGGGCATATTGCATAATATAATTTGTCATAATTAGACATAAAAATATTTCTTGCTTTTCAATTGGTAGGTTTTAACATGTTTACATGTGCACATGTAATTCTGTCACATTTTTCTCAACTAGTAATAATATCAAGTAAGACTAATTGCGGTGACACCATGTGGAATCTCAATTGAGTAGTAATTAGTTCTGAAAAGAACTGGTGGTACAACTCGACGTTTCGATCAGTATGCTCTGATCGTCTACATGGTGTCACCGCAATTAGTCTTACTTATCATCCTCACCATGCAAAGCTACAAGTTTTACCTAATAATATCAAACCCATTTTTAAATTTAAAATGGAGTAGGGCCTACAGGACTCATGTTATTGTTTTAATTACCGTTTTGTTCACTTTACATTGGATTGTTGTTAGTAATTGTAGCTTTAAACGTGTGAGTAAAGTTAATCGTTTTTATCAATAATTCAAAGCCAGATATAAAAAAAATTCCATACAATACATTACAATGTATGCCTTGACTTATGCCTACTTTAAATTAAACTTGACAAAACTATAAATAAAATGGTTCTTACAAACGAAACCCTGCAGTGCAAGCTTCACCCAGGTAAATAGTTTCGTAAAGTATTTTATTGGACAGCAGGTAAGAGCTCTATATTCAAAGTCCACAGTTATTGCGTAAATAAACAAAAAGCTCAGCGAAGTTTTAAAAAAACATAGGCCAGCTGTAAAGACACCTTAGAATTATCCTGGCTCCAGTATGTTCAAACTCAAAGTATTTTAAAAGAAACAAGACAACCAGCAACCAAAAAGACACAATTTCTGGGTCACAAGTTCACATCAAAGAACTGTCTGAAGACTTTGGAATGTTGAATGTATCAATTTGGGATTAGAGCCAAGACAAGAGTTGGGGCTATTGTTCACTTGACAATGACTGATAGGTTGTGGTTTTACACTCCCAGACCAGGTGACATTAACCTCTGGGACCTAGTTCTTGGCTGGTTTCCAAGCTATATAAGTATACATGTATGAAACAACATCCCAGGATACAGGATACCAGTATACACTCTCCTAAGGCTAAGTACGAGTGAGTGATCCGACTGTCGGCAGAAATGCGTCTTTTAATCGGTTGTTTCAAAGCCTAAAATTTAAAACAATAAATCTAGACCTACATAAATATTATGACTGGTTGGAGCAGAATGGTGACATCTATTTATTCGACTGAGAGCAAACTATTGGTGAATTTTTTACCTCGGAAAAGCTTCAGAAATCTTTGACATGTTTTGTTTTGTGGAATTAAATTCTGTGGATTAATACCTGTGGCGGAGAATCTCAGCTCAGAAATATTGCTTTCGGCATGAAATAAATAGCGGTCGGGTATGTAAATTAAGAAGAAAAACAGTTTTAGAAAGTGTTTACCGTTACTCCTGATTTAAAAGTAAATGGAGGCTTGTTTGCAGGGTGCTATACGCCCGCCTACTGAACATATCCTGGGGACCGGGAATAGCCGATCAAGTCTTGCATTTCCAATTTTCGTTTTTTTTAATTTTTCTCATCAATAACATCTTCTTAATTTACAAAACAAAAAGTGGTGGCAGGGAAATGATACTGGAATGAGATTTACAAATGTTTTGATGCCGTGAAGACAAAACTGTTTCCATAGGTCGAACTTCTGCTGGCAGCCGGCGGACATCAGCCGGCGCCCAGCGGACATCAGATGTTCAACAACTACCGTTTGCCGGTGGTTGTTGTTTTTGTTGTTGTTGTTTTTTAACTTTCACTCAAAACAAATTTCCGACAGTAGATTTTGTTTCAGAAATAATTATTTGAGAAAACATGTCATAGCATGATCATAGTAACTCACGACAGACACTTTTTATAGACTTAACTTGTGCGGTGTTTGTCCTGACTCTGCCTGGCACGCGGGTACCCCGCTCATCTGGTTTTTGCCTAAGCAGTGTGGTAGGGAACCAGTGTCAATGTGTTTAACGTTGAATGCTATAAATAGATCGTGGCAGGCCGCATAGAATTGCAAATGCGGCGCATCAAACACATTCTCTTGAAAAGAAACAAAGTTGCCGGCCAATTAAAATGTATAAATAAAGCTTCCTACAAGATGAAATAAATCCCTCAGTGGCAACAAATTATTGTTGTTCACAATTAGTTCTCGAACTGAACAAAGGAATTTTTGGGGTGTTTTTTTTCACCATGGAATAAATTATAGCGTATCGATAGCGTATCGGCCGATTTATAGCGTATTGGCATTTTTTTTATAGCGTATCGGCCCGATACGCTATTGTATGCCTGGCTAGATGTACACATGTATGTGCCGTGTGCAACATAGCCAGCACCTGCACACAGGTGTGGTTCAGGAGAAACCATACAATTTTTATTGATAGTGACATACATGTACAGTGTAACTAGTGAAATATTATTTTAAAAATGCATGCATTCTCATTGCATAACATTTCTGATTATAGATACATGTACATGTACAAAAAAGATCAAATTCATTACAAAATACCAATTTCAAAAACATACCAATTTACCAATTTCAAAAACATAGGGCCTACCAATTTACCAATTTCAAAAACATACCAATTTACCAATTTCAAAAACATACCAATTTACCAATTTCAAAAATATACCAATTTACCAATTTCAAAAACATACCAATTTACCAATTTCAAAAACATACCAATTTACCAATTTCAAAAACATACCAATTTACCAATTTCAAAAACATACCAATTTACCAATTTCAAAAACATACCAATTTACCAATTTCAAAAACATACCAATTTACCAATTTCAAAAACATACATGTACCAATTTACCAATTTCAAAAACATGAAATAGGCTATGTACTGTATATATGTACATGTATATCTATGATAAATGTGTACATACATATATACATGTACGTAATACAGTACCTACCAAAAACATGAAATACAGTACATGTATAGAGGATTATCTCATTTAGGATACTACAAACTGATGATTATTCTTTACAAATCTCTCAATGGCAAAGCTCCTTTAATTATACATCTGGGACATGCTTTCATACAAACCATCTCATACCCTTCATTCATGTAACAACAACAAAATATCTGCTACAAGAGACTTAATCATATCTCACATGGGGGATAGATCATTCTGTGTTGCAGAACCAGCTACCTAACTTAGTTTAATTACCATAACTCAAAAACACACTGTGCAGTGCACTGTACTTCTAATGTATTACAAATCTCATCAAAGACTTGCCCACAACTTCCTCCAGGTAATAATCAGGATACGATACAATACTGCATGTATGACAACTAACTACCTTTCAGTCACACCTCCAGTATAAAATAGGTTCACTGATGACAGCCCAAGAGTTGAGAAATATCACATCTCTACTAATAAGGGCCAGCTGAGTCCTGCAACGGATTGGTGCTAAGGTGGGCACACAGTGCTAGGCCTGCCACACAATGATACGACCGCCACACAATGTTATAACCCGGGCACACAGTGCTAGGCCTGCCACACAATGATACGACCGCCACACAATGTTATGACCAGGCACACAGTGATAGGCCGGGCACACAGTGATAGGCCTACCACACAGTTGTGTGAGGTCTGTTTTGCAGCTGAGTGCTTGGACTGTCACACAGTGACTATTGGCGATAGTCCATGTTTACGTATACATGTAATAGCATGGATATATTTAGAAGTTGAAAAGGAAAGTCGGTGAACACTTGTATCACATTGCAAGATGCTACTTAAAATTCACAAATTGCTATTTAAAATTTAACATAATTTACTATTCCAAATTGGCATACATGTACATGTACAATGTGGAGTGCCATGGTCGAGCGGTTTAGTGCATCGGATTTGTGTTCTGATGCCCGAGTCGTCAGAATGTGGGTTCAAATCCCAACCGCGACCCATGGTGCTTGTGTCCTTGAGCAAGACACTTTACCATAATTGCTTCTCTCCACCCAGGGGTAAATGGGTACCTGTGAGGGCAGAGTTGGTTGTTGTGTTTGATTAGCCCTATATGCGCTGTAATGGCAGCAATTGAGCTGTATACTCCCCAGGGAGCTGAGATGGTTTCAGGAATGATTTATGAGCCTGATGAGCAGGGGTAATAATATAATACACCTTGAGCACCAGTTTGGTGGATACGTGCGCTATATAAGTCCACATTATTATTATTATTACACACACAAATATTTCTGCTGTCAAAAATCGTTCTCTGAAGGTGCAACATTGGTTATTACACATGTACAAAATCATTAAATTTAAGGACTTTATCATCTAAAAGATTACTCGGTGACAAGTATAGTATCAATCATCCTTTTTTGTCTTGGAGAAAACAGGAATTATGTTCAATTTCAAAAAGTTGCTGTTCAACATAAAAACTTAAAAGAACTTTTTTTTTCATTTATTGGATTACAAACATTTCATGAAATTTGGCAGGGTCGGAGATCGGAATAAAAATACTTCATACTCGGATGTGTAGTACATGTGCTTTCGAGTAGTGGTCACTGCATACCACTCATCATGCATGTCACACATGCAAAACACATGCAGCCTGGCTGCAGAGAAACAGGTCAACTCGTACATGTACTTTTACCAATTCATACTCATTTTGGTCAACGCGTAACAACTCGTACGCTATACCGATTCACACGCTTTTCGCTCATGCCCCAGTGGCGTAACTTAGGTCCAATTTAAGGGGGCTACGGGGTGCCCCACTTTTTCTTGGGGGGGGGATATCAAAAAGAGGAAATAGTTTTCAATAATACATGTCCACTTGTATGAATTTCAGAGTCTAATAAAGATAGATTTGAGGTCCATACATTTGAGTAATTGTATAAAAATGGTCCAATATCATGACATGGGGGTCCTTGACTTCAACTTTGAGTATTTGGGATACAGTAGGCCCTTGAAAAAGTGGTCCTAATTTGCTTCCAAGTGTAGGGCCCTTATCCAAAATGGATTTTTGTTGGCGTTTACACTATATACATGTAGTGTTGAGGGTGATTTCTTTGGGATGAGAATAACTCGATAGGCCTCTGGGATATCCACATTAAATTCAAAGCATTTGAGATGTTTAAATGTTTTTTTGAATCATCTTTATGCATGTTCAAATGAAAGTGATTCAATACATATGAACAATACAAGCGAATACAAAGTGGTAAAGAATTTTTTCAGATACATTGTACTACTGCGTGGTAAGGTCATGAAGGCCAATGCCCCATCATGCATGTCTTAACCCTCCTATGGTTTGACCTTTCAAAACCTTTCAAAATCTGCTTACGGGCCAAAATGGCTATCAATTATTATGAACCCTTTAAAACCCTCCAGAATTTGTTGCTACTGAACAACCACACCTTTCAATACCCTTTGAAAGGTATTGAAACATTTCAACACCAGTTTGTTCAGAGAGTTGTTACACCTTTTTGAAACCTTTCATAGGTCCCTTTTGTCAGACAGTTTTCTCACCTTTCAAAACCCTTCAGTACAGCAAACTTGAAAGGTTTTGAAAGGTCTGACAATTCTATGGCAACTGCACTGTACATAGGAGGATTAAGGAAGGTATAGTTAATACAAGCAACGATAGGTTTCACAACCATGTTCGATCATCCAAAACACTAGATGAATGTAGGGCCAAGTACAGTCATATAGTGCACATAACAGGAAATACGCTTACCAACTCGCACTCATGTACATGTGTACGTCAAGTCCTCATACGTAGAGTTTAGTTTAAAGTTGAAATGCAGATTAGAGATATTTTCATGCCTGTCAATCAAACCCAAGAAATGGTCCTTTTCATTAAATAAAATGTGTTTTTTCCCCCTTTATTTCTCTTGATGAGCACAAACAAACAAACGGTCCTACTTATAATTTAATTATCGAAACGGCCCTTTTCTTATAAATTATACGAGGACGAGTTGGTTGCGTGCGAGTTGGCACGCGGCCGTGAGTTGACTCATGAGCTAGATGCTAGGAATATGTTCGCAATCCAAGCTGCTGAAGAGAAGGACTGAGTGGAATGTGATATTTTGGCTTCGGCAATAAAATACATGTAAATCATTGTTTTTAATAACCCTCCTACTTCTGGTACCTTTTTCATACAAGTTGATCCACCATTTGAAACCATTCGCTTTTGTGGTTTTGAATGGTGAAATAACTGATTCCCCCAAATGGTTTTGAATGGTAGGTCAGCTAATACAAAACCTTGTTTGGATCTTTCCAAATGGTAGTACAAATACAAAACCTTGTTTGGATACTTCTAAGTGGTGAATCAATGGACCCTCTATGCATTTGAATGGATTTGAATGGTAGTAAAGCTTGCTACCAACACTGTTCAAATGGTATCACCATGTGTGTACAAAACCAATGGGCATTTTGGTAAGTGGAAATTTTGAATGGTTGCAAATGGTCAAACAGTAGGAGGGTTAATAAACTAAAATCCTGTGTCGGGGGAAAAAAGATAATAAATTACAATCAACTAATTTTTTCCCCATAAATTTAAATTCCCACATCGGAAATAAAAAAAACCTATATTTTCGCATTTTATTTTTTCAAAATTCTCATATTCAGGGTCGGCCGGTTTGTAATCCAATTAATTAAAAAATGCTGGCCAAAGCACCAATCGAGATCAAACTTTCACATACATGTACTTAGTTATTTTTGTATGTTTCTTGAAAACTACATAGAATGATAGCATGAATGTTTACATTCCCAAATACCAATGTTGTGCCTTCCTGTTCATTTTAAAAACAGTTCATATGAATTTCATTGTCAATTTATTTGGCCAAGAATTACATGTCATTTGGATTCATAAAGCTCTAGAAAATTGGATTTGCAATTTTTTTCCCCCTGATTTGTAATACAACAAGGCAAACACCCTCCGCGCCCACCCCTCAAAAGTCTATGCACAGAAACGTTTAGACAAGCTACATGTATGTACAATCATAGAGTGGGTTGTAGCTCTATGGTACAATTGTATGTGTGACATGTCACTATTTAAGGGGCATACTACTCAAAACAATTTAGGGAACACCGGAATAATCTCAGTTAAAGCAAGATCATTTATTTTAGATAAACACAATGTTTCACAGAATTGATGAGAAACAACTGCACAATGAAACAGATGATGAAGGATGCATGTAGTGATTACACATTTCATGACATGACTACTGAAAGAGAGAGGGGGTTGCAAATGAAAATCCTGGTTCATGGAACATTTCAATAAAATGGGTGTGACCACCTCTTGCAGTAAATCCGGTGTTCCCTAAACTGTTTTGTTCCCTAAACTGTTTTGTTCCCTAAATTGTTTTGTTCCCTAAATTGTTTTGAGTAGTACATGTACATGTATATACATTGTATGCTTTGAAGACTTGCCTTTGAACTACATGTACATATGGTTTTGTAGGGACACTGATGGTAACATCTTAAGGTGTTCCAATGCAAAGACCAGGCGAATGGAAACAATTACACGTACATCTAATTGCCCCTGTGAAGTTCAATGCCTGAAATACTGTTCACATTGTTACTGATTGGAAACAGGGGTGTGAGTGGGCAGTTTTGAAAAATCCACGTCAATTTTGCTAGGGGTATTGGGGCCGCTATTATGAACAGCGCTGGGGTGAAATCTATAGTTCTGAGCATTTGCTTTGCTTTCCTTTATTGCTTAAATCTTTAAAATCTGGAGGATCACAACATTGTGATTTGTACAAATCTGAAATCACACCCATGTGGACATACTACTACTAAAGTCGGTCAATACATCAAGTACATGTACATGGAGCACAAACATGCCAAGTGCATTTTTGGCAATTTTGGGGTTTTAGCATAATATAATGTAATATTACACTCTCTAGATGATGCAAACATCAGATAAGACATAAAACACAATAAAGGGGGCCACTTTGCATCCGTCACGTTAGCAGTTTTTCCAATGGTTGTTATTTATTTTTAAGTACCTGAAACCGACCAAAAAGTGTTTCAACATGTGAATGGACATGCAGGCTTATACTAGAACTAATTTGAGTTGATTTATTTAATTTTTTAATTTTTTATTTATTTTTTTACCTTCAAATTTCCATAAAAATTGGACGGAAAAAGTTACCTCACTTTTCCGTCCATTTGTTGATGGAAATTTTAGGGTAATTAAAAAAATAACAGTAATAATCAACTCAAATTATCTTTAGGATAAGCATGCATGTCTATTCAAATGTTGAAATTCTTTTTGGGTGGTTTCAGATATTAAAAAAAAAAATTACAACCATAAGAAAAACTGCTAACGTGACAGTAGGAAAGTGGCCCCCTTTATTGTGTTTTATGTCATAAACACCAATGACATGCACTGATGGTGAAAATTGCATGAAAAATAAGTGCAGATTCCCATTTGCACATGAACAGAAACCTGATTGTTGACAATGGTCCAAAACCTTGAATCACATTTTTCTCGAAAACTAAAAAAAAATGCACTTAACATGTTTGTGCTCCCAGTATCCTGCCTGTCCACCAAACCACATATGGATGAACCAATAAGGTTACCAGGGTAGCCCCTTGTCCATGAGTAACTACGTGTGTATGTCGGTCAAGCGCTTTGTTTTTATACAGGGGGCATGACAGAGAATTACAGATGGGCAAGGACTATGGTCAAACCTGAATTGGTGTATAAGATGTCAGTGTACGTAGTTGAAGTCTGAAAGATGCATCTTCAATGTAAGTTTCACAATTTCATCAGCAATTTCTTTCTTTTTTAACCCTCCTACTTCTGGTATCTTTTTCATACAAGTTGATCCACCATTTGAAACCATTCGCTTTTGTGGTTTTGAATGGTGAAATAACTGTGTACAGTATTGATTCCCCCAAATGGTTTTGAATGGTAGGTCAGCTAATACAAAACCTTGTTTGGATCTTTCCAAATGGTAGTACAGCTAATACAAAACGTATTGGCGAAACGAGTTTAAATGGACAATAATCATCTCAATCAGAGCAGACTTTCGATAGGGCATGGAATCGATGACTTAGTTTTACATGTAGATGAACATTACGAGACTGAGCCCAGTGTTGCTCTGTGCATTAATTCATATGTAAACAATTCATACTTGTCATCAAAGTCATACTGCAATTCTTTACTATAATATGCAATTTGTGTACAGTTGCTGGTATTTGTGTACAGTTGCTGGTATTTGTTTTAGAATAAAAAGTAAATAATAAAAACAACATTCATGTTCCAAGCTGCCTTATGTCGATCATCACCATCATCATTCATGAAATTCACGCAGACTGTCTAGTATTCGCTTGTATCAACATTTTCTTGCTCAATATTATTTAACCCTCCTACTTCTGGTATCTTTTTCATACAAGTTGATGCAGTCCATTTGAAACCATTCGCTTTTGTGGTTTTGAATGGTGAAATAACTGTGTACAGTATTGATTCCCCCAAATGGTTTTGAATTGTAGGTCAGCTAATACAAAACCTTGTTTGGATCTTTCCAAATGGTAGTACAGCTAATACAAAACCTTGTTTGGATACTTAGTGGTGAATCAATGGACCCTCTATGCATTTGAATGGATTTGAATGGTAGTAAAGCTTGCTACCAACACTGTTCAAATGGTATCACCATGTGTGTACAAAACCAATGGGCATTTTTGAAAGTGGAAATTTTGAATGGTTTCAAATGGTCAAACAGTAGGAGGGTTAATTGGTATATTTCTATTTTCCTTGTAAAGGGGACCAGCAATTAACCCTTTAACAGTATTTTTTTTTGGGGGGGGGGGAGCTGTTAATTTTTTAAAAAATAAGTTTATGTATTCTTCAGTTCATTACCTCTTTTTTTTTTTTAATAACCCAATAAAAGTAAACATTTTTGATAAGCTGTTTTTTTCTTTCATTTAGTACATGTACCAAATTCATCTGAATATGGTCTAGTTGAAAGTAGGTCATGATTAGGGGTGACCATATTGAATTTTTTTTTTGACAGTCGATTATCGACGACATACTGTAATATCAGAGATATACAATATTATCATCTCAATACATGGATTTTTTAAATACATGAAAAAATGTATGTATCGAACATTAGCGACATTGGACACCGATATATGAACTACTTTTACATGCAAGTTCTACAGGGAAGTTGCGTAGGTAATAAACGGTTACTCTAAACAGTCGCTCCAAAATGAGCCGAGTTCTTAGATTTTTGCCGCTCAGTGTGACAAACATTTCATTAAAAAAAAACTACCGTGATGTCCATATAAACAAACTCATGGTTTATGCCTACAGCCCTCATCCCAGAGCTGAGAATGAACGGGCAATTGATCGATCGCACATGCACAGTTAAGCGGTCATCAGCCACGCTTTTATCCTGGTATCCGAACAACCTCACAATGTGAACAACCTCACAATGTACACCAGCGTGGTTATTCCTGGAGAGTGTACCACGTGATCCTGGGACTACCCTTGGGTGTATTTAGTTTAAAGCCCACGCTGCAATCAGGAGCACAACGCATGAAAAAAGACCACGCACGCAAGTCATAGGAACATGAGCGGGACAGCGCCATGATTTCGAACTGTTTTTTAGTTCTTCACAGTACCGTAACTTCATTGATATGACTGTATAATTAATCACTCCGGCAATATTTTTACTAAAAAGAGCGATATAAATTTGATATCGGCTATATTTTTGGAATATCGTCAATATAGTGATATTTCGATATTTTCAAAACCATAACCGATTTAGCCGATAATTTGTTTAATATTGTATTGTTACGATATTATCGTGATATCATCCACCTCTAGTCATGACCTACATAACATAAGTTCAAATCTGTTGTCATGGTAACACATTATTATCAACAAAAATCATGCCTGGAATCATTCTAAAAGGTGCATAATTTATGCCCAAAAAAAAATCACATAACATAACGTGCTGATGCTACATGTACAGTATACATGTAAACATCATACATACTCTACACTGTTTGCTTAAAAAGTGCAAAAAAATATCATATTTTACCAAAAATTTTGACAAAATCTAAGAGTAGTAACAGTAGTACATGTACATGTAAGGACTGAGCAGTCCCTGTTAGATTATGATCAGACCGCCCTCTATTGTTATGATTTTGTCAAGCAATGACTCATTATCTATGAACTAAGTGCACATTCATTTCACACTTGCTCGTACCATTGATGGTTGAAGGTTAATTTGTCATGCTGCATTAAAAATTGATTAATTTGTTTAATTATTCTCTATCCAGTGAGATTTACTGGCGATGGACAGATTAAAACAAACATTACGAGAAAATAAAGATTTACATGGAATATGGTATAATTTTGCTCCTAGCAAATGAAATCTTCCATTTCTAAAAAAAAAATGAAAATAAATAAAACATTTAAATTAATTAAAAGATCTATTTCTTACATGTAGGCCTTCCTCTAACAGTCAGAGAATCTCAAACAGAACTACATGTATGATGATTGCGTGTGTACCCACATACATGTATGCCATCAGTGTTTCACATCGGGATCAAAGTTCAGTTGAAATATCCCATGTACATTATAGGCTGATGAGAGCCATAGACCTCTAGACCAATACCACAGTGTGCATGCACAAGCCGATTTGCGTAATGGATGCTGGTCTAGCTGACAACAAAATACTGCAGAATTGATCTTACATCACCAGATATTGTCTATCAATGTACATGTGTAACCCCGACCAAAATATGGTCTCAGGTTAAAAGTGTATTTTTATCAACAATATGTTTCATATTGTTGTGATTTTCTTTTGCTTATTTATTTCCATGTATTTCTTACTCTCCCTGTGCTTTCTATTAAGCCCATGGAGACCCTTTGTAATCTGTGGTCAGGGTACTCTGCTAGTCTCTAAATCCTTGCTCTTTGATCTTCACCTACTGTCTATTCAAGCATGCCCTTAATCTTCTAGCTTCCTGGAAGGTGTTGAGCTACACCTCTTGTAGGCTCTGTTTAACTTAGGGTGTGTATTACTTGTGTAGACCCACAAAAGCTTTCCAGGTTGTAAATGCTACTATTACTTCCTTACCCTTGATCACATTTTCACAGCTTCCCCAAGCTGTGAAGCCATAAAAACTTATCTACCCATCACCCCCTTCATTACTAAACTGACCAATCAACTTGAGAGCCATGAGTAATGTTTTTCAAACTATCCAATGAGGACTTTGGCTGATCTCCGCTCAGGCATGGTCAGGGTGCTGGTTCGGCCCCAAATTTTGGGTAGGCCAGACATTCCACCATTTGCCTCGGATCGAGCTGGTCGTACTTTCCTGCACTTCAACTTTTTCTAAAGTGCTTGCCAGCATTTTCTGGTCTTCAACTTTTCTTAGAGTGCTTGTCAGCACATCATCTTTCAAGCACTCCCTGCAAGCAGCTTTCAATTTCATATGAGTATTGGCTCTCTATTTAGGTGAGTTTTAATTTAAGTATGTATTTGTAACTAATAATTTGGAAGTCTTTAGTAAGGTCTCTTTTAAAGTTAAAATTTGATTTCTGATCATTAAGTTCAGAGACAGTGTTTAAACTTGTTCATTTTATAACATGCATTTCCTTAAGTTCTCTGGAGGACTTTTGTTGTAAACTTTGATTTCATGATGAGAGATCTATTTGCTATTTTCTGTATTTGAGAAGAGACCTTTATGCTTTTAAGCACTGTATATTTCTTAAGAACCTTTTAGATTTAATCATGACATTCACCACCAGCTTTTCAGCTATGCATTTGTGGTATGTCATGCCAAATGTGTGCAGTCCTTACCTTTGGGCTGGTTTTAAACACTATTAAGAATTCAATATATATTTTAGGTCTACTGTATTTATTATGTTTTTTACAATGTATATACTTATTGAATTGCAATCCTGCATAAGACAGAAAGGCAGATTTTGCTTTTGTACCTGAGGGTACTTCATATTTTATTTTATGTATTTTGCAGACACAATTTCAGACACAATGTGCTGTTTTGATATAAACTCTTAGCTTACTTTAGCTTGGTTGATTTTAAGTTTGCTAAGCTTGTCTTGATGAGACGAACTATAATTTCGATGCTACATGAGGGAGTAGTTTTCCCTGTAGCCAGATAGCGAAAAGTATTTGCTTATCTTGAATTTAACTTTTAGCTTGTGGAGTTTTCAACAAGTATTTGATATATTTCCCAAGCGTTTCATCAGCCTTTGCTGAATGAATATTTTGTATTCCTAAGAGGATTTTATTGTAATTATGGCATGGACCATATTACTCTCTATTTAGGCTCGGATGACTGGACCAAACAACATTTGCAAAGAGACCTAGACTGGCCCTCTAGACGTCGCTTTCCGAGGTCACAACCCAGAAGACCTCATCCAGTCAACCGAGATCATCATCCTGCAAGTATAACATTTTATTATGTCTTGCAACCCTCTTTGACAAGAGATCACTTGTGATATCGCTGGAGCAAGTATCGCCGCTGGAGCTCCGACTGACTTTATGGACTTCGCCCGTGGGGACGCGAATCATGATTTTATTTTATACTCTGTATTGGCGCCTATTTGAGCTCACTATTGTTTTGACTTAACTTTTCAGGATCCTGATATTAATTGTGTGATTTATATTTTTTGACATTTGACAAAGAGATTTATTTTAACAATAAATCAAGAGTTTCTTTTAGTGCATATAAATCTTGAGTTTTCCACCTTTGTGGTTATTTCAAAAAGGGAATTGTTTAATGTTTTCGGTTCCCGCTACATTTTGAAGGCGAACTTAGGGTTACACATGTAACAACCACACTGAATAACAGTTAGCCATGGTATTCTCCTGTTCTCCATGCTATTCTCCTTCTCCTTTCTCCTGAGGACGATCAGAGCATACTGATCGAAACGTCGAGTTGTACCTCCAGTTCTTTTCAGAACTAATTACTACTCAATTGAGATTCCACATGGTGTCACCGCAATTAGTCTTACTCATGCTATTCTTCCATTTTTGTGTTCAGTTTATTATATACTACCGGAATAGAGTAACTGTGCATCATTTGAAGTTATGCTATTTTTTTATGAAAAAAGATAATACAATGATTTGTGGTGTTCTGTTAAATCACTGTTTAACTGTTAACAGGATAATCTCGAAATTTGTATGCTTGGACACTAGGCTTCGTGACACGTCCTTGAAGAGATGTGGTGTCAAAAGTCAGTTCACAAACTCAGTATCGTGTGTGTCCACCATTGGCGTTGATGCAGGCTTGACAACGACGACACATAGACGACACTAAGCGATTGAAGAAAGCTTGGGGAATGTTGTTCCATGTCTGAACCAACGCTTGTCCCAATTCAGCTAACGTCAATGGCTGATTCTGGGCTTGACGTAACGCCGCTCCATTTCATCCCAAGCGTGCTCGATAGGGGCAGGTCCGGAGAAACAGCTGGCCAGGGAGTACCGGAATGTTCTGCTGTCTCAGGAAATCTGTCACAACACGAGCGACATGTGGACGGGCATTATCTTGCTGAAGCGTGATGTTACGTCCTTGTCTTTGAATGAACGCTTGCACATGAGGCCCAATGATCTCGTCCCTGTATCTCAGACCTGCATCAACGCCAATGGTGGACACACACGATACTGAGTTTGTGAACTGACTTTTGACACCACATCTCTTCAAGGACGTGTCACGAAGCCTAGTGTCCAAGCATACAGATTTCGAGATTATCCTGTTAACAGTTAAACAGTGATTTAACAGAACACCACAAATCATTGTATTATCTTTTTTCATTAAAAAATAGCATAACTTCAAATGATGCACAGTTACTTTATTCCGGTAGTATATTAACACAATGTACATACATGTACATGTACATGTACTGTAGGAGTCAGAAATAACTTCAATTTTATGGTAGCCCACAGGACTAGTTATTTTACTAGTCCTAATTGTTTAGTAGTCCTGAAACATTGGAGACACACTGTCGTAATTGTCCCATACGACAGTGTATGAGAAAACCCCCAGAGCTTTGGGTTTTCATCAGTTAATCACCCTTCAATTCGCACCTTTACGCCACGGTTGATTGGGCCATAGGGTAAGTGGATTTAGTTTGAATGTCGCACGGTTCTACCAACACAGCACGAGGTCACTTCCTATAATCCAATTACTAACAGTAATTTATCACTGTTCCAAGGAAAGCAAAAATTTACGGAAATTGCCGGGAAAACACGAGCAATGCATTTTTAATTAATATTAGGTGTATAGGCAGTTATATCTACGCAGGCCATCAATATTCACAAACCAGTGTGACTACGTGTATTGGCGAAACGAGTTTAAATGGACAATAATCATCTCAATCAGAGCAGACTTTCGATAGGGCATGGAATCGATGACCTAGTTTTACATGTAGATGAACATTACGAGACTGAGCCCAGTGTTGCTCTGTGCATTAATTCATATAGTAAACAATTCATACTTGTCATCAAAGTCTTACTGCAATTCTTTACTATAATATGCAATTTGTGTACAGTTGCTGGTATTTGTGTACAGTTGCTGGTATTTGTTTTAGAATAAAAAGTAAATAATAAAAACAACATTCATGTTCCAAGCTGCCTTATGTCGATCATCACCATCATCATCATTCATGAAATTCACGCAGACTGTCTAGTATTCGCTTGTATCAACATTTTCTTGCTCAATATTATTTAACCCTCCTACTTCTGGTATCTTTTTCATACAAGTTGATGCAGTCCATTTGAAACCATTCGCTTTTGTGGTTTTGAATGGTGAAATAACTGTGTACAGTATTGATTCCCCCAAATGGTTTTGAATTGTAGGTCAGCTAATACATTTCCTTGTTTGGATACTTCTAAGTGGTGAATCAATGGACCCTCTAAGCATTTGAATGGATTTGAATGGTAGTAAAGCTTGCTACCAACACTGTTCAAATGGTATCACCATGTGTGTACAAAACCAATGGGCATTTTTGAAAGTGGAAATTTTGAATGGTTTCAAATAGTCTATCAGTAGGAGGGTTAATAGACCCATCATAAAGTCATTAAAAAAAATTAATTCTTTTGAAAATTCATTGTACATTACACAAATTGTTACACAGTTGCTGGTACTTGTATAGGAATAAATAAGCAATATACTAAATTATTGTCTTGTAATATGAAAATAAAAATGCAACACATTTTATTGATGGAGACTGTTCATTTTTTCTCTTGCATTCAAATTGTTCGGCTCAATATTACAAAGCAAACGAGACTATTTAGTAGGATATGAAAATATATCCCTACAGGGTGTCCCATCAGGGTGTACATATTTCTGGTAACATTATTTAGAAACTACTCATTTATCCACAATTTTCTTTACAGAAATATGAACCTGAACTTTTTTTTTTCACTAGCCCATCAGACTACCCAAACCCCAACAGCTAGTAGTCCCGCTGCTATAAAACCACTAGGTTTGGGCGAGCGGACTAGTGTTAATTTTGACCCCTCATAGATGGTTCGATTAAAAACTACACACCTGTGCATGTACATATTTGTGAAGTAGTCTATGTACATGTATCTATTACAAAAATAGCTTAAGAAATGAACTCACCAAGAATTGACCTTCTCTTTTCCTTCAAAGTCTTCCGTTAGCAAACTCATCTTGTTCATGGTCTCGCTGAGTTCTCGTAACTCCGGCTCAATCTCATCCACGGCTTTCATGTCCAATCTCAGCTTATCCATTACAGTGATAAAGAGCTGCGCAGACACAGAGTTAGAACGGCTCAATTCAATTCAATTCACATTTATTTCATACTCTTTACATGATGGTTAGGTTACTATAAAAGCCCATGAGTGACAATCGTATGAGGGACCCTCGCCAATCTCACCCGCAAAAACCACTGGGTCACTCTCCCAGTATTATCATGAGACTCGCCTGGAAAGCAGTGATTAAGCTGCAGTCCTCAAAAAACTTCCATTGTTAACTATCTAATCCATTGACAAAAGAGTGTTCCTGCAAGGCATAGATCTTTTGAATTGCCAATTAAGCCTTTCCATTTGTATGGACAGATTACTGTTGGGCCATCCATGCCCAGCCAGACCAAGCGGTTACATCAAACTAGTGTGGCCAGCTTCTAATTGTTAAGGTTTTTCTAAAGGTCTGGAAGGAGACTTGGAGTGAAAAAATAGTGAGGGCGAGAATTTTTGCGGGTGAGAATTTCGATTGTCCCTTACAGTCCTTTATGACGGATTCACAATCCCACAGTCAGACAGATAGCTGAACATTTGGAAGAGCCATTATGGCATGGTTGCCATAGTTAACCAACAGTCAGTACACGGATGGGAGACCATTCCATGAATCGTTTGCAACTGTGTCTGGGGGCATGATAGGGCCGTATATTATCATCAGGGTCTGCAAGCTGTACATGTAGGCCCTGTGTGTTGAGTAATGCACGTAATATAACCCAGGACACTTATCATGAAAGAGAAGGGACTTGCCCCGGTGTTTCTGGAATGGCAGCCAGATGTGCCAAATCACTTTGTAACCTTTAGGAAAAAGGAGCTACATGTATAAATGACAGTATGTATCTGTCGCCCTCCTACAATCAGTGCAATTTTTGAAACAACCCATTCAGGCCACTCCAAGCCATTAGCTGTTGCCAGTGGCCTCCTATGGTTACCCTTCTGTGCACTGTCACACCACTGAGATTGCAGGGTAAAGTGGTCTCCCATTGATACATTGTAGGCCATACTAATATGTTCAAACATTTACAGTGGCCTTGGGTAGCACACAGTTGATTACTTTGAAAGGACAGCAGGCTTGTACATGTATGTACTGAAGGTTGCTCAAGAACAGAATTTAGTGGATCGGAGTGGCCTCCATGTGTAGGAAGGTTAAGAGAATAAAAGTTTGTCGGGAGGTATTTACTGCAGGATAAAGAAAGAGGGGTTGTGACCACAGACAATTAAGGACCAAGCCGAAGGTGAGGTCCAGGGAACGATTTCGTTCAAACATTTTGCATAGCAAAACTGCGATGCAAAAAATGAATTTGCATAGCAAAATAATTTTTGTATAGCAATCTGTGAATTTTGTGTAGCAAATTTTAAAATGCTTAAAATTACAGTATGTAGTGTGCATAGGTAAAGGTTTTTTTTTTTAAGGCGTTACTGTCGTTTGGCTCATAATATGAATGTCCAAATTTTACCAGAAATAATAATTTTTAGTGTCCGGAAATTGAGCTACAGGTGGTAAAAAAAACTCCTGTGTAACTATTTTCGCCAAATTGCAGTCATTCATGAAAGTTAGTCCTCCGTCCATTTTCTTTTTTGTTGACATTATTATATAGATCACTAAAACAGAGGCAAAAAAACAAATTACGGACTGCGACATGTTCGGGTGCTTTTCAAAGTGAATTTCGCCGAGTGTAACTTTACTTTGTGGTATAATCAAGCGTGCATTAAGAACACACTTTCGTACAGATTTGTCCTCTATTACTGTGTATGTGACAACCCCATAGGAGTGGGATTTGTAAAGAAAAAGTTAAGCACCTTCACCCAAGGTTTGTTTGAAGGCGAATTAGTTTGAATCTCGCTTGGTAGCCAACACAGTGTGAGGTCACTGCCTGTAATCCAATGCAATACATGTGTGCATGAGTTGGTTTTGTGTATAAGAGTGTGCAGTGTATATGTAAGGGGGTATAGAGTCATGTGCATGCTCAGATGAAAATCCTATAGGAAAGAAAGAACAGTGAATTCCATCCCGGATCCTGTTTTTCTGTTGATATAATCTAATCCAGCTAAATAATAATAAATCAATCCTTGAAAAGAAAACTAACATAATAACATTCATTTTATCATGGAGGAATGTTCTCTTCCTCCGTGATTTTACATAGCGTGTTGTTCCAGATAAGTACATGTAGTGTTGTAGCGGGGTAAGCTGCACAGATTTGTTTTGGCTGCATATTCTATTAAAAAAACAGACATATTCAAAATTATTCATCCGTCTAGTTGCAGTTTGAAAGCTAGCTATACTTTTTGCAAATCATCTGAGCGCAACCCTCATTGTGACTTATTTCAATACGTTTCATATGACTAAAAATACAAGAAAGGATCTGCACTTTTTTCTTTCACGCCAACATGTTTGTGTTGCATTTCCAAAATATGCGTATACAGTATAGTCATATGAAACGTATTGAAATAAGTCACAATGAGGGTTGCGGTCTGCATATTCTATTAAAAAACAGACATATTCAAAGTTATTCATCCGTCCAGTTGCAGTTTGAAAGCTAGCTATGCTTTTTGCAAATCATCTGAGCGCAACCCTCAACGGTCTGCATATTCTATTAAAAAAATTGACATATTCAAAGTTATTCATCCGTCCAGTTGCAGTTTGAAGAAAGCTATCTATGCTTTTTGCAAATCATCTGAGCGCAACCCTCATTGTGACTTATTTCAATACGTTTCATATGACTAAAAATACAAGAAAGGATCTGCACTTTTTTCTTTCACGCCAACATGTTTGTGTTGCATTTTCAAAATATGCGTCTATAGTATACCCCATAAAAATGAGTGTTCACAGCCAAGTAAGAGCCAGCGCTTTAATAGATGGGTTCTAAAGCAACTGTAACTTTCTTTAAAATATAAATAATCAAAAAGGAAAAGGAAATCAGGAAACAAATTAACTGAAATCGCTTTTAGTCTTCAAACTTTAGGGAAATCTTTCTTTTTCTCTGAACCCCCTTTTCCGCAAATTCACCGTTTCCTTTGAATGCGGCCAAAACAAATCTGTGCAGCGTACCCCACTACAACACTACATGTACTTATCTGGAACAATATACACTATGTAAAATCACGGAGGAAGAGAGCATTCCTCCATGATAAAATTAATGTTATTATGTTAGTTTTCTTTTCAAGGATTGATTTATTATTATTTAGGAGCATTAGATTATATTAACAGTATAACAGGATCCGGGATGGATTCACTGTTCTTTCTTTCCTACAGGATTTTCATCTGAGCATGCACATGACTCTATACCCCCTTACATATACACTGCACACTCTTATACACAAAACCAACTCACACACACATGTATTGCATTGGATTACAGGCAGTGACCTCACGCTGTGTTGGCTACCAAGCGAGATTCAAACTAATTCGCCTTCAAACAAACCTTGGGTGAAGGTGTGAATTGAAGGGGGATTAACTTGCTTAACTTTTTCTTTACAAACCCCACTCCTATGGGGTTGTCACATACACTGTAATAGAGGACAATCTGTACGAAAGTGTGTTCTTAATGTGATTTTGATTATTAAAAATTTGTCAGGAAAATGAGTGGTTGAAAGCGCGATCATATTGTGTGCCGAAATGATTCTAAATCTCACCACTACATACATGTACAGTATATAAATGAATGCTCATTTTGTTAATTTTCAAAAACTTTTATTATAAAACGAAGTTAGTAGCGTTTCTAGAGTTCCTTTGTTGAATACGGCCGTAGTGATCGTATGAAAGCGTACATGTGAACTGAACACGGTACTATTGTGTCTAGGGGTGGCTCAATTGCTCAATGTTCCAACCCCCAAACTCGGGAGAAGAAAAAAATAAACACGTGCGAAGCAAAAAAAAACTGGGCGGTTGTTGCGTGTTTTCCATTTCGGGAATTTCAGGTTTGTGAATATGGTTTCAAAAATGTTTATAAATCTGTCGAAATTGTATCGCAAAATCTGCGATGCATTGTTTGAAATTCCATCGCAGATTGTCCAAATTACGTCGCATTTTGCGATGAGATACAGGGGAAATCGTTCACTGACGTCCTTTAACAAACATGGCCACACCCCCTGAGCATGACAAACTTTTATTCTCATTAATAAATGCCAATTTCAATATGTTTCCAAAAATGTCCATATTCAGCAATTTGTACTGAAAAAGAGCAAGATAGAACACTTAATCCACATTTGAGGACGGATGGAATTCCAACTTAGCCCGTGAGTTTGTGAGACATGAATATAAACATCTACACTATTGGTTGAATCCCATGTCGCGCACCTAATAACAGCTGGGTGTTGACGGGCATACACGTACTTGCCGATCGGTTATAATTGCTGATTATGCCGATGCGCCCCCAATGTGATCACATTTCGTCCAATCAGATTGTCTTAACTGTTTTGGGCATTTGCAAACACGGATTTACAAAAGTGCGAATCTGGATTCACAGTCTGTTATAACAGATCCACAATCTATTATTACGGATATACAGTGCGTTGTAACAGATACACAGTCCATTATTAAAACCCTGCGCGCAGAGGCCCCAACATAAAAACACGGTTCCACCGAGGTACTGTTTGAAAAAGTACATGGGGTTTGGGCATAATAATCATGTGGGGTGAGCACAATCCTTTATCGAAAATGGTAATTATAAGAATAGAAATAGTCTGGGACCTACCCAACAGTTTTTAGCCAAAAATTTTTTATTTTCCCGCAGACAATGAGGCAACATCTTACTAATTACAGATGGGCTTTCATCAGGCCCCCTATATCTCCTATAACATGCAACAGCCACCAGCTACAATCCCGCAACTCCCAATATCCAACACTACAACCCCCCATCCCCCCAGCCAACAATAACTATCCAATAACTAGATCAAAAGGTGCCACCCACATGCCCTGAAGGTTTGTTTTTGTTTACATTGAGCAGTGACGGGATAAGTGATAAGTGATTGCCTGCTAAGCCCCTTTGTATAGGAACAATGTGGCAATAGCCAGATGTCTGGGTTTTGACAGCGAAAATCTTGGAAATATTGCCAAATGGGGCTAAAGGGACTCTACCATCGTTTCTGGCTATGTCTGGATGGGGCACTTAAGGAGAATGAAAAAAATTGGCCGAGCCAATTAAGCGAAACCCTTTAATTAAAAAAAACCGACTGTACAAAACAGTACCTCTGCTGCGTCCAGGGTTAAAATAAGGGAATAACAGTTTGTCGTTTGGTCTTTACCACAGGTTAATGACCGGTTTTGGGCATGGTCACAGACGATAAGGACTGAGCCGTATCGATTTAGTTTTCAAAATGTAAAAAAAATTATAATATTTGTTGAATAAAGCCAAACAGAAATGGGCAAATGCACGTTTTGGGGGACACACAATACACTTCCAAAGTATATTAATCAGGCGCGTGATGCCAATCTTCGTCACTCTGATTGGTTCAAATCCATGTCACGTGTCGCACAAAACAGCTGGCGAACAGCTAGCACGTACACGCTGCTCTGATTTTGATAAGCCACGTCTTTACAATCCGTTAATACACCCCCACGCTTTGTCCAATCAGATTGTCTAAACTGTCTTGGTCATTAATGAATACAGGTTCAAGTTCCATGATGACAGATACAGTCCGTTATCACTGATTCATAGTCCATTATTACAGATTCACAATCCTTTATTATGGACTGTATTTTATGTGCACAGAGCGGACACCTGTACATAAATTAACCCTAACCTTCCCAAATCCTCCAAAATCCTCTTTGCTAAAGTGAAGGATTTTGAAGGATTGAGGTTACATGCTACATGCTCTTTGCTAAAGTGAAGGATTTTGGAGGATTGAGGTTATTAGGCATACTAGCCTTTCCATGGTACATGTACATCCATGTTTGTTGTAGTGATTGCAAGGTCAGTTGCTTGGGTCAGTGGACACTGTTTATTGCTCCATGTATGCAGGGAGGGTCCCTGGCCATGTACATGTACATGTACATGTATCACAGATTAGAAAAATGTGTGCATACATGTTATGTGCTTGCTTTACTACTGAAGGATTTTGGAGGATTCAGGTTATGTGTAAGCAAATGGGCCTATGGAGTTAGGAAGGATTCAGGTTATGTGTAAGCAAATGGGCCTATGGAGTTAGGAAGGATTCAGGTTATTATGTGTAAGCAAATGGGCCTAGGGAGTTAGGAAGGATTCAGGTTATGTGTAAGCAAATGGGCCTAGGGAGTTGGGAAGGATTCAGGTTATGTGTAAGCAAATGGGCCTAGGGAGTTGGGAAGGATTCAGGTTATGTGTAAGCAAATGGGCCTAGGGAGTTGGGAAGGATTCAGGTTATGTTTAAGCAAATGGGCCTAGGGAGTTAGGAAGGATTCAGGTTATGTGTAAGCAAATGGGCCTAGGGAGTTAGGGAGGATTCAGGTTATGTGTAAGCAAATGGGCCTAGAGAGTTAGGGAGGATTCAGGTTATGTGTAAGCAAATGGGCCTAGGGAATTAGGGAGGATCCAGGTTATGTGTAAGCAAATGGGCCTAGGGAGTTAGGAAGGATTCAGGTTATGTGTAAGCAAATGGGCCTAGGGAGTTAGGGAGAATTCAGGTTATGTGTTAAGCAAATGGGCCAAGGGAGTTAGGAAGGATTCAGGTTATGTGTAAGCAAATGGGCCTAGGGAGTTAGGTAGGATTCAGGTTATGTGTAAGCAAATGGGCCTAGGGAGTTAGGAAGGATTCAGTTTATGTGTAAGCAAATGGGCCTAGGGAGTTAGGAAGGATTCAGGTTATGTGTAAGCAAATGGACCTATGGAGTTAGGAAGGATTCAGGTTATGTGTAAGCAAATGGGCCTAGGGAGTTAGGAAGGATTCAGGTTATGTGTAAGCAAATGGGCCTAGGGAGTTAGGAAGGATTCAGGTTATGTGTAAGCAAATGGACCTATGGAGTTAGGAAGGATTCAGGTTATGTGTAAGCAAATGGGCCTAGGGAGTTAGGAAGGATTCAGGTTATGTGTAAGCAAATGGGCCTAGGGAGTTAGGGAGGATTCAGGTTATGTGTAAGCAAATGGACCTATGGAGTTAGGAAGGATTCAGGTTATGTGTAAGCAAATGGACCTATGGAGTTAGGAAGGATTCAGGTTATGTGTAAGCAAATGGGCCTAGGGAGTTAGGAAGGATTCAGGTTATGTGTAAGCAAATGGGCCTAGGGAGTTAGGAAGGATTCAGGTTATGTGTAAGCAAATGGGCCTAGGGAGTTAGGAAGGATTCAGGTTATGTGTAAGCAAATGGGCCTAGGGAGTTAGGAAGGATTCAGGTTATGTGTAAGCAAATGGGCTTAGGGAGTTAGGAAGGATTCAGGTTATGTGTAAGCAAATGGGCCTAGGGAGTTAGGAAGGATTCAGGTTATGTGTAAGCAAATGGGCCTAGGGAGTTAGGAAGGATTCAGGTTATGTGTAAGCAAATGGGCCTAGGGAGTTAGGAAGGATTCAGGTTATGTGTAAGCAAATGGGCTTAGGGAGTTAGGAAGGATTCAGGTTACATGTATGTGTAAGCAAATGGGCCTAGGGAGTTAGGAAGGATTCAGGTTATGTGTAAGCAAATGGGCCTAGGGAGTTAGGAAGGATTCAGGTTATGTGTAAGCAAATGGGCCTAGGGAGTTAGGAAGGATTCAGGTTATGTGTAAGCAAATGGGCTTAGGGAGTTAGGAAGGATTCAGGTTATGTGTAAGCAAATGGGCCTAGGGAGTTAGGAAGGATTCAGGTTATGTGTAAGCAAATGGGCCTAGGGAGTTAGGAAGGATTCAGGTTATGTGTAAGCAAATGGGCCTAGGGAGTTAGGAAGGATTCAGGTTATGTGTAAGCAAATGGGCTTAGGGAGTTAGGAAGGATTCAGGTTACATGTATGTGTAAGCAAATGGGCCTAGGGAGTTAGGAAGGATTCAGGTTATGTGTAAGCAAATGGGCCTAGGGAGTTAGGAAGGATTCAGGTTATGTGTAAGCAAATGGGCCTAGGGAGTTAGGAAGGATTCAGGTTATGTGTAAGCAAATGGGCCTAGGGAGTTAGGAAGGATTCAGGTTATGTGTAAGCAAATGGGCCTAGGGAGTTAGGAAGGATTCAGGTTATGTGTAAGCAAATGGGCCTAGGGAGTTAGGAAGGATTCAGGTTATGTGTAAGCAAATGGGCCTAGGGAGTTAGGAAGGATTCAGGTTATGTGTAAGCAAATGGGCCTAGGGAGTTAGGAAGGATTCAGGTTATGTGTAAGCAAATGGGCCTAGGGAGTTAGGAAGGATTCAGGTTATGTGTAAGCAAATGGGCCTAGGGAGTTAGGAAGGATTCAGGTTATGTGTAAGCAAATGGGCCTAGGGAGTTAGGAAGGATTCAGGTTATGTGTAAGCAAATGGGCCTAGGGAGTTAGGGTTAAAAGAGCTTAATGTTTTTATTCAAGTACTGTAGGATCAATCTCAAAAGCAAAACATTTTGAGAATATGGTATTGGAGAGAGACCTGTAAAAACCAACTTGTGATAATATTTGACACTCACAGAAACTACTTGCGCGATACACTCACTCGTGTTACCATCATCACTCTTGATTGTAATTGGTCGATCTTCTTTAATTCTTTCCATTGCTGCTGGGCAATCCATCTGAGAAAGAAAAAAAAAAGTTTTTTATATGTACTTTCACTAGTCTTACTCACTCCTAAATATTAAAAGGTCAGTGCGCTGTATGCTTTAAAAAAAATTGTACGCACTGTGTTTTCGCGTCTGTCAATGCCGAAATGGTCTGTTGTTGACGCACTGTAAGGAAACAATGTGCGTATATAATCACGGGTAATACACAAGGTCATTGTTTGTTTTTGTATCGGCGGCTTGGTTTGAGATTGGAATCTACTGTATAGCCCTATTTCACACTACATCTCTTATCCCCGGGGAATACAACCCTGCAGGGAGGCCGCGGGAGTTGCTTTACTCATGGTTACCCCGGCGCAGTGTCACAATATTACAAATCGGTTAAAAAAACAAACAGCTTGAACTCAACAATTTATTTAGCACACATTTCCCTGACCTCTACTGTTTTATCTCTCTGACCTTTCACAGTTTGTTTACGTGATCTGTCCACCACATACACTGGGATAAGTACAACCCGATTTCGTTTCCTACTAGCTGTGACTTCCCAGGGAATTCTTAAACCCCCAGGGTTTTACTGCAGAACAGGGGTGGGCTATTCCCTGGGGGAAGCCTATTTACCAGGGGGGGGAAAAAACAGGGGTACAGCAATCCAAGTATGAAAAATGTCAACCGTAATTCTCCGGGAATGCCCTCGGAAAAGTGTGAAAAGGGCTCTTATGCCAAATTATAATGCATTTGTGAAAAACCCTATTGTTGAGGGAAACAATGCTTTGTAAAGTGTACGTTTAAGTCAGAAATGAGACGTCATGAAAAATGTAAAAATTCCTTAAAAACCCTAACCATGCTCAATGGAACAAGATGCAACAAAAAGTAAGAAGTTGTTGCGTCTTCATTTTAAGATTGACGATGGAGGGACTTACCCTGTATTTTTTCATGAACTCCTCCACAGTTGGAATCTGATCACTCTGTATTTGGTTAAACGCTGCCTTGTACTGGACAAGTAGCTTAGAACAGGCCGCTGTGTACCTGTCATTATCAAGAAATAACACAGCCATAATGTTTTGGAATGATCAAAGACAATGATTAACCCTCCTACTACTACTGTACAGGGGTCAAAATCAGTCAAAATGTTGATATACATGTACTTGCCAAGGTATATCTAGTGCACTTAAAAGTCAAACACTGTCAAACCTTACGTGTATTAAGTACATTTACAGGTCAAAATGAGTCGACCGTTTTTGACTGGTAAAAGCATTGTCTGGTATTATTCAGGGTGGTCAAAATGACAGTAAAAACCAGTCAAAAATGCCCCTGTGTGCACATTTGGGTCAACAGTCAACATGGGCAGTTGACTGGTTTTGACCTCTACAGCAACTTTCCACTAAAGTGCATCAATAGTACTTAGGAGGGTTAATATACAGGTGTTCTACCAACTGAGCCATCCAGCCCTATTTGACAGTCTCCCAAACTGTCAATATATTTGTTCTGGGGATGCTAGTCAGAAGTCATGATACCCAATACATGCCCTGATGTATTACCCATCACCACTAGTGCTGGGAGTTGCCGGTTAGTTCGCTAACCATTTAACCAAAACTTTCACGGTCAGTTAACCAGTTAACCAAAAGTCGGCACCGGACGGCCACACAAACTAGATATAGTCGGCAAATGGGACAATGGAACAATTCAATCAAAAAGCATCAATAAACTTCCCGCCCCGCAATGATTGCTTAATAACCAATGTGGACAAAAATAAAGTCTAAAACAACAAAATGGGCAGCAAATTCTTCCAATTTTTAGGTGTTTGAGCTACAGCGCGAACACCTCTAGTTATTGTTCGTTTTTTTTAAATACTTTTTCTTCTCCTTCTCAGTGAGACATATCCAACAAAAAAAAGGATAGTTGCAAAGTTCACAGCACCTTAAAACTTAACACATACTTAGACCTTAACATGTACTTGTGTCCTAAGTTGTGACATCATGGTGAGGTCATCAGATTTTGAATTACACTAAATCAAAGTTTAATATTTCAAAAAATTATATCTCATGAACCACAAAAGATATTTTCACAATCTTTGCATCATCTTAAAGATCTTGAATTATGTGATTTTTCGTACACAGATGTGACCCCAATCTGACCTCTCCTTCCGGTTGAAACCGGAAGTTGAATATTTCAAAAAATCATATCTCATGAACCACAGAAGATATTTTCCCAATCTTTGCATCATCTTAAAGATCTTGAATTATGTCACATTTCATACACAGACATGACCCAATTTGACCTCTCCTTCCGGTCGAAAATGGAAGTTTAAGTGAACAACTATTCAGAAGTACCATTCTTTATGCACAGCCAATTCGCGTGTGAACGGCCTTGAAGTTCTCTCACACACAGACACGAGGCATACATGTATATAGTTCACTGTACACTGCAGTATATCTCCGACATACAACAGCAATCTACGTCACGTACTCTGCCTTAGTTTCATTCACCTCATGGTTGAGTTTTTCTCTAATTAGAATATAATACGTTACGTTTCGTCGTTGCCAGCACCTTCGTGTCCACAGTTTACGGTAATTTCACTTTCGTTGTCCTTTATTTCGAGCTGTCATTTTTGTACATAGTTTTGGAATTGTTAACGCTTGTTCTAAATCTAAGAGTGAATTCTAACAGATCGTTTTTGGCATTCATGACTTCAATTATCTCATCGTGAAGTATGATGTTTTGCATCTTTTCGCGATTGATGCAGTCAAATTAACAGTCATCGATGCGCAGAGGATTTTTTAAAGAATTTATTTGTTATTTTTGCTTTCGTTTATGGGCAATCAATTTCATGGTAAGAGTTTCCCAATACGCCCTTGACTAAAGGTTTTCAGGCACTGGAGTTAATTTAAATACAAAATCAATTAAGTTTTGATTTTGAGACAAGAGATCCAGATCTTCTTTTAACTTATGCATTTTATTTCTTTTCTTTTTATTATTTTATCAACTAAATTAAATTTATTTTTGCAGATGGAATAATGTGTATAGTTTTAAACGAAAAACATCAACAACTTCCCACAATGATTGTTTAATAAGAAAAGCATCTAGAACAACAAAATGGTTAGTAACTTTTTCCAAAATTGTTGGGTGTAGCATCACACAGCTACAGCGGCCTCACACGTGACTGTGTCAGGAGTGAGTACTATACATATCAGAAGACAATGATCGCTGGTGTGTACGTGATCAGAGCGCATGCGTATAGCAAGTTGACTTGGATGTTCATGTCACAAAACATGTGTTGAATAATGTCATTGGTCGATCAAAGGCGATGTGGGCGGAACTAACCCGTTGTGGGAAAACAATTCATGTGCTTGCACCTTGCCATGCCCCTGCCTTCTAAATAAGGATATCCCGTACGCCATGTTGGCTTTGGATAAGGACAAGATTTTGTGTACTAAAATAATATTTAATATTATGAAACTAACAAACTGCAAAATATTACGAATCTAAAATCAGAACTTGAATATTAATTTGTTTCTATCACAATGAACTTTAGTTATTTAAATGTAAATGTCAATAAACCTGTCAATAAACCTTGTTTCCTGAAAAAATGAATTTATAAGAGACCTAGCTAGGAATAATTTTTAAAAAAAACAACAGCAACAACTACTACTACTGCTGCTGATAAAGTTAAACAATGATTTTAAGAAATTAAGATTATTTTCAGAACCCACTATATCTCTTTCAAAATCGGTTGCGGTGTACTGATTGTTACTCATCATTGATAAGTTATATATCATGTTCACTTTGGTGGGGTGGCAGTTATGCGGGCGTTCATTGCCAGGAATACCAGCATGTTCACGCTATCAGGCGTTAAGCAGCTCCGCTTTGCCGTGACGATATTTCCAGCGGTGAAAAACACCCGTTCGGAGGGCACTGACGTTGCTGGAATACCAAGATACTTCTTGGCGATCCTTGTGACTGATGGAAACAGAACGGCATTTGACCGCCACCAATGACATGGATCATCACTGAGCCCGGCTGGTTTGGTTTCAAAGACAATGACCGACTTAACGCCTCCTTTTTTATGTCTTTCTTTTGAAACAAATTGTCACCTTGTCGGCAAATGTAATATACAAGAGAGCTCGGTATCAGTGGGTAAATAAATGTAAATGTTGGTGATATGCTGAGAGATGGTCGGCGGCACATCAAAATAATTACACAACAAAACCAATTTCAACACCACTTTTTTATTAGGACAACAATTAATGTGGACATCCCCTATAATAAAATCCCCTCTATTAACACATCATGGTGCACACTCCAGTGCAGACATAAAGCAGCAGTTATTGTCCCACTAATCCAATTACTGTGAACAATAGGCAAACATTCCATCCTGAGCAGCTAGTTTGATACTTGTTTGTAGCATGCCCAAAACCATCACAACAACAGAGTGCCTCTATAAATAATCACCTTGAAAACTGTATTCATGATATTCGCATTTGGATGAAGGAAAATTTCTTAAAACTCAATAATGATAAAACTGAATTTGTGCTATTTGGTTCTCGTCAACAACTATCTAAGATTTCTATTCCAAATATTGTTATTGGTGATTCTCATGTGCAATCTTCTTCTCAAGCAAGGAACCTTGGAGTTATTTTTTATGCAAACATGACACTTAAACCTCATATTTCAAATGTTACTCGCACCGCAGCATTTCACCTTAGGAACATTGGAAAGTTATGCAAATATCTTAATTATGATGCAACAGAACAAATTGTTCATTCCTTCATAACATCTCGTCTCGATATGGCAAATTCACTGCTTTATGGACTTCCTCAGGATCAACTACGACGACTTCAAAAGATTCAAAACACTGCTGCACGTATTGTGACTCTCTCTAAAAAATCATGTCATATCACCCCCATCCTGAAAGATCTGCATTGGCTGCTAATATCATCGTATTATTTTTTAAATATTGCTTATCATTTTCAAATCTTTGAATGATTGTGCACCATTATATATATATCTGACTTCTTGAAATGTTATGCCCCCTCTCGCAAGTTACGTTCCAGTGCAAAATGTCTGTTGGCTCAACAAAAGTCTAAACATTCTTGGGGTGACAGATCTTTTGAAGTTGTGGCTCCACGCCTTTGGAATGATTTGCCTCTGTACATTCGTGAATCTCAAACTGTTTACTCCTTCAAGAAAAACTTAAAAACTCATCTTATGTGTATTGCCTATAAGGACTACTAACATTCATTTATGCATTTTTTTAATCTTTTGTTTAGTATTATATTGCATTTGCTATTGTATTGTTATGCTATTGTATGATTTCTTGTTTACTGTAAAGCGCCTTGAGTACTTCTTGGTGGATATGTGCGCATTATAAATCTTCTGTATTATTATTATTATTAATATTCTATTAAAAACCAGACCTCCTCAAAGTTACCCCCAGACATCATTAATCATCCCTCCAGCATTTGAAAGTCATCCGAGCGCAACGGCTCATTTCAATACGTTTCATATGACTAAAAATACTTTTTCTTTCACGCCAAAATAATTCATTGGGTAGGCCCATCAGGTTGTTTGTGTTAGTGCCTTTCCAAACATCAGTGTATGCTATTTATGGTTTATTGTCATACACCAGTGTACATTTGGTGACATATTCTATATAATATAATATAGCATGGATTAATTTTAAATCAATTTTTATTAGTATTTTAGACAGGATTGCTCCTATCAAAGAAATCCGTCTCAAAAGTAGAACTGAACCTTGGATGAATAACGATATTCTGGACAGTATTAGACAAAGGGATCATTTTTTATACATTTTTCGGAAAAATACTGCCGACCTTGAAACTTACAGCAGCTTTTGTCAAATTAGGAATAAGGTACAAAGGGACATCAGGCGGGCTAAAGCTGAGTATTTCAGCAATAAAATTAATGAGCACAAAAAACACCCCAAGAAATTATGGCATCAATTGAAATCTCTAGGCTATAGTCATGCATCCAAGGTTCAGCCCAGGGTTGTTCTCAACATTGATGACGAACTGTGTTTTGACTTGTATAAAGTTGCTGATCATTTTAACAAGTTTTTTACAAATGTTGCTTCCAATTTGTCCAGTAAACTTCCTACCAGTACCAACAGATTTACCACGGATTCTAATATTTTTAAGGAGTACTATGCAAGTAAAGGAGTTGTTCCTGGTGGTTTTACATGTATATTATCTACAGTTACTGAGGACTTCATACTTACTGAACTTACTAATCTCATTATTAGCAAAAGTACTGGTACCGACAACATTCCTGCCAGATTTCTGAAGGATGGTGCCACTGAATTAAAAAAACCTATCACCTATATAGTTAATCTGTCCATTTCTTCCAGTGTTGTGCCCGACGAATTCAAAATTGCCCGTGTTCAACCGCTGTTCAAAAAAAATGGCAGATCTGATGTCAGCAACTACAGACCAATCAGCATTCTTTGTGTTATTTCTAAATTACTCGAAAGATCAGTGTATGTTCAAGTTGAGGAATACCTTAGGGAAAATAATATTTTATATAATTTTCAATCAGGGTTCAGGGGTTCATTCTCCACTGATACATGTCTCATCCATTTATCTGATCACATCCGTTCTCATATGTCCCTTGGTGATTATACCGGTATGGTCATGCTTGATCTCCAAAAGGCATTTGACACTGTGGACCATGTTATACTCTGTAAAAAGCAACTGGCTATGGGATTTGGATCTGTGAAATGGTTTCAATCTTATTTAAATAATAGACAGCAAATAGTCAATGTTAATAAAGTTGAGTCTAAACCACTCTGGCTAACATGTGGTGTGCCCCATGGCAGCCTATTAGGTCCCCTTTTATTTTTATGTTATATTAATGACATGCCAATCAGTGTTAATTGTAAATTACTCCTGTATGCTGATGATAGTGCTCTTCTGGTCTCTGATAAGGATCCTAATGTTATAGCTGCGTCCTTAAGTACAGAATTGGAATCATGCAGACATTGGCTTGTTGACAATAAATTATCTCTACATTTGGGTAAAACAGAGTCCATTCTTTTTGGAACTAAGCACAGACTGAAGATGGCTGGTACATTTTCAGTTTTATGCAATGGCGAACCAATTAAACCTGTTTCAACTGTGAAATATCTAGGGGTTTCACTAGACCAATGTTTATTGGGTGAGCCTATCGCCAATTCGATTATTAAGAAAACTGGTGATAGACTCAAGTTTCTTTACAGACAGGCTCTTTTTCTCAATGAAAATTCCCGTAAAATTTTATGTTCAGCATTGATTCAATGTTACTTTGACTACTCATGCTCATCATGGTATTCTGCACTGTCATCAAAACTGAAGAACAAACTTCAAATTATGCAAAATAAAATGGTTAGATTTATTCTGGATAAAAGTTCTAGGGCACATATAGGACAGACGGAACTAGATAGACTTGGTTTATTAAATGTCAAGGATAGGGTTACCCAATTGAAACTTACATGTAATCATGTGTACAAAATAACTCGTAATATAACACCTAAATATTTGAGTGACAATTTTATGAGAGTATCTGATGTACACAATTGTAGCACCAGGCATAGTGAATTTAATTTTATCATTCCAGCTTCATCCAGCAATACCTTTTCTGTTACAGCCATCAAAGACTGGAATGCTTTGTCATCTAATATAAAAAATACATCTAATTTTCTCTTATATAAAAAACTAGTTAAGTCCCATCTTTCAACAAAAGCCAAATTTAAGGAAATAAATTAAGTTTACTTTAATATATTTGCTTCGGTGTATTTGTAAAGGTGTGGGGGTGGGGGTATCCTTAGGGTTGTGGGTTTTCCTCAATTAGCTGTGACCATAGTTTTAAATCAATTTTAGCCCTCAATATACAATATACAATTTGTAATCTGGGGTATTCCCCAAAAAAATTTTTTAATGTGTATAGTGCAATTCTTATTTTTTTATTTTTAATTTAGGTGTGGGCCAATGGTATATGCAGTCTGGGTGGTTTCTAATGTCTTTGATGCCTTTAAATGTTGTAATTTGTGCAATATTTTTAAGTATTTTTGTAAATTGTCCAATTCTTGTATTGTTTTGTTCCTTAGTAAGGGACCCCAATGGAAATAAGCCTGTGTAATTGGCTTTTTGGGCTATCCCAGATGAAATCAACTGTAATTTTGTTTTCTGTTTGTTTTTCTGTATTTTTGTATTTTTGTATTATTAGTATGTCATCCATTGTCCTTGTTGATTTTTATCTGAATAAAATAATAATAATAATTTAAAAAAACCAGACATATTCAAAGTTACACCCAAACATCATTATCATCTGTCCAGACGAAGTTTGAAAGCCAAGTATGCTTTTTGAATGTCATCCGAGCGCAACGGCTCATTTCAATACATTTCATAAGACTAAAAATACAAGAATTAATGTGCACTTTTTTCTTTCACGCCAAAATAATTCAATGGGTAGGCCCAGGTTGTTTGTGTTAGTGCCTTTCCAAACATCAGTGTAAGCTATACATCAGTGTTCAGTTCAGTTGAACTGAACTGAACTTTCCAAACATCAGTGTAGGCTATACATCAGTGTTCAGTTCAGTTCAGTTCAGTTGAACTGAACTGAACTTTCCAAACATCAGTGTAGGCTATACATCAGTGTTCAGTTCAGTTCAGTTCAGTTGAATTGAATTGAACTGAACTTTCCAAACATCAGTGTAAGCTATACATCAGTGTACATGTACATATAGCTTCAGACTTCAATTTCGATCCGAAACTTGAAAAAGATGAAAGCGCACCACAATTTGCTGCCCATTTAGATAACGCGCTGGGAAGACATGGAAAAAATAAACAAAAGTATGATTCCAAAAATATGACTCCCAAATTGGATCTCAAAAGTGCTTATCGGTATGTTCCCTGTCATCCCGATGACTTATTAAAATGGCACTAAACTTCCATTTGGAGATAAACGTGCGCCATGCATTTTTCAGAGATTTACTCCGTCTGTCTCTCGTATGATGCAACATCATGGTTGTAATGGGGTCGTTGCTTACCTGGATGATTTTCTCATCAAAATTGAAAATACACGGGAGGCTTGTAAATTGCATTTTAATTACTTGTTTTACTTTATGGTTAGTATTTAATATAAATTGGTCAGAGATGGATAGCCCTTCCCAAACAATCACTTGTCTTGGTATCTTAATTCATACCAATGCTCGAACTCTTATATAAAAATACCACAGGAAATACTTGATTGTTCATTGAACTACTTCAGAAGTGTTCACAGACATCTACTCTGCATATTCTATTTTTAAAAAACCAGACATATTCAAAGTTATTCATCCGTCCAGTTGCAGTTTGAAAGCTACATGTAGCTATGCTTTTTGCAAATCATCTGAGCGCAAATAATGACTTATTTCAATGTTTCATATGACTAAAAATACAAGAAAGGATCTGCACTTTTTTTCTTTAACACCAACATGTTTGAGTTGCCTACAAAATATGCGTCTACAGTATACCCCATAAAAATGAGTGTTCACAGCCAAGTAAGAGCCAGTGCTTCAATAGATGGGTTCTAAAGCAACTGATAATGTTATAACTTTCTAAAAAAAAAAAAAAAAAAAGGAAAAGGATATCAGGAAACAAATTAACTGAAATTCTTCGTGCAGAGTACATGTAGATGGCTGCGAACACTTAAATAGAGCTAATATTCCGATTGTCCAATACACTTTATCCCGAGTCAGACAAAAAAAACGAAAAAATACAGGACTTTTAGAAATGTTATCCCGACAATAACCGGAAAGCGCTATATCCAGAACGGGTATAGTCCAACACCTCCTTACGTGTCAGGTCATCTGCATGTGTGGTTCGGAATTTACAAACAAAAGAATGATTCTGTTTTAGTAAGACCATTCAACCCAACCAATTAAAAAGCTCCTTATTCAAAAACAAATATCATTCTAAAATAAAGAATATTCATGTGAAATGAATATCATTCTGAACTCGCATCCCCTTTTACAATAACTCCCATCCCTTTATTCAAGACAACTATATCATTCTAAAATAAAGACAATGTGAAATGAATATCATTCTGAACTCGCATCCCCTTTTACAATAACTCCCATCCCTTTATTCAAGACAACTATATCATTCTAAAATAAAGACAATGTGAAATGAATATCATTCTGAACTCGCATCCCCTTTTACAATAACTCCCATCCCTTTATTCAAGAAGTATGAGGGACACGCGTCAACTTCGTGGAACACACGTGTTCCACGATGTTGACGCGTGTCCCTAAGCTATACGAATGCACGGGAAACGTCAGTTCGTGAAAACTTGACAACAGCGTGTGCAGTTTTCACGAAGTGACTGTTTGGTTAAGTTTGTTACTCGTTTAGTTATATTTTCCTCTACAAAACGAATATAGTTACGTATCATTTGAGATTTCAGCTTTCTAACAAAATAAAAATTAATGATCTTCGAGATTAAAATGACATCAAAACCGCCGTTTTAAAACTTGACAACAGCGTGTGCAGTTTTGACAAAGTGACTGTTTGGTTAAGTTTGTTACTCGTTTAGTTATATTTTCCTCTACAAAACGAATATAGTTACGTATCATTTGAGATTTCAGCTTTCTAACAAAGTAAAAATTAATGATCTTCAAGATTAAAATGACATCAAAACCGCCGTTTTAAAACTTGACCAACTTCAATCGATTATATCTCGCAATGGGATTTCACCTCTACGTGGACGAATATGTCACTTTGTGAAAACTGCGACGAATTAATGCTAGCTCACAGTGTACAATCCTTCTTGACCTATTTTTACACCAGTCAAAGTTTATTATTGTTATACTTTTAGACTTTCTATTCACAGCTGTGAGACCGAGTGGTGCTGATGATGGCTGTGTGGGCAATGTGCCCAGGAAGTGTTTGAGGATCACGTGCCTCTTTCTGCGCATCGTGATTGGATAGATTTCTATTATACCTTGTCTGTACAAATGTACATGTAGGCGCTCTGTAAACTACGAAAATGGACTGTATTTTTATAATAATCTGTAAATGTAATTGTACAGCCAAAACATAGTTGTGGAGTTCAAAGAACCTTAAAACTTAACAAATAGTTAGACCTTAACATATAGTTCCAGGTAATGTTGTGACGTCATGGTGAGGTCATCTAATGAATTATTACATACATGTAATTAATTATAATTAAAACAATATATTTTATATCTCGTGAACCACAATAGATAATTTCTTGATTCCTTCATAATCATACAGAACATGGAGGACTCTACATTTGATACAAAGACATGACCTTATTGACCCTTACTTCCGGTCAAAACTGGTAGTTCAAGTTCTTTATAAATTGACGCAAATCTGAAAGGGTATTCGAAAAAAACATTTTGGGTTTATATATTAAGTGGGATCTGCTCTTTTCAAAAATATATTTGGTGACGTCATCGCTCGTAACAGAGCCCTCTAGCGGCAGGTTTAAAAAAAGTCGCTTTTTGCTGTCTTGAGAAAACATTAGACAGAATTTTACCAAATTTGGCACAATTGACACCCATATTATGAGGAAAAATTTTGTGAAGTATGAATGACGTCACATGATTGAACCGGAACTTACGGTTGGAAGAATTTAACATTATATGGGATGACTGAACCGGAAGTTAATGTATTCAGTATAGCACATTATGTTTTTTTAATTATATATTATGAAAACTCATACTTCCTGAGGTAACTCTTGTCTTTTAACAACTTTAGGTGATGACGTCTTCACATATGATGCACACTCGAACACCCTGAGCTTGTTTTCTACAAACTCAATACCTCTAGTTTTTTATTTGTTTTGGTTAGCCGGTTAGCAAATTTCTATAGTACGGTTTCAGTCTGTTAGCCAGTTAACCAGTAACCGTCCCAGCACTAACTCCCACATAGCAAATCGTGCCAACTTTTATCCTTTTAAAACAAATTTGTTTTATATCACCAGATCTGCTTTTTTTCTTTGTTTTTTTCTTTTTACAACAGTGAAACACAGAAAACACAAAGTTTTACATAATTTTTTTGGGCAATAGCAATCAGGGTAAACAATGTATTTACCATCCTTTTTATTGGTTGAATGTAATGGGAAACACACCTAACCCTTCCAGCTGGAATCAATGGTACGTATTCGCACCGTGCGTGAGTTATTAAGGGGGCACATGTTGTCAGATCACTGTTGATTGATAGGGCAACAATAGTGCATTGCAGGTGATGTGCATACGCACAGAACATATCCAGTGATCATTGGTTGGCAGACGTACATGTACATGCACACGTAGTACTACAATATACACGCATGAAGTGTACACACAATACTAACTGGCCATCATCAAGACACTGGGTGAAATTTCACTCATAGAGGGCTACAATGTGCACAGAGCGAATAGGCAAATTAACCAGTTCGCACCGGGAATAAAAAAGTTTTTCCGAGCCCCCGTGGCGGGTTTATTTTTACCGCACAAACACGAACAATGGTGCTCACCAGAGCGTGACCGGGGAGACCGCATCTTCTACCGTATGCTTATGGCTCGTTGCCACGCCGACCGGGAATCTATACAAATATTCCCGAGAATCCTGTGGCGTGTTTAGACGCTCTCCGATCCGCTGTCCAAAAAAAAATGTGCGTGTATACACGGCCTCCGACGTGAACTGGTTAAGAACCAGCAGAGAGACCTTTGACAAAGGCTTGTTATGAAATATGACCACATGGTGTACTTACTGTTTAGGTGTAATGGCATCTCTTATGTATGCCTTCTCCAACCACTGTAAGGTGTTGATGACAGCAAATAGCTCTGCCATGTTATCATACTTCTCCCTTTCCCGGAAATTCCGGAAGAGCTTAACCTCCTAAAGGAAAAAGTGGAGAACGTTTATTTATTTATTTATCTTACTAGAGCTCCTTTCACACTAGACGTATTTCCCGGCAATGCCGGGAAATTCCAGGGAAATTCTGGTCAGTCTGTTCACACTTCAAAAGCTACTCCCGGGAAATTCCCGGGAAGTACATTAAGAACACACTTTCGTACAGATTGTCCTCTATTACAGTGTATGTGACAACCCCATAGGAGTGGGATTTGTAAAGAAAAAGTTAAGCAAGTTAATCCCCCTTCAATTCACACCTTTACCCAAGGTTTGTTTGAAGGTGAATTAGTTTGAATCTCGCTGGGTAGCAAACACAGCGTGAGGTCACTGCCTGTAATCCAGTGCAATACATGTGTGTGTGAGTTGGTTTTGTGTATAACAGTGTGCAGTGTATATGTAAGGGGGTATAGAGTCATGTGCATGCTCAGATGAAAATCCTATAGGAAAGAAAGAACAGTGAATCCATCCCGGATCCTGTTATACTGTTAATATAATCTAATCCTCCTAAATAATAATAAATCAATCCTTGAAAAGAAAACTAACATAATAACATTCATTTTATCATAGAGGAATGTTCTCCGTGATTTTACATAGTGTATTGTTCTATATAAGTACATGTAGTGTTGTAGCGGGGTAAGCTGCACAGATTTGTTTTGGCCGCATATTCAAAGGAAACGGTGAATTTGTGGAAAAGGGGGTTCAGAGAAAAAAAAAATTCCCTAAAGTTTGAAGACTAAAAGCGATTTCAGTTAATTTGTTTCCTGATTTCCTTTTCCTTTTTGATTATTTATATTTTAAAGAAAGTTACAGTTGCTTTAGAACCCATCTATTAAAGCGCTGGCTCTTACTTGGCTGTGAACACTCATTTTTATGGGGTATATAGTATACATACTATAGACGCATATTTTGGAAATGCAACACAAACATGTAGGCGTGAAAGCACAAAGTGCAGATCCTTTCTTGTATTTTAGTCATATGAAACGTATTGAAATAAGTCACAATGAGGGTTGCGGTCTGCATATTCTATTAAAAAACAGACATACATGTATTCAAAGTTATTCATCCGTCCAGTTGCAGTTTGAAAGCTAGCTATGCTTTTTGCAAATCATCTGAGCGCAACCCTCATTGTGACTTATTTCAATACGTTTCATATGACTAAAAATACAAGAAAGGATATACAAGAAAGGATCTGCCAAAAAAAAAATCTCCAAAATATGCGTCTGTAGTATACCCCATAAAAATTACACAGTTTTGTATCGTGATGCCATATCACGGCATTTTTGTATCGATGCATCAGCGATAATCAATGCAATGGTGAATCGTTCCACCCTATTGTATATCTACTTGTATATGTACCACTGGTCTACAAGGGTTATGGTCTACAAGGGTTATGGTCTATAGGTTTGTGAGTAGAATTTAGAATAGTGTTGGCCCTACATGTACATAAGTGTGTACTTACTTCATAGAGTTCTGGTCTATTGGCTGATGGATCTGTAAATGCAAAAAGGGTTCACATCATTAGATGGTAAAACAAACAGTCATCTGTGATACCTCAAACAACAAACATGTATGAGATTGTTTGGGTATATCAAGAGCTCAGATTCAATGTGAACACAGGGTTGGGGAATGAAATCAAGCGAGCATTCAAAATGAGACGCCTGCAGCGTGGGGTCCTGGGCCCGCTACTTTGAATAACTGTCTTTTCTCAGGTCATGTGCTCGTACATTCATGTATCATACGTACACACATGTACATGTATGTCGTTTTCGAAACTACATTCACATGGGCCGAATGAGATTCTTTTGGTCATGCATAATTATTGTCTGATATTCATTCACTAACCCTAACCTTCCCAAATTCTCCAAAATCCTCTTTGCTAAAGTGAAGGATTTTGAAGGATTGAGGTTACATGCTACATGCTCTTTGCTAAAGTGAAGGATTTTGGAGGATTGAGGTTATTAGGCATACTTGCCTTTCCATGGTACATGTACATTCATGTTTGTTGTAGTGATTGCAAGGTCAGTGCTTGAGTCAGTGGACACTGTTCATTGCTCCATGCATGCAGGGAGGGTCCCTGGCCATGTACATGTATCACATATTAGAAACACATGTGTGCATACATGTCATGTGCTTGCTTTATACTACTGAAGGATTTTGGAGGATTCAGGTTATGTGTAAGCAAATGGACCTAGGGAGTTAGGGTTAAACAGCCATACACTTTGTTGCGCTTTGCTATTTGTGCACACACGCATGAATGCACTAGCCGGCTGAATACAATGCTAATTTATATTTTTGCATGGTAGATACATTATTTCAATGGGGAAGACTAAAAAGTGCATGGGAATATGTGTGATAACCCCGAGCAACACGGAATTACATTGATGAGTGTACAAAAATAAACCTATGATTTCTTCGATAATTTCATGAAAGTGAGTGCAGTAATCCAACAATATTGGATTTTATAGCAAAGTTGTCTGCTTGGATAGAAGTACATCATCACCTTGCCCTCAAGCCCCCTCCTTGTATTATGTTATATACTTTGTCAGGGTCCTCCTGATTAAACCTCATTCCCATTCCTTACATATGTTGAATAAAATGATACACTTTTCCAACGTTTCCCTTCCCGTTTTCGCCCGTTAACCCTAACCTTCCCAAATCCTCCAAAATCCTCTTTGCTAAAGTGAAGGATTTTGGAGGATTGAGGTTATTGAGCATACTTGCCTTTCCATGGTACATGTACATCCATGTTTGTTGTAGTGATTACAAGGTCAGTGCTTGGGCCAGAAATGCGCTATTCAATTGATGGAATGAAGATTTCCATTGGAACCATTATCATTTGTCTTTCCACATATGGTCCTTTGCATTTTCATGTACAATTATCAGAGATTTCCTTCACAATTTCATTGAAAAGAAGCTGGGGATAATGCAATAGCGGAATGGTATAAATACTGAAACAGCCGTGGGTTTGTACTGCACAAGTTTTCAACATGAATTAACCCTCCTAATCTAGGTGCACTTTAGTGGGAAGTTGCTATAGTGGTCAAAATCAGTCAATTGACCGTTTTTGACTGTTGAATCAACTGTGCACACATGGGCACTGGTGACTTGTTTTGACCATTTGGGTAGCTGCCTCACACTGTGCTATGACTGCTGGTGACTGATAAGATCATTATCAGCTTCAGGGGATCACTGACTTGTTTTGACTGAACAAATAATGATAGGGGTGCTGAAGGCTGCCAGTTTTTGACTGATAAATCAATGCAGGGCCACTTAGGCTAGGAGTCAATGACTTGTTTTGACTGATAAATTTATTTATTTTGACCATAGTGCTTATATCAGTCCAAAACGCTGACTCATTTTGACCACCATCCACATTATATGTACCAATTAAAAACAGTCACCTCATTTTGACCAAAGTGCCTTTACCAGTCGAAAATGGTCAACTCATCTTGACCACCTTCAACACTGCATGATAATGCTTTTACCACTACCAGTCAAAAACAGTCGACTGTTTTTGACTGATTGATGTACTTGCTACACATTAGGTTTGACAGTATTTGACCTGTAAGTGCTGTGGATATACACTGGCATGAACTTAGAAATTTTGACTGATTTTGACCCTTGTAGTAGTAGGAGGGTTAACACATTGATTCGGGCGGGGGTGCTGTTTGCCACTCCGCTCCAGTGCCGGCCCAATATACGGCTCTGCTCTGCTCGGTTCCAGTAATTGCACCTCTGACCGTGAAAACGGATGGAACAGTAGGTGTATGACATGTGATCACATCGTGCGGACAGAATCAAACCGCAGAGAAGATCAAAACAAGGCAAGAATTGGTCAAAAACACAGTGTAAGTTACAATATTTTTTATTATCAAAGGCATACACATAATAACAATACAGTATACATGTAGATTCACTGTAGTATTCAAGGTATTATAGTGCAATGTGTTTATTTTTAGTAAAACATGCAATCTACGTTTTTTTGTACACTCATTATCCTAGCGTTTATGTGAAAACATAACGATAGGATCATCCTAGCTAAGTGCGGGGCACACCGTAGAAGCTTTGTATTTTTGTGAACGAATAACGTCTAAAGAGCAGTGTTGTAGTCGAGACCGGATAGTCCGAGACCGAGACCGGAAGGTCCGAGACCGAGACCGAGACCGACCCGTCGAGACCAAGACCGAGACCATGAAGGCCCGAGACCGAGACCGAGACCTGCATAAATAAAATTAATAACATAATAAGAGTCAAACAAAACTTTATGTGTGATTTTGTGAACACTTTTATTCTCATGAAAACAAGAAAAACAACAACTTTTGCCATTTCTTTGATCGGAAGTTTACATCCATCTAACAAACAAAGAAATCTTTTATCATTTGTGGCCCATTTTAACGAACACTTTCATTACATTTCAAAAACATCAGCATTCCCAACAGTCATGCACGATGGGGGCGCATGATAATACCACCCCTGCACATGGTGTCAAGAATCCGGTGATGCCCTGTTGCTTGCTGGTTTCTTTTAGACTTTTCCCTGACTGCAAGTACTCTTCATACCTTTTAAAAAGCAATAACAAATGATAACTTTAATTAAAACTTAATAAGAAGATCACAAAAACTGGCACAACAAATTTTTAATCTTCACAGATGGGAGGGCAATTCATATACATGTAGCAAGAAGCCTAAAACCAAATAAACTTGATTTCACAAGGATATGTCTAAAACCACAATGAACGTGGACTGATGATTGACTTGTAAAGTTCACCCCATGTAGATTGGATCCAGCAGGGGAAAACAACATGACTTTACAAAGATTAGTTGATGACACCCCGACCCAGGAAGGAACAAAACGTGTTGTGGCATTTATTACTTAAAAAAAGTGGGTGACTCTTATTCATTAAATTTGAATAACAATTTCCAACAATTACAAAATAAATGTAGGCCTACTTACTTGGTTTTGTGCGCCCGGCTCAAGCGCCTGGTGAATGCCGAACTTGTTCCAGATCGTTCACTTATCCGAGTTGTTTTGGTGCAGAAATTGCACACTGCTGAATGCTTCTTATTCCCTGCCTTTGTGTCGGTGAATTCTTTGTGGTCTTTAAAACCAAACTTGATTACCGATCACGATGAGTTGCTTGACATATTGATTACTTCAAAACCTCGCGCAAAAAGTTTACAACTGTATGTGCAGGAAGTACTGGTACACATACACACGAGACCACGTGTGAATGCTTAATACAGCGGCGACAGCGTGCGTTCTTTCGAACAGGTAGTACATGTCACTCACAACTCGATTCCAAGTTTATCGAACCCTAATAAAGCCGCGTGGGGCATGAGTTGATGGTTGGATGACAATCGCACCACAGGGGGCGGGAAAGAAGTAGGCATCTACTGCAAGTTTGGTAACAAAATGTGAAGTCGTTTTACGTTTCAACGGAACCAAATAAAAACAAAAACGAATAATCGATTATTTTCATGTGTTGCAAAGTGGTTAAAAAGGCTGGTCTCGACACGAGACCAGTCAAATCTTCAAGACCAGAGAGGTCCGAGACCGAGACCAAGACCGAGACCACAGGGTATCGAGACCGAGACCAAGACCGAGACCGAGACCAGGAAAAACCGGTCTCGAGACTGGTCTCCAGACCGAGACCGGTCTCGAGACCTACAACACTGCTAAAGAGTGGCCCCTACATGTGCATAAACACTGCTTACATTGGTGATTTTTTGTTTCGTCTGTACATGTAGGACTGATTGATTTGAAATAATAGGGGTGACCGTTAACATACATTGTATTACTGGCATTACTCTTCATGACGACTTGAATACAACTCGATCGCGTTCATTTTATTACGTTTAGGTGGACTTCTCTCTGTTGATATGGGATGAACAACCATGCACGTGAATTAGCATGTGCTGTACTGTAAGTTCCCACTCTGTCAAAGCAATAACAAACTTGTATATAACGTGATGACCATTGGATTTTCACTAACAAATTCTATTATTTCAAGTACAATTTTGCAAGAAATAAAGAGGCAACAACAACAGGCATTCAAGAACTCAATGTATGTATTTGTATATTGTCTGAAGCTTACAAATAGGCCAGAAATTACCATAAAAGCACAAGTTTTCGTACTTATAAACCGCGGGAATAGTCGAATATTCGCGAAATGTTGCCACGCGATTAATCAAATATGTAAATTTCACTATTCGCCCAGGTCTAGTTGGTAGCTACATGTAGCAAGCAGTCTAATTCGCGCGCACATGCTACAGATGAAAACGGCATACGCGCAAACTTTGTACATGTATGACAGCTGCCTATATGTGTGCAAGAACGTTAGCCACCTAAGCAAAAACAAGTGGGAAAGATCACCATTTTCAGGTAAAATTTTACGTAATCAAGGGTCCTGCGACCATCATGAGATTACATAGAAACAGAAAATGTACTTTAACGGGTGAAAACGGAAAGGTAGGCCTAAATGGTGGAAAAATGCATCATTTGGAAAGAATGTCGTATCTGACCGCCACTTTTTAAGGGGTTTTTTGGAATTTTTTGCAACCACTAACCAGTTAAAAAAATGATTATCGATTTTTGGGGGTACAGAAAGTGAAAAAGATGCGTTGTTCGTCTCTAAGACAATAAGTCAAATGTTTTTTCGCGTACAGTCGCCACTCCCGTATTTTCGCCACCCGTTCCTTCTGACGTCGTGCCTCACCCAAGATGGAGCGACTGATAAATATTTTGAACCGGAAGTAACGTCAGATTATCTTTGGTGGAAAGTGTACATTTTTATGTTAATAATCATGCTTACCAATTGTCCAATAATAGTTCCGATATATAATTGTGCGATGCGCAAACTTTTCCCACGCTGACCATAATGCATGCAGTTTTCACACCGCAAACAATTGCAGGCGACGGCAACGTACACGCTGCGTGAACTTTGGCATGCTGCCGGTTCTAGCGAGTCAAGTCAAAATCTTTCATGATATGCTTTATCATTTATATTTTTAAGTTATTTGTAAACTGTTTGTCTAAAAATATGGTTTTAATTATATAAATTAGTTAAATTACTGGGTGGCGACTATACGATAACTCGATTTTAACCCTAACCTTCCAAATTCAACCAAAATCAACCGGAGGTTTTGGTTGATTTTGGTTGACTTTGGCAGGTTAGAAAATTTTTCTTGGTTGATTTTGGAGGAGTTTGGCAGGATGGCCCAATGTAACGTTGGTTGATTTTGGAGGAGTTTGGCAGGTCAGAAAATTTGTCTTGGTTGATTTTGGAGGAGTTTGGCAGGTCAGAAAATTTTTCTTGATTGATTTTGGAGGAGTTCAATGGCAGGTTAGACAAATTTTCTTGGTTGATTTCACCATATACTGGCACCTTTTGTTTTAACAGTTCTAAGGTCAGAAAGTCTCTGGTTACTTCCACTTAGCTTAGGGTACAATCATAATAATAACAATGTAAGTTTCAAGGACATGTGTTACATGTGGTACTGTATGCCAGTGCAGCTACAATATAAACAAGGGGACATCTGTTAGTAGTCAAGGCTAGAAAGGTCAAAGATCAAAATTCAATAGCTACTTCCATTTATTTTGAGGTAAGTTTACATTTGTTTTTTAATGGCAGGTTAGACAAATTTTCTTGGTTGATTTCACCATATACTGGCACCTTTTGTTTTAACAGTTCTAAGGTCAGAAAGTCTCTGGTTACTTCCACTTAGCTTAGCCCTAACCCTGCCAGATGCAGCACAGTGCATCAGGTGGAAAAGTCTGGTGCACTTTGATGCAAAATGCAACCACTAACTGCTGTGAACTTTGTAGCAATACTGATGGAAATTGAGGTCAAACCAGCTATGTGCTGGGGAATTGGGCAAACCACTTTGGGTCCCTGGTATGAAGGGTATGTCTCGGGTTTCACTCTACTTTCATAGTGCAGTCTGGGATGTAATGATGCATTGTACATGTATGGCCCAATGGATTATTTCAAAGGTAAATTTGAGTTCAATAGCAGAAAACCCAGAAAAGAATGTAAACAAAAGGAAAACATAAAAAAGAACAGGCAGTGATGATATTTTGTTTCAAATATTCAAAGCCAAACAAAACCTTCCCAGCAACTAAATTCCCAGCAACCAAGAAAACCTACATGTACTACCCTCCCAGCAACTTTTGATGCATCTACATGTACGGGTGCATACTAATGGAATTTGCATGGTACTTGTACCACCACTGATATACACTATACACCCTTGACTGCCACACGCAGCAAAATGCACCGGTTGATTTTGTAGGATTTAGGTAGTGGGCACCACACAAAATAGAACACCGGTTGATTTTGTAGGATTTAGGCAGTGGGCACCACACAAAATAGAACACCGGTTGATTTTGTAGGATTTAGGCAGTGGGCACCACACAAAATAGAACACCGGTTGATTTTGTAGGATTTAGGCAGTGGGCACCATGCAAAATAGAACACTGGTTGATTTTGGAGGATTTTGGAAGGTTTCTAGAAAATGAGCCTAGGGGGTTAGGGTTAATGAAGTGGCGAGTTAACGATAAGTGGCGAAATATGTAATTAGGTTATACACCGCGTGTTAAAAACAGACTGTCATGCCACACACAGCGCACAGGTTGCAGACCTGCAGCACGGGCACATGACCGACCTCAAGATGATTTACACAGTCCCTCGATCAAGGGTCCGTGGGAATATCGACATGTACATGTAAAATAAAATGTCAGCATTGTAGTGAATCACGTGGATCAGGTTTGCTCCACCCACAGCTAGCAAATGACAGGTGGCCAGTCTAAGGTTTAGCTCCGCCCAGTCATGTCAGCCATGTGGGCTCTTCCACACACTGTGCATGCCCTTATTGTTACATATATATATCGCAGGTGGAGGAAGTGTAATTGACTGAATACATATTTCATGTATGTTGAATCCATCGGACCTGGGATTTACTTGGAGGAACATGCATTTCCGAGGCTATTCCAGTTACGCGATGATTGCCTTCGTGCACATAGGAACAGGTGCAATGGCGAGTTTAGGAGTAGTCATCGACATCGTAATTTCGCCACTCGCTTATTACCATTTTGAAAGATCTACAAATGGTTGAATTTAGACTGGAATGATTTTTTATTTATGTTGCAAATACCTAGATAAACTAAGGTACGTGATAATAAACTTTAAGCGCTAGGAAAAAAATAATAATTAAATAATGGTCCAAATAAGCATTTTGGATGGCGACTATACGGTAACGTACGTTAACCCTCCTACTTCTGGTGCCTTTTTCATACAAGTTGGCCCACCATTTGAAACCATTCGCTTTTGTGGTTTTGAATGGTGAAATAACTGTGTACAGTATTGATTCCCAAATGGTTTGGAATGGTACATTAGGTCAGCTAATATAAAACCTTGTTTGGATACTTCTAAGTGGTGAATTAATGGACCCTCTATGCCAGTGACATGAGTAAATGGTTTTGAATGACAGGTCTGCTATACCCTAAAGACCCTAGTGCCATTTTTAAGTGGTAGATCAATTACTTGTACACTGGCCACCATGTGTTAAAACTCCATAGGGTACTGAGATGATGGATAGTCCACTTTATCTACATAATGCAGGTTTTGTTTTTCGGCTATGTGAAACCACACCAAGGTGTAATGTATCCACCATTTAAAACCATTTGAATGATAAGCCACTGTGAAGTACATTCACCATTTGAATCCATTCGGCTATGGAAACACACCAAGGTGTAGTGTAACAACCATTCAAAACCATTTGAATGGATATGAATGGTAGTTAAGCTTGCTACCAACACTGTTCAAATGGTATCACCAGGTGTGTACAAAACCAATGGGCATTTTGGTAAGTGGAAATTTTGAATGGTTTCAAATGGTCAAACAGTAGGAGGGTTAACGACCGTAAACTAAAAAACAAATGCATAGCCATAGGCCATAGCCTAAAAATGGCATATACATGTAGTAGGTGTGTGACAAAAAAATTCAAGTTTGTTGATTACCAGTGTAACTTACATCATTGAACGTATCTTGAAAAGAACTTTAAAATGAAACAAAGATCTTTTTTCTAGGACAAATATGAAGGAAGTTACGCAAATTTGAAAGTCGAAAATTTGTTAATAATTTTACCACACGTTTTAACCCTAACTCCCTAGGCATTGTATTAAAACAATAAAAAATCCTTCAAAATCCTCCAACTGGCTTTGTTGTCTAGGGAGTTAGGGTTAATGAAAGAAGTGTGACCACTTTTGTTATTTTTCACAGAAAAAAATACTTCCTCAATTGTGAAATTATTTGCAAGACATTGATGCCAGCAGAGAGCCTATAAAAACACAGCAAAATGTAGTAATTAACCCTCCTATAGGTTTAACAATCAAAGACACTCAAAATGTTTATGTCACTCCCAACCCATTGACTTTGTGCAGTGCACTCAAATAAATGCAAGGACATAATGGCTTTAGTAGGAGGTCAAACCAAAACCACTCGACTGTAACTTATGCAGTACATGTATATACACAGCTCTGTGTGACTCTGCATATAACTTGTAAGACATACACAAGTGTGTTTGACTTTGCCACTATCTCCAGCACTCTTATACACATGTGTGAACAATTGGCAATGCAACCAAAAATACTCAAGTGACTGTCTGTGGGTGCGGTGCTTACTGGGCCAAATTTCAGCCTGGGCATAGGAGGGTTAATCAAATATTTAAATCATTCATCAATATTAATTAGCAATTTCAATGGCCCGTTTGCCAGACAAAATCCTCATAAGTCATAACTTCCGTAATAGTTAGAAACAACTCTCAGCCAATCAGATGACAATAAGCAGGTCAGATGACCTGTGTTGTGACGTGAACAGTGCTATTGGCCAATCAAATGGCAATACCCAGGTCATATGACCTGAACCAGCAATTTAGTCCATATGATGAGTCCAAAAAATGGCGGAAAATATCCATAAACATCCATTTCATTTAACAATTATTACGATAAAAAATAACTTCATAGCATACAAAATTGTCTTAAAATTAATTTAAATGTCACTTTATCAAGAACCATTGTCAGAATAATGGTTTCCGAAGGCCAAGAAAAATGAAAAGTTTCGCTGAAATGTCGGCATTTTTGCCATAACACATGAACAAATGGACGGAGACCTCAAGTTTTCCACGTCCTAAAAAACTATGTTCGTATCTATAGATTTACTTCAAACTTCGCACAGATATGGATAAATATATGATTTAACAGCAACCTATATATCGCGGAACCTGCTGCTATATGGGATTCTAGCCGGCCAATTGTCATCGGGCAAGCTCGGTGGTCGAGAGGTTAAGACGTCTGCACTAGTAAGCAGGTCGTGGGTTCGAATCCCGCCCGAGTCACCTGTGGTTTTTTCAGACACTCGGAAAGCACCGAGTACACAGTGCTATACACACGTCGGTGTAGGGCAAAATTAAATCAATAAATCAATTGATTTAACAGTAAGTTATATTTTTATTAAAAATAACAATTAGGCCTACCTTTGTGTCGAATTTTGAATGCGTTTATGACCCTAAATTTGTCAACAAAATATTTTCTCTTTTCGGGCGGCCATTGAAAAAAATCGAAAACGATGCTTTTAAGGAGGGTCTGGGCTACGTCATCGCAAAGAAATGGGTTCGATAGGACCAAAATTAGACAAGCTACAACGAATACAAGTCACCCCTTCGCTCATTTATGCGGTGCCGACACATGTATTGGGGCACTTCGTGACAGCGCGATACGTGCATGATTCTCACGGACCTATACTATACTAAGGCCATGAGAATGAAAGTCATAGATTTGTGTCCACCGCCCGCATGTCCCGAAAGCTACCGCCTAAATGTTTCATTATTTGCCAAAAAAATCATTATTTGCACAAAAAAGGTATTTCCACCAAACAAATTTAGTTCCAAATCATCCACATCAGTAAAACGAAGTTTTTACCAAATTTCCACCAGTATGTGCGCTATAATCATTAGCACATGTTCTCTTACAGCCTTAGTCCCGCATACGTCGTTCACAAAAAAGGTCGCATCGCGCTAAAACTGTATGGTAAACTCCGTCCGATCCGCACCTGCAACTGTACCGCCTTCACATGCACAACACGTTCGCTGTTGAGCCTAGTAAAGTACTAGTATGCCTGTGTGTGCGGCCCGCACGTATAATGATGCACGTACGTACACAGATTAGAAGAAACATCTTGTGATTGCGCTGTTATTAATGATCAATGGAAATAATGAATAAGGAGTAATTGTAGAATGCCCAGCGTTTTCGGAGTGACCCCAAAAATTACCTGGCTACACGGAGTTTGCGGAACGCAATCAGTCGGTCGGTCTGTTTGAACTGATGTGATAATTCATGGTGCGGTTTAATGTAGGGGACCAGTCTATCAGCCATCCTGCAGAGGGGATGGTCGGTGAAGTGGTTGTTATGTGTTGCTTGAGGGCAGCAAGAACATTCGTTGTTGCGTTCAAAAGTATGGGGGATTGGAAAATAGTCCAAGTCCAAAGTGTCTGTGGTACAGTGGCTACGCGGCTACTTTGGCTACTGTCATTGATCCATTATGATAATGTGTAAAAGCAGTCTTGCGTGTAAAAGCAATGGGAGGATTGGAAAATAGTCCAAGTCCAAAGTGTCTGTAGTAAAGTGGCTACGCGGCTACTTTGGCTACACTGATTGTTCTATATTAAACACGTGTAAAAGCAGTCTTGCGTGCAAAAGCAATGGGAGGATTGAAAAATAGTCTAGTGGCTACGCAGCTACATTAACTGTTCTATATGAAACACGTGTAAAAGCAGTCTTGTGTGGAAAAGCAATGGGAGGATTGGAAAATGGTCTAAGTCCAAAGTGTCTGTGGTACAGTGGCTACGCGGCTACTTGGCTACACTGATTGTTCTATATGAAACACGTGTAAAAGCAGTGTTGCTTGAAAAGCAATGGGAGGATTGGAAAATGGTCCAAGTCCAAAGTGTCTGTAGTAAAGTGGCTACGCGGCTACTGTAGGTACAGTGATATGCCCATTTGAAACGTGTGTAGAAGCAGTTTGCTTTTAAAGGAATGGGAGGTTGTAATAATATTTATAAGTTTTTATGGGCCATGACGACATGAAGTAATTTTAAACAAAGAAATTGACAGTTTTAGAAGAGGATGTAATTATGTTGTAAAGAAAGCAATTTATTACAGCATTTTAATAAACATAAAACAATATTAATTTAATGGTTGCGTTGCATTGTAACAATGGATGGTGTATGAAATAACAACATAATGATATTCGGTTTGTAGAATGTTATTTGTATAACTTACGAGGGCTGAGATTAGAAGAACATGGAGAAGTCAGATATTTTCCCGACGGACTTAATTAAATGTGGGATTTGAATAGGAAATTCGCATGTTCTAAAATATGTAAAGAGTGGGAAGAATGTAATTCATGAATTATGTAAAGTAAATGTATGACATTACTTAGTAGCATGTTAAAAATATGCAATTAATGACTTATATATGAACGAAGCAATATGTATCATGACTTATGAGAAAGAAGCAATATGTATCATGACTTATGAGAACGAAGTAATATGTATGATGACTTATGAGAACGAAGCAATATGTTTCATGACTTATGAGAACGAAGCAATATGTATTATGAACGACTTACGGTGAGCACGATCAAGGTAATGTACCCCGTGGGGTACATCACTCATGTTCCCCTGAGCTAGTGCGTCTTTGTAGCACATCACTTGGTGTTTTCTTTGTTGAAGTATTGCGGTTTGTACATAAAAAGGTGTTTGTAATGTTAACTTGTATAGGTGGGAAATGCTCAGATATACTTCTTTAGGAAGTGTTCCAAATAGCAAGTAGGTTATTATACACGGAATTGATAGAGCCATAAAATATATGGTCCTCAAAATTTTACTTAGTCATGGCACAACCTTACTAAATGTATACGCAACCTAAATTGATGATGTCATTTCACATGTCATGTTGATGTGATTTTTACAAAATGTTCAAATAAAGTAAACCATTTTGGTTGTTTTCCTAAACACTTTGATATTTGTTTTCAGGTGTTAATACGTAAATAAATTAACCCTAACTCCCTAAGCATTGTTACTGAACAATAAAAATCCTTCAAAATCCTCCAACTGCCTTTGTTGTCTAGGGAGTTAGGGTTAAGACAATGTAACTTTGCCTCAAATTATAAAGTAGTATTTAAATAGTCAGGAGCATCACTTTATTGAAAATTTTCATCATATTCAAATAACCAGGACTGAGCTTTCATAAAACATTTGATTTCACAAGAATTTTCATGACATGATATATGATATGATGTGATCTATAGTGTGATCTATAGTGTTCGACCACGTCCTAATGGTCGAGAGGAAACGAATCCGCTTAGTAATAGTTAGGTTATGAGTTGGACGGCGTGGTTTTAGAATTGGTCTTTTCATCCTCAAAAAGAACAAATTATTTTGTATTATGATAAATTGACTCCTACAATATTGAAATAGATAGTATGACCTGTTCTTTTTCTGATTTGTGGCTCTCGAGTGAATAAATTTGTGGCTCTCAAATCAATAAATTGCGAAGTCCCAAAAAACAGTCACTGCGCATGTTCAGTGACATTGACCTCCGGCTTGGTTGCGTCATGCTCTATTTGTAACCGTGGGTAATACCTGACCGACTTTTTTTTCACCACGCTGGCCATGGAGTAAACAGTAAAGGGATAGGAAGAACTCTCTATCCCTTAACTGTTGACTCCATAGCCAGCGTGATCTCGCCCCGGCCATGGTCCCCTGTCGAATCCGTGGCAAAACAGGCCTTGTAGTTTTCTATGGTTTAGCAGTGAAAAAAAATCAACGCACTGAACGGACCCCAATGTTCTTACACGACCTCGAAGTGTGACGTGGATGAATACACAACGCCTATGGGTCGTTCATCGTTCGAGAGGCTGGCTAGTGGCTGTGAACAACAAGTAGCGCAGCAGTACAGTACACAAAGCCGATCAAGGCGTGACGTAGTATTTGTAGCAGTAGCCGTGGCTACAAAAGGACTGTGTGAGTTGCGGGGTATTAGACAATTGTGCCATGAATAATGAAAAAAAGCCTCATGTGTTTTCGAAATTTCCCGGACGCAAATCTATGACTGAGTGACTTTCATTCTCTTGGCCTTGGGCGTAATACTACAATGGAATCACATGTCAAGAAAGTTTGTCAAACGTCATACTACCACATTAGAAACATCAACAGCATCCGCCGAATCCTGACTGATGAGTCAGCTGCCATCCTTATCCATGCTCTTGTGACATCTAGGTTGGATAATGGCAACTCACTTTTGTTTGGAATCACCAACACTCTCATGGGCAAACTTCAACGTGTACAAAACACTGCGGCTCGTGTCTTATCCCGAACACGGAAATTTGATCACATTACTCCAGTCCTGAGAAATCTTCACTGGCTTCCAGTCAAACAGAGGGTTGCCTTCAAAATAATGCTAATTACATGGAAAGCCCTCAATGACAGTGCACCAACATATCTGCAGGATCTCCTCACCCAGTATTCCCCTCATCGCCACCTAAGGTCATCTGACAAACATCTTCTTGTGACACCAAGAACCAGAACATTGTATGGAGACCAAGCCTTCTCAGTCTCGGCCCCCACTCTATGGAACTCTTTGCCTCAGGAAATTCGTAGCTGTCAATCTTTACAAACCTTCAAATGTCTTCTTAAAACATTCATGTTTAACTCAACTTATAATTAGAATGCTGGTTTTGTTTCAAGTGACTTGTAAATTAATTATTATTGTACAGTAACTTTTCTTCAAGCGCCTCGGAATATGTCTACATAGATAGATGGCGCTTTACAAATGCTTGTATTATTATTATTATTATTACTACTAGTAGGGACCGAAACGGACAACTGCGCATCCCCTTTGCGCATGTCACGAAACACTGCACAAAATTTGGTTCAGCTCAACCATTTTCCGCGCTCGCGAAAAAGCCTTGTACCGCAAAGGATTGTGGGTAAAAGTGCATGCCCACGTGTTCCATGTGAAGCAGAAAAGCCAAGCTCACCATCGACGAAAGTTCCGATCAAAATCGCTAAATTTTCTCTGTTTTCGTTGAATCTACAATTCGGTGAGTATTTGTTACTTGAAATTTAAATGTTTATACATGACCTAAGTAAAAATAAGGGTGAAATTTGATTATTTTAAGGTTCAAACTGTCCATCAAACTTGTCCTTTTAGTTGTGCTTCTGACGCATTCGCCTGAGCGGTCCGAACGTAGCAAACGGTCCGTGTAACTCACTGCCGTCGAAGCTGTGTGAAGCCCAGTAGGCTTTACGCTCACGCTGTGTGTGCAACAATTTTATCGGACTTTTCGTTGGGCTTTAAAACGTTTCTAAATGAAATAGAAGGGGACAATCTTGTTCTTTTTTAAATATTTCAGCAATTTCTAAGTATCATTCGTAGGGGGATGGACAATATTTATTGATATTTATCATATTTATTTTATTATTTATTTTTATTTTATTTTTTTTATTTTTTTTCAAATGTTTTTTTTTTTATTTATTTTTTTTTTTATTTTTTTTTAAATCAAAGGCAAGTACGGTTTGAAATTTATTCATCCGGCAGCTGCCTTATTGGTTTTTTGTTTTAGTTTTGGATAGCTTTTTTTCTCCTTCATCAAGCTTTAATTTGTTTAGTTTAAATTATTATGCCATTTTCAAATTGTGTAAGTTTTTTTTAACTAAAAGGTTGACTTGATTATAAGTTCAGTTTTGATGGTGTGCATTATGATGAAACTTTTATTTTGGTATTTTCAAATATCAAAGGAAACAGTGCCAACTCGACTATTTATTAATATTTTGCCTTTTGTTTTTTTCTTTCATATTCAGAATGCCTGTTTCAGTTGACGTATGGCGGCTGAGAGTAGGTCTTTTCACAATGCCTCCATCCAAGTCATCAAGTGGCAGAGTGATGTGTCAGGACCATCAGTCGGTGTGATGATTTGCCTCCTGTTTATCGGAATGATGGCAGTTCATTTTGTCCGTCATCCATGTGCACTAGACATGAGTGGAAATGAGTTTGAGCCCAATGAGCATTCGTTCATCCCTATCTGCAGCTGAATCTTCTTCTGGCTGGTGATGTGGAGGAATATCCTGGTCCATCTCCGCTTCTAAGTGAGGAAGACTTAAACGTTCTAAGAAGAGGGAAGAGCTGAATGAGAAGCCATCGACTCTGCTTAACAAGCACATCAACCAGTTGTACCAACTCAAGAAACAAGACAATTCTGAGCATCACATGGGCAGATGTCATTCTTTGGTTGGCACAACTAATGGACAAGCCTGTGACGGATTTTCCTAGTGAAGCTGCCATTTTTAAGTTTTATTTATTCTGTACTTTGGTTGTTTTATTAATCAACATCCCTTGCATAGTTTTCTCTGTTAGTATATGTACATGTGTTGCTTTTGTAACATAACATTAACAATCACTGAAAAAATTAAGTCTTCATTGTATTGGAGTGCAAAGTTACGGACATTTCAATTTGTTTACTGCTTTGTTTACGTAACAAGTGAGTTGCCGGTATTAGGTAAACAAATTAAAACATTAATAATTAATTAACCTGATCAAATTTTTAAGATGAGTTTTTTAAATGTTGTACTTTAAGATGTGCAGTAATAGATTTATTAGTTTGTTTGATCAGAATTAATCATAATTTATGATTAAAGGGTATTTACACATTATTGATTGTTATCTTTGTTTCCATGGCAACATAATTTACTTTAATTATCGTTAATCAATTGTTATGTGTGTTTATGTTTTGCTGTAATATCACTTCAGTAACTGAAAAAAATCAAGTAAGCACTGTATTGGAATGCAAAGTTACGGATGTTTCAATTTGTTTACTGCTTTGTTTACTTAACAAGAGAGTTGCCGATATTAGGTAAACAAATTAAACCTTTAATAATTAATTAACTTGATCAAATTTTGAAGATGAGGTTTTTAAATGTACTTTTAGATGTGTAGTAATAATAGATGTATTAGTTTGTTTGATCTTAATTATTCATATTTCATGGTTAAAGGGCATTTACACATTATTGATTATTCTTTGTTTCCATGGCAACGTAATTAAAAATAATTAGCGTCGATTAGTTATCAAACTCTGCCGTTGAATACTTATGTATCATTTTTACCAACCCTGAAAAAATTGGAAAGTAATAAACTTCCTATGCAAAGTTATGCTCAAAACAATTTGTTTACTGCTTTGTTTACTTTCTTTATGAGGTATAAACCATGCATTTTGTCTTAATGTTTTATCATAAATACAATAAACCCTGTCACGGTAATATGCGCCATGTTTTTGACGGGGCAAAATTGTTTATTTCGAACATTCGTTGCCGTCTGCGACCCAGCGCTCGAACTTCACGCACGCGTCTGGAATGTATGTGAAGTTCGAGCGCTGGGTCGCAGACGGCAACGAGTGTTCGAAATAAACAATTTTGCCCCGTCAAAAACATGGCGCATATTACCGTGAAAGGGTTTATTGAGAAAATGGAACGGACACAATGAATATTGTCCGAACTTACTGGACCATAACTCTGGAACCCCTTGACCGATTGTTTTCATTCAAATGTCAAATGACTTAGAAATGTCTATCTGTTTGAAAAACATCAAACAGAGACTGAGGAAAGCAGTTTGAAATTTTTCATTTCTGTCCCTACTACTAGTAGGGACCGCAACGAGACTTACTGCGCATGCGCTCCACCGAAAATCGGACTTCGTTTTTCACGTGCGATCTTCCATCCTTCGGATACCCGAATCGATTCCACTGTTTTGCAGTGCATGCTGGGATAGCTTTACGTGAATGCTTGACTCCATTTTAGAAGAACGATCGTGGCTTCAAGTTTTAAAAAAAATCATCAAATTCGACCGAGTTTTGGCTGATTTTCTTGACGGATTTTGAGGTGAGTAATTTAGAACTGAATTTTCGGGTAGAAGGGTAGGGGGAGGCTCAAATACGATGCCGGAAATGGAAAGATCGGCACCGAAATAACTTGGAAACTTATTTGCGTGAGCGGAGTTTGACAGCGCTAAAATGCGATTGTCATTTTAATACAGAGTCTTGATCTCGACTTCAGAATGGTAGTGACTGATTTTGGGGTCATAAATTTGACAAAATTTGACAAAGTTTGACATGAATGTGTGAATGAAAAATGTGTTTTAAAGTATGGCTAACGTTTTCTTTGTTGTTTTAAGCAATTATTTTATTATTATTTTTTTTTTTTTTTTTTAATTTATTTTTTTATTATTTTTTTTTTTAGTTAATCATGGCAATACATTGTGATTTTGATGAGAAATCCTTGGTAATTTTTTTTTTGTGCATTAACTGTTTGCTGGCCTGCGTGCTAGAGAGGGGAACCTATTTTTGATAGGCCTAACGCTTATGTAAATGTTACATGTATGTTATTATTGTAGTTATTTTCATATCGTTTCGGTTTGCGGTAACACCATGTGTTTATCTCAACTAACGTGAAGCTGAGATACAGGTTCTGAAAAGAACCGTATCGCACAATCGTATCTCAACCTTCGTTAAGTGAGAAAGGTTCAAGGTTCAAGGTTCAAGGTTCAATGTCAATACATTGATTGTGGATAAAACATCCATGATCTAATCTATTGATTATGCATTAACTCATGCTTGCTGGCCAGCGCCGAGAGAGGGGAATTTATGCCCATTTTTTTATTTTTTTTTATTTCTGTGTTAAATATTTTTATTCAAAAAAAAGTTAAATCTTTGTGATTGTCTGATTTTCAAAGATGTTGAAGTTTCAATCGCTAATTAATAAACTGATTTTATTTTTTTGTATTTCAGATTGTGTGATGGGGGTTTCATTAGAAACTTGGCGCCAACGCATTGGATGCTTTCGGCAGCGGCCATCGTCCTCATGCAAGGTTACCACAGAAGCAAATTTTTCGCCATCGTCTCCGGTATTTGGAATGGGCAGCACCACCTTCTGTGTCATCCTGTTTTCGGTATTTGCTGGTACCGTTCTGCTTACATGTGTCGAGGATATCGCAGTGTGTGGTGATATTGAAACAAATCCTGGCCCTGAAACACCTCTAATCTTAAAATGTTTGTAAATCAGCAGAAAACAAACAATTTGGTATTGCTGTTACCACGGCAACCACTGTTTATGCCAGAGATTGTGTTAATGTGTGATCGCGAAGAACAACTAATTAGTAACCTGTATACAAAATTTGGAGATCTTACGACTTGTAGTTTGGAATTTATATCAATTTGATTTTGTTTACTACTTTGTTTACTGCTGTTTTCCTCAAAAATACAAATTTTAACGAGGTAAACAAATTAAACAAGTAATATATCAAATACAGAGCATCGTGAGTCGCATTTGTTTGAGTCAATAAAGTTAATACATGTTGTACACAATATCTGAGTATTTATAATCTCATTGCCTTATCTTAAATTGTTTATAAATTCAAAATAAACAAACAATTTGTTATTGTCGTTACCATGGCAACCATTGTTTATGCCCAAGATTGCGTTGATGCGTGATCGCAAAGAACAACTAATTAGTAACATGTATACAAAATTTGGAGATCTAACGACTTACAGTTTGGAATTTATATCAATTTGATTTTGTTTACTACTTTGTTTACTATGAAAACTAGATGTAAACAATCAATATTGGGCTAAAACAAAACAGTTGAATGCATAGGGAAATGGCTACACAATAGACACAATTCAAAAATATTTAAATGGTCATAACTTCGCAACCGAGCCACCTATTGACCCCATTCAAAGAGGACTGTAATCGGACTCAATCACTCATTCCAGAAAGGCAGGTTTGAAACAACTTAAAAGAATTCTCAAAATTCATGTGCGGTCCCTACTACTAGTAGCACTATCAGGCCATTTTTAAACAGTATGAGACATCTAATCTTTTGACAGTTTTGGAAAGAACTTGTCAAAAGATGGTAAAAGCTTTTTAAATTTTTAGATGTGGCCAAGCGGTCTTCGAGATAGAGCCATTTTAATGTAGCCAAAATGACGTGTTTTTCAGATTCGAATGTCAATATTGACAATTTTGTGACAAAATGCCATTTTCATGTCTCCATTAAACAAAAACAAAACATAAGATGGGCATAATGAGTACTTATTGAAGAAATATAGAGTCATTACTTCACAATAAATTCCCCAAAAATGTTTTATGACTTTCAAATAAAAAAATAAAAAAATTACAAAATCTGCCCATTGTGCTATATTTTGTTGTAGTTTTTACATGGTCCATTAAAAAACAACTTAAGTCCACTTCTTATGTACAGTCCGCTAATTGACGCATGCTAAAGTTCTGAACATCGCGAACGTTGTTGTTGTCGCGTCCATTGCCGTATGCGTGTGTCGGCCGGGTCGGTCGGGTCCACGCGCCGAAAATACTGCCCTTTTCTTTCGCTTATTTAGTAATGATAGTGGAAAATGCAACTTTATTTGACAAAAATGTGAAGATTAAATGTAAAAGAAACTACTCTACATTCGTTTAAGGAAAATGTACGTTTACATTGTACAAAGTTGGCGGTGAACTTTTCAATTTACACTAGTAAGACGTTCACCCGTGATATCTCGGAAAGCGACACGGATTCAGAGCGCATGCGTTCTAAGCTTTCCATCGATACCAAATGTTCTGACAATTGGTGGCGCCATCACAATTTTTTTATACATTTTGTGAACGGTGTCGGAGGGCCCATTTTGCGTGTAATTGGGATCGGAAATCAAGTCGCCAAATATTCGAAGTAAAATTCCTATATTTTAAAATTAAGTCACATTCTTAAAACCTCGGGAAAATGATTATCAAACATATTTCACATAATTCTGAGAATAAAAGGTAAAAAAAAAAAATTAAGCGGACGAAAAACAACTTTTTTTCAGCCGTTTCATTTTGTTTTCGGTACAGCTCCGGAAGTCAAACGGCGCACGTACGATAGTGCTACTAGTATAGCTAGCCTATATATAGAATTTGTGCACAAGTGGCGGCTGTATACTGCACTCTTTCCCTTAGTTATTCGTCTACACTGACACGAACCAAATACTTACTCTGATTTTGTGAACTTTGCGTTGTTGGGACCGTGGAAAACATGTTTATTTGATTATAAACAGGCCGAAACAACTTGATCTTTCCACATCAACTTTAGTGTATGCCTCGAACGTACTCGTCTGGTACCAATAATAGCACTCCTCCTGTTAATATAATATAAAGGCGTCTGGATATACAATGCCAAAAACCTTCAATTCACTTCATGGTTAATAATGGTGCTCGGCCGGTCGGTCTCGTCATCATCAGGCGTGTCCAGCTGTGTTCATCATGCGGGGTTAAGACAACCCGACCCATGTGACAACTCGACCCACGAGACAACTCGACCCTTATGACAACTCGACCCTTGTGACAACTCGACCCACGAGATAACTCGACCTTTGTGACAACTCGACCTACGTGACAAGTTGTCTTGTGAGTCGAAATTTGTCACGCCTCCCCCAACAAAATGTATTATGTTCTAATGTCTACCCCAACCCCATCAATTTTTTTTTACAAACATGTTTGGCTTCAATTACACTGTAATATTGTTTTAAAGAGCGGATGTATTTTACTATGCACAAGTTAAAGTCAGTGTTTCAGTTTGAAATACAACCCGGCCAGCACTCATGCAAAGTGATGTAATGATATGTAAATATATTAATGATATAGGAAAGATAAAGGCATAATATTTCAAACCAATAACAAATTTGCTGCTTAAAGAGACAAAAATGTGCATTATAATCATCAGTTAAGATGTATAAGAAGAGCGCTTGAAAGGTTATAAAATGACATGTTTTTCCAGGTAGCTGGGAAGGGGCCTGCATTCCAGCATTCAGCTCAGGGTCACGAAAAATTGTCGATTCTGGACGCTCTGTGGTTCTGATCACTTTATGAATAGGCTACTTGTTGTGTTGCAAGGAAAACGGTAGGCTACGTCAGGATAGGCTAATATATTTAGTTAGGCCTATTTTTTATTTATTCATGGGCTATCGGGGGAACATTTAATATACTGTTCGTCTCCCCCCCCCCCCACACACACACACACGCACGCACACACACACACGCTCTATAAAAATAGGGGGATATGTACCCCACGTACTCTCTACCAACTGAGCTAACCAGCCCCTATGTTGGTGGGCGGTCCACTTATGCCAATTATCTATTGCTCTATGGGGCCAGGTCAGAGGCCAAACCATATCTGCCGAGTAGCCAGGGATCAAGCCCCGATCAGATGCAATTTACAACCTGGGTAACGGCAGTAGCGGGGATCACACAACTTGGGACACGAGCCTTTTACGTGGTTGTACACAAAGTAGATTTATAGGGAGAAACTGACCTGAATATTATATAAACGGGTAGCGAGCAAAGAAAAATTGGCTGATGCCGGACTCGAACCCGCGACCTCTCGAATACCGTAAGAGCGCTCTACCAACTGATCTAACCATGGAGGAAGGAAACAGACCCCAATGTTGGTGGGCGGTCCACTTATGCCAATAGACACAATCGGCGCGGCGACTCCGAGCTGGTAGTGGTCATGTGATGTATATGGTACAACAACAAACAGCACTGGGTGCGCTGTGTATGGGGAGCTCCATGGAGGGTTTTAAAACAACGACCCATTGATAGCTGAATGGCAAGGGAAGGCAAACTGAATGTTCAAAATCATGTTCATTCTAGAATCTCTGTGCAATTTAGGCTCTGGAATTCACGTAATGCTTTGTGACTTTGTCAAAGTTGTAGGAGACAGGCGTACTACTATACTGTATTTACTAACAGTCGTTTTCCCGGTTTCGGATTTTCCCGGTTCTGGACAGCTGTAAATTAAAAAATCTGTTTAATCCACATCGCTTCAGATAGAAATTTGATACTTTAGGCCTACTGAGGTGAGGAATAACTAATGAACTATCTAATGTGTAATTTTCATCCACTAAACTGCGATCGTTGTGAAGATATCGATCATTTAGTGACGCAAACTCGGTTGAACACTAAGTCGAAAACGTTAAAATACGAAGGTCCCCAAAAAGCGACATTGACGTTCTTTGCTGCCGACTGGAAAATGTAGTTACGTTTTTCAACATTGAATTTTTCTAAAGTTGTGAAAATTTCCTTTTTTTTAAAAGTCTGTGGTGTATTTTTATATAAAAGAGTTGAACAAACATTGAAGATCATTGCCCCAAAATGAGTGGTGGCTAAGCCTTGCCCTAGTTCCGGATAAAAACTTCTTCGCGCATTGATAATTGGGAACATCTCCGATCGATTTAGAGAACTTAAACTCGTGTTCCAACCAACAAATGCAACATCTATGATATGCCTTGTACAGCAGAAGCACTCGGAAGAAGCCATGCTTTTCCATACACTACGCGTCGCCGTGCTTGGTTTGTTTACATTTTATTCCCACTATGAGTCACGTGACTCCGGTCGCCGATTGTGTCTATTATCTATTGCTCTATGGGGCCAGGTCAGAGGCCAAACCATATCTGCCGAGTAGCCAGGGATCAAGCCCCGGTCAGATGCAAACAACCTGGGTAACGGCAGTAGCGGGGATCACACAACTTGGGACACAATATATAAGGGCCAAAAGTCGAGCTGGTCAGACCACTTCATGCATGAGCTAAACAACCCCATTTGTTGTTATGTGCCCCCTTTCTTGGGAGCGTGCCCCACCCCTTTTTTGCCTTGTGCTCCCTCCCTTTTATGAAACCCGGGATCCGCCCCTCTATAGGCTTTTGATATGATCAGTGAATCCCGATTGGAAGCAGATCACGCATTCGTCATGGCATATATTGAAATCCAAAGGCTGCTCGAAAAACCTGGGGACAAGGCTGGGGTTCCGACAGGTTTGTCGTGTATTTCAGCTTGTGACGTCACAACTCGCGTTGCATTAAGTATAATTAATTATGAAAACCTGCTATCAAAAATAAATAAATCTGAAAATAAAACCCATTACACGAATCGAACTTCTAAAATCTGCCTCGAAAATATCATTTTGGCATTGGTCCATTTACCTAAAAGAGCATAGCCTATTGATCTATGCTGCATCAATTATTTTTGTATATCGTTCATTTTGCCTTTGAGAAAGAACCTGCTATAGGTTCGAAACGTAAGGCCAATAACTACTATAGGTTTTCCCAGTCAATTTCGGCAAATAAGCAGCCAATTTAAACACCGCGTCATTCTGTTTCGCGCGAAATTGAATGCTGCTCAAAATCATCATTCAATTTCATTTTATGAGTATGCAATAGTACTCTTGCGTCATGCGATTTAAACAAAATAACCATCCAATTTAACAATCCACTCAAACAGCGTTCAATTTCGCAGGGGCTTTTCATCTACTGGTACATTCTTTTTAGAAATCACTGTAAATGTATACGTGTATCAGGGCCACCTTGGAAAGCAGTGTCACTCACTGAATGGTGCTACCCTGAATAAAGAAAGCTTAAATAAATAAATAAATTATTGGGCAGGCATTTGTGCAACTTAATTGACACTTAAAGGCACCTGGCAATAGGTTTTTTATTGATTTAAACAATAAAGTATATGTGTATTAACAATAAACAAATTGTTTGAGTGATTATTTGTCAGGATTTATATGTTTAAAAACAATATGAAGTTGTTTGGAGGTGACTCCGCCCATCCTTTTGTGACGTCATTCGAGGAAGGATTCGCCGCTGATGGAACATCGACCGGCCCTCGACGCCCTCGAGAATTGCCTGTGTTTACACACGTGTGGTTTGGTTTGTTATAAAAAAAGGCATTTTTCCGGCATTTTCCCAGCAATGCCGACCAGGTGTATTGCTGCTGGATGCAACAAAACAACTAAAGATGGGGTCAGCCTGCATCTGTTTCCAGCTGATCCCAAATATAGGCGGTTATGGGCAGCGAAAGTCAGGATAACGAGGGCAAAGTGGTCCTGTCCGACGTCGTTTTCAGCGCTATGCAGTGACGCTATGCAGTTTTCGTAGCACTAGCGGCATTGCTGCACCTATATCGTGAAAACTTGCATGCTTCCCCTTGGGCCTTGTTTTACGTTGTCGTTTCATTTGAAACTAGGTTACAGGTTAGGCATACATTTTGTAAGTATGTGTGCTGGCAGTTCATGACAGACTTGACAGTTGTGTATATAGACTATAGTGCAATGACCAATGTGTCATTCTGTCAGGTTTGTCAGAGATTAATTACATAATTAATTGATTCGCTTTCTTTGCACTAGCATGACTAGTAGTAGTACAGTAGTCATATATATAATTCTTCATATTGCTTTTTTATTCATTTAAAATATGGAAATGCATGGTTTGAGGCTTGATTGAGGTTTCTCATTGTCGTACTCTCGGATTCGGTTACTCGGATTCGGTGACGCATCGTACCGATCAGGTACCCAGACGTAATGTATGGGGCCAGACTACACATTTTCTCTTCAAATATCCCCGCCTCGAATGACGTCACGAACAGCGCCACCATGTGTCAATGTAAAGGGGTGGCCTATTCTAAAGTCGTAAATACAATAAAACCACTATTTCTGTAACCTTAGTTACTTGTTTATTCACATTCCACTCATAAAAATGTATATATTTATGACAAAAGCTACATTTGGACAAAATACCAGTGCCAGGTGCCTTTAAACTTCGTTTAGATTTTTCCTATAGATTTTTAAAGGTATAAAAATGGTTCACTAATGAATAGACAATAAGAAACCAGCATAAAAAATGAAGACACACTCAAACAATAAAAACAGGTTATAATGAAACAGTCCAATATAACATAAATGTTTCAAAAACTCATTACAGAATTAGGCCCAGGTCAGAAAACCAATAAATATTCTAATCAGAGAATGAGCAAAACAAAGTAAGACCAATTGGCCCTATATAAAGTGTACGAGAAACACACATGAATAAAGAAAACAAAATTAAGTTTGAATTAAAGTAAACATATGAAACGTATTCTGGTTTTTTTTTAAATTCTCATTTTGCGAAATTGACTGCCGTTATACGAAAATGAAAGTAACATTTTAGTGAAAATCTCCACGGTCAAACTGACTCTGCTAAATTGGATGAAGAATGTGCATTACTAAAAAGAACGACGTATATGCTAAATTGAATATAATGCCACATGAATTCGCATAGCCTGAAAATGAAATTGAATGCTTGAATTGTTAATTCGAAACACAGTAACAACTGGAGAGGCAAAATCGCTTTAATATGAACGTATGAAAGTGAAATTGGCTGCTTATTTGTCGAAATCGACCGGGAAAACTATTATGCATTATTGTTTTCCATCATAAATCCCTGGACGCAGCAGAGGTACTGTTTTGTACAGTCGGTTTTTTTTAATTAACGGGTTTCGCTTTTTTTCATTCTCCATAAGTGCCCCATCCAGACATAGCCAGAAACGATGGTAGAGTCCCTTAATTTATCCCTATTTCCAAGATTTTCGCTGTCAAACCCAGACATCTGGCTATTGCCACATTGTTCCTATACAAAGGGGCTTAGCAGGCAATCACTTATCACTGCTCAATGTAAACAAAAACAAACCTTCAGGACATGTGGGCGGCACCTTTTGATCTAGTTAATGGTAGTTATTGTTGGCTGGGGGTTGTAGTGTTGGATATTGGGAGTTGCGGGATTGTAGCCGGCGGCTGTTGCATGTTATAGGAGATATAGGGGGCCTGATGAAAGCCCATCTGTAATTAGTAAGATGTTGCCTCATTGTCTGGGAGAATTTTTTGTTGTTGCTAAAAACTGTTGGGTAGTGCCCAGACTATTTCTATTCTTATAATTACCATTTTCGATAAAGGATTGTGCTCACCCCACATGATTATTATGCCCAAACCCAATGTACTGTTTCAAAAAGTACCTCGGTGTAACCGCGTTTTTATTTTGGGTCCTCTGCGCGCAGGGTTTTAATAATATATCTAATATATACAAATATATACAAATAATATATAAATAATATATACAAATAATATATCTTTATTCAACAGCAGCATATGGTACAATTATAATATGCTCCAAATTGCAAAAAGTATCAAAACAAACCCTGACCCTGGACCATTGACGCGGCTTGGATTTTTTTTCCAGGAGGCAGAGACAAGCAAAATTTCAGACTTTACGCAACAAAATTAGAACCAAAATCAAAGGTAAACACTCATTCTCACGTTACTGCTGCAGTGCTGTTTGTTTATTTGGGCATAATTTTTGTATGGTTTATGTTCATTTTCAAATTTTCTGTTAATATAAAATATCTGGTTTAAAATATATCATAAAACTAAACTGTGAAATTTTCTGGTTTAAAAATATATCATAAAACTAAACTGTGAAATTTTCTGGATTAAAAATATATCATAAAACTAAACTGTGAAATGTTCATCCCATAGGAATCACGTTTTTAAACGAAAAAGGTTGAAAATATGTTCCTCTTTCTATTTTAACAATTTTAACATTTTTACTAATAATACACAAATCGAATCCATTGAATCTTTCTCTACATAGTAAGAAGTTATGGAATTTCTTAAGCTCCTTTGGATTCCGCGTTAAGGCGCAATTATTTTGTCTGCACCCTTGTTCAGTCATCACCTGGCATATGACATAAAACACAATAAAGGGGGCCACTTTCCTACCGTCACGTTAGCAGTTTTTCTAATGGTTGTAATTCTTTTTTTAATATCTGAAACCACCAAAAAAGAATGTCAACATTTGAATAGACATGCATACTTATCCTAAAGATAATTTGAGTTGATTATTACTATTATTTTTGTAATTACCCTAAAATTTCAATCAACAAATGGACGGAAAAGTGAGGTAACTTTTTCCGTCCAATTTTTATGGAAATTTGAGCCTTATTTTTTTACCGGGTAAAAAAATAAATAAAAAAATTTAAAAAGAAAATAAATCAACTCAAATTAGTTCTAGTATAAGCCTGCATGTCCATTCACATGTTGAAACACTTTTTGGTCGGTTTCAGGTACTTAAAAATAAATAACAACCATTGGAAAAACTGCTAACGTGACGGATGCTAAGTGGCCCCCTTTATTGTGTTTTATGTCATATAGTTTAATGCTGTGGTTTTTTAAAGAGAAGTTAGTTTCGAAATCCAATTGTAATATTCTTTTTATATAATTATATTTTAGCTAGTTGAAAATGTCCCTTAACAAAATTGTGAAGATTGGCCCGTGCTTACTATATGCACCTAAGATTACATGTACGTACTCACATTAAATATTTCACTTTCTTCCGAATCCAAACGCCGGTTTGTTGGAATTATATGGGCTTGTGGATGGATTGGTTTTTTAATAAGGAGCTTTTTTTTTTAATGGGATATTTATTAGTTGGGTCGAAGTAGAGTGTCGTGGCCGAGCGGTCTAGCGCACCGAACTGAAGTTCTGGTGTTGCCAGCAGCAGGGTGTGGGTTCGAGTCCCGGTCGTGACACTTGTGTCCTTGAGCAAGGTACTTAACCATAATTGCTTCGTCCTTCGGATGGGACGTAAAGCCGTAGGTCCCGTGTGTTGTGTAATGCACGTAAAAGAACCCAGGATACTTATCGTGAAAGTGTTTCTGGTTTGATTTGGCTGCAAATTGCGCCACCGCGCTCTCCCATTGTGGGCGCTTTGATTATTAGGGGTTCGGGTATGCACCCGAAACACCTATTGTTTTTGTTCGGTTTTTTTTTTTTCTTCTCCTTCTTCTTCTTCTTCTCTGGATAGACTGTCTACAAAAAAACACATACTTGCAAACTTCACATGAACTTCAAACTTGGCATATACTTAGAACTTAACACGTAGATGAAACATAATTTGTGACGTCATGATTAGGTCATCAGATATCTAATTACGATAATTTAAAGTTTAATCATTAAAAAAATCATATCGAGGGATCTGAAAAATCAATAAAATTACTGATTTAGACGGGGAAAAATATGTAGTTTATCATGAGTGTAAAGAGTGTGAAATATGTGACATTAGAGACGAGGATATGTTTGAGTTTGATATTTATTTGTACTGAAAACACGACATTTTTGTAAAAAAAACACACTTTTCTTGAAAATGAACGTTGCAATATGTTATTTCAACCACGTCCGCAATACTCAATCGACTGGGCGGGGCATATAAACAGTCCGGCCGGTGGAACGGTAATGTCGCCCTCAATCGGCAGAAACAGATTTACTCAGAAATTGTATTTTATGAAAATAAGAGTGTGAAACAACTCGATCGATCGTACTCCAACCAACATAGTCATAAAGGGTATGTATCTTGAATTTAATTGTTAAGAGGATTTCCTGTATTTATCTTCGTGTTTTTATACAAGAAAAGCCATTTTTTAAGCGTTGGGTTGTCTGGTAGTGGTAACGTTAAACTTAATGTAGTTGCATTGTGCCCGTTTAGTGTTACGTTAGTTATAAATGTGAACATACACTGTACTTTGGACAGTAAACAACTCCCCTCTTTTCTAACAAAATATGAACAGATGTCACTAAAATGTATTTAGAAATAGAATGTAAATAAGGATAGGAAAATTCAGTTTAGGTTATGGCAATTTTTCAGTTGAAATTTTATGCCATATTTTGTAATTTATGTTTTCTCCAAAAATCTTCAGTTTGTGCACAAATTAACGTCAAGTAGGCCTAGTGATTGTTTACTGCACTTTCCCTTAATTTTTTACCCTTCTTAGATACAAATCAACTTACATAGACAATTATTTCACAGGAAAAATGCACAATATTCATGACACAATACTTCATGTACTTGTATAAGTTGTTAATGTTAGTCCTGCTTCCTGGGGAGGCCTCTCTCAGACATCTCTCACATGAAACTATTATGAGACTCAGCAATTTCCTTAAATACCTTTCTCTTCTGATGCGAGTTTCATGCAAGAACATTTCTTAAATTTATTACACATTGTCAAGAATAATTGTGTGCAATTTTGACAACAACCAATGCCCTTTTCAATTTTAATGGTCCAAAATTATACACTATTTTCCCCATTCATATAAATTAGAACTTCTCTGAATTTTCAAATACTTTATTCTTGGTCCATGTACTTGTAAAACCTTCCTACTATTTTGTACAGCATGTTCACTGTGATGTATTATTTTCCTCATTCACATAAATTAGAACTTCTCTGAAATTTCAAATACTTTATTTTTGGTCCATGTACTTATATAAACTTTCCTATTATTTTTACAGCATGTTGACTCTGATGTATCGTGGCTCAGACTAAGTTCCAGCCTACAGCACCCCGACATGGCGTTGACACCACATCCAAATGCAGTATCGTAACTGTTCAAGTCATCATCAATCTTCAGTTTGTAGGCTACACGATGGTATGGTTTAACGTCTTACGTTAACAGATCGATCATTTGAGAATCCGTGCACAAATGGAAGTGGTCTTCATTACTTGGTTTCGTTTGAAGGTATGTAAACTTTCACATTTTTTATAGATGTATGTTCGTTTTAGTATAATTTTATAGATATTGATTACATAAAACCATGGTTAACGTTAAAAACCTTAGTGTGGCAATGGTATCACATGTGCCGCGCCTGGAGTGAAACAGGTCAACTCGTATGCGTTGCTCGCATTTTTACCAATTCACACTTATTTTGGTCAACTCAACCCGGAAAAATGTATTACTGAATATTTACTGGCATGTGTAAGATTGACATCCGGTGGAGTACGCGTTGGTAAAAGTACAAGTTAATTTAGCTACACTATAGTGTCTGTAGTTCCTCAATAATAGTAGTACTTATGTCCTGTGTGGTGATGGCTGCATTGCAGTTTACTTTATACTAGCACTTAATTGTCTCACTAAAGTAGACCAGAAACAAATATCAGCACCTTTATTGAGATAATGAAACGGTCACATCATGAAGGAAGGAAGACGTCACATGTAGTTCTATTCCATTGTAAAACCTAACTTAAAGGCATTGTTCTGAAGGGATCATTTTTCTGAAGTTACATCAATCCATCATCCTGATAATAACATATAAGGGCATTCTAAGTTATGTGTGTTTTGTTAGCATGACCCATTATTCTTCGTCCCTGTTTGAAACATTTAATATTGTTTTTACACGATTCGTTTATATTTCAGATCAACGATATCCATTTGTGCTACTGCTACAAGGTGTGTTAGAGTCTGTGTAACTTTGTGATCCAATGGCCAGCATTTGAAGTTTATCCATTCATCAAAGGAGTTGACGTACTATTATTCAAATTATTTTATATGGACTTATCCTATCTGTGGCAGTCTTGACCCTCAAGGGAATTGTTTTTTCAGGACCTCAAGACACATCTAGGTCTTTCTAGGAATTTCTTTAACATGTTAGAACAAAAATAGTACTGAGGAATTCTTATTATTTTTTTGACTGGACCTAAACATCCTCACAAATGTAATTATTAAGCAATATCTGTTGGTGATCTAGTAAAATGTACATTGCCGACAGTGAATCACTGGCAGTTGGGCCATATAAACATAGTAAACATACCCCCCCCCCCCAATCTTCATTGCATGGGTGTGTCAGCCTTGGAATACCTTTTGCCAGATCACCCAATTAAAGTTCCTATTTATTTGTATGCTCGCATTGGGATAGTACTGACCATCAATCCCATAAACACAATTGGTTAAACTGACAGTATCGCCACGATCAGAGCAGACTTTCTACAAACGGGCCATGGAATTGGTGTCCTATAGTTTAAAACGAACATAGTGACTACAAATTACTGGCTCATTTATGCAGCAGCAACGCCGAATATGACCTCATCATGTGAGTATTATTTTCAGTCACTGAGTTAAACAAGAACTTGAACTCTGATTCCATGCCCTGTTGATCGTGAAGATATTGCCACCTTTAAACAATAACTTTAACATTACTATTTATGAAAATGTATTTTCAACAGTTAATGACACATAAATACATATACATGTAACGATCAGAAGATCATATTTCAGTATTGTTTGTTTGTTTTATTTTACAGTTATCCTTCAAATTACATTGTGCTGTCTCTTCCCTATAAGTATTGTTTTAACAAACTGAACCAAACATTTAAATATTATAACACTTGATCGAATTTGTCATTGTATTGTACAAGAACTGCACACACCTCACCTCGGGGCCAAAAATGTGTAATGATAAAGCTGTGATGATACAGTATTTAATTCCACCACAACCTACAATTAGCGTAACAGCTCTGTATTCGTCCAAAGGACAAACACCTAATGTCGTACAGATCGTTAATTGTCAAAAATATTTACACAAAGGTGACCCCAATTTGACCTTACTTCCTGTCCAAACCAGAAGTCAAAGTTTAATATTAAAATAATTTCTAAATTCAGTATTGTATTCAAATAAACTTCTCGCGAAAACTTCAACAGACATTAACATTTGACTTCTCCAACACTTCGAATTGATGACGTAACCATTTTAACTTCAACCGAACACCTTGTTTTTGTTGTGACAAAAACTTATATCTAGTTTTTTTTTTTTTTTCTTCTCCTTCTTCTTCTTCTTCTTTTCCGGATCGATTGTCTACAAAAAAACACATACTTGCAAACTTCACATGAACTTGAAACTTGGCACATACTTAGAACATAACACGTAGATGAAACATAATTTGTCACGTCATTATTAGGTCGTCAGATATCGAATTTCGATCAATCATACTTTATTAGTTAAAACGTTTTGATTACGTTGCAAATGAAAGACTACACGGCTTTTTCAACGCTAAAAAAGTGCGCCCTCTGTTGGTGAATGTAAATCAGCTCTGGTCGTGCTCATTATGTATGCATGTTTAAGGAATTGAGCGTACGCTAATATAGATTGTCGCTCTCTATCGGCAAAAACGATTGTCTACAAAAACACATACTTGCAAACTTCACATGAACTTGAAACTTGGCATATACTTAAAACTTAACACGTAGAAGAAACATAATTTGTGACGTCATGATTAGGTCATCAGATATCGAATTACAATAAATCAAAGTTTAATATTTTAAAAAATCATATCTCAACAACCAAAAGGTAAATTCACAATTTTGTACCATTGTATAGATTGTTAATTGTGGAAAATATTTACACAAAGGTGACCCCATTTGACCTTACTTCCTGTCCAAACCGGAAGTCAAAGTTTAATATTTAACAAAATCATATCTCAACAACCACAAGAGATAAATTCACAATTCTTTTCACCATTGTACAGATCGTTAATTGTCAAAAATATTTTCAAAAAAGTGACCCCAATTTGACCTTTACTTCCTGTCCAAACCGGAAGTCAAAGTTTAATATTTAACAAAAATCATATCTCAACAACCACAAGAGATAAATTCACAATTCTTTCACATTGTACAGATCGTTAATTGTCAAAAAATATTTTCAAAAAGGTGACCCCAATTTGACCTTTACTTCCTGTCCAAACCGGAAGTCAAAGTTTAATATTTAAAAAAATCATATCTCAACAACTACAAGAGGTAAATTGACATTTTTTGTATCATTGTATAGATTGTTAATTGTCGAAAAATATTTACACAAAGGTGATCCCAATTTGACCTTACTTCCTGTCCAAACCGGAAGTCAAAGTTTAATATTTAAAAAAATCATATCTCAACAACTACAGGAGGTAAATTGACATTTTTGTACCATTGTACATATTGTTAATTGTCAAAAGTATTTACACAAAGGTGACCCCAATTTGACCTTACTTCCTGTCCAAACCGGAAGTCAAAGTTTAATATTAAAATAATTTCTAAATTCAGTATTGTATTGTATTCAAATAAACTTCTCGCGAGAACTTCAACAGACGTTAACATTTGACTTCTCCAACACTTCGAATTTATGACGTAACCATTTTAACTTCAACCGAACACCTTGTTTTTGTTATGACAAAAACTTATATCTAGTTCACATTATATTCCTTCTTTACAAATCCCACATCTGGTTGTTTATCTTTGTTTCAGCGCCTTGAGTACCTTATAGGTAGATACGTGCGCTATATAAGACTTCGTTGTTATTAGGTGTTCGAGCTACAGCGCGAAACACCTATTGTTATTGTTCGGTTTTTTTTTTGTTTTTTTTTTCTTTTTCTTCTCCTTCTTCTTCTTCTTCTTCTTCTTCTTCTTTTCCGGATCGATTGTCTACAAAAAAACACATACTTGCAAACTTCATATGAACTTGAAACTTGGCACATACTTAGAACATAACACGTAGATGAAACATAATTTGTGACGTCATTATTAGGTCATCAGATATCGAATTTCGATCAATCATACTTTATTAGTTAAAACGTTTTGATTACGTTGCAAATGAAAGACTACACGTCTTTTTCAACGCTAAAAAAGTGCGCCCTCTGTTGGTGAATGTAAATCAGCTCTGGTCGTGCTCATTATGTATGCACGTAATTTGGTGAATGTAAATCAGCTCTGGTCGTGCTAATTATGTATGCACGTAAAAATCATATCTCAACAACCACAACAGGTAAATTGACAGTTTTTGCACCATTGTACAGATTGTTAATTGTCAAAATTATTTACACAAAGGTGACCAATTTGACCTTACTTCCTGTCCAAACCGGAAGTCAAAGTTTAATGTTTAAAAATCATATCTCCACAACCACAAGAGGTAAATTGAAATTTTTGTATCATTGTATAGATTGTTAATTGTCAAAAATATTTACACAAAGGTGACCCCAATTGACCTTACTTCCTGTCCAAACCGGAAGTCAAAGTTTAATGTTTAAAAATCATATCTCCACAACCACAAGAGGTAAATTGACATTTTTGTATCATTGTATAGATTGTTAATTGTCAAAAATATTTACACAAAGGTGACCCCAATTTGACCTTACTTCCTGTCCAAACCGGAAGTCAAAGTTTAATGTTTAACAAAATCATATCTCCACAACCACAAGAGGTAAATTGACATTTTTGTATCATTGTATAGATTGTTAATTGTCGAAAAATATTTACACAAAGGTGATCCCAATTTGACCTTACTTCCTGTCCAAACCGGAAGTCAAAGTTTAATATTTAAAAATCATATCTCAACAACTACAAGAGGTAAATTCACAATTTTGTACCATTGCACAGATCGTTAATTGTCAATAAATATTTACAAAAGGTGCCCCAATTTGACCTTACTTCCTGTCCAAACCGGAAGTCAAAGTTTAATATTAAAAATCATATCTCAACAACCACAAGAGGTAAATTGACATTTTTGTACCATTGTATAGACTGTTAATTGTCGAAAAATATCTACACAAGGTGACCCCAATTTGACCTTACTTCCTGTCCAAACCGGAAGTCAAAGTTTAATATTTTAAAATTCATCTCAACAACCACAAGGGGTAAATTCACAATCTTTCCACTATTGTACAGATTGTTAATTGTCAAAAATGTTTACAAAAACATGACCCAATTTGACCTTTACTTACTGTCTAAACCGGAAGTCAAAGTTTAATATAACAAATAATGATGCAAAGTTTCTTTTAAAAACATTCTGACGTCGTCATCACTGCCCTGACAAAACTCGAACACCTATGTGTTTGTATTATCACAAACACTGCCATCTAGTTATTATTATAACTGAAACATCAATTTTGTCAATTCTGAACCACACATGCAGATGGCCTGTATACGATGTGAGGACTAACCCGTTCTGGATAATTGTTGCCAAGTTGGAAATAATAAATAGCCCAAAGTTGTGAGAGTCGGAAACGTTGGTTTCTTTGTTATTGTCAGAAACATCTCTGACAAATGTCCCATCAGTTTTCTGATTGTTTGTCCGATTTATGAAAATTTGTATTGGGCAGTCGAAAGATTAGCTTTATTTAAGAAGTATTTTCGGTACATGAACAAAACTTTTATTTCCAAAATAAATTTCTGAAATAACTATTTTGTTTTAGATTTGTTTTTGAGGGGGAGATGTTAGGACAGGGTGACGCTTGGGGCAGTCATTTGAATTTAATTTTGAATCAAACTTAAGTTTGACCCCTCCCCCCAGCTACCTTGTTCCTCACCCCCTGGCCCCTAATATTGGAGGCTGGTGCCGCCATTGCCTATTATTAATTTTTTTTAAATGTTTAAACGTTTTGTTCCTATAGTAATAATCCGTGTAATTAGAGTAAAGTTCAGTCTAAAAAAGAACACTTGGATTCCTACTGGTGACTCTCAGAGATATAAACTGCCTCCACCGGTAGGACGTTTCGTGCTCGATCTACCTCAGCTTCAGACATGTGAGGAATAATTTTAAGAAGCTCCTGTACACCAGCTTTGATAGAGATCGTGGGATGAAAACCAAGCTGCCTTATCTTTTGGTAGGACACATCATAGTTGCGCTTATCAAAGTCTTCGCCTGTATCAGACTGGTTTATTATACACCCCGGCACTAAAGACTGAATGAGATGGGCCAAGTCAGATTTAGTCATGTTCATGGATTCATGGCCTACGTTGTACGCCTTTCCACTCATTTTGTCGTAGTTCCGGAGCGCTAAGATGAACGCATTGGAAACATCACGGACGTGGAGGAAGGTGCGTCTGAAGCCCCCTTGGTACAAATCGAACTGCTTCTGGCTTACGGCGCGATAGGTTAGATCGTTGACTAGTAGATCCAGCCGCATACGTGGTGCCGTACCAAAGACGGTAGCCAGGCGGAGACCGACCCCGCCAACACTCCGCACATATTTCTCTCCCCGAGCTTTGGTACTGCCGTAAAGGGTCAGCGGGCTTATCGGGGTCTCCTCCGTGCATGTACCGTCTACAACCCCATAACAAGATCCCGTGGATGCGTAGATGAGCATCTGGTCCGGCTGAAGAAGTCTGGCTACGTTAGCTGTTCCCTCTTCGTTAATTTGATGCGCTAATGTTGGTTCTTTCTCGCAAGCAGGGTACCCCACTATCGCTGCAAGGTGAAAAACAGCGTCACATTTCTTCATCACCTCTGACAACTGCTTAATGTTACAGACATCGCCACGGACTACCTTCAAGTTGGGGTTGGCTGCAACTGACCCACAAAGCGACTGAATCCCCCAACGGAAACTATCAAAGACAGTGACAGAGAAGCCTCCATCAAGCAGCAACGGTACAAGAGACGATCCGATGTAACCTGCCCCACCAGTCACCAGAACATTCCGTATGTTAAAGGGCGAATCAGTTAGTATGGTATTACCATTTTCCTGTTCAATCGAATCCATTGTGGCTTTACTAGATGAAGCTGAAATGAAAAACACAAAACGAAGACATCATGAATCATGTTTTCAATTACCATGCTGTATCATGGATTTTAATTCAGTAAAAAATGTGTATTGACCAATATATCTAAAATGAATCTTTGGTACTTTCATACACTGTAATACACCAAATAAGTTGTGATCAATATCATGTATTATAAACTCTGCTCAGCCCACTGTCGTGCAGTCCTATATTAGAACCACTTTTGAGTTGGATTTGAGGCTTTGCATGGTGAAGATAGATGTTGAGTTCTTTCAGGTACACCATGTAATAATCTCTTCTTGGAAGAAGTCATGGCTCTGATGAGAAGAGCCAGTTGGTTGTTCTCAACTAGTCCGCTCTGGCCGTCATCAGGCCTGAAGAAAGTGAAGAGTGCAGTAGCTATTAATTTGTGTTGGAGGATCTTGTTGTAGGCGGGATCTTTCGAGGCCAATACCATGAACTCATCATAATCCCATCTTGGACACACAGGGACTCTCAACAAACCCACTAAGCCAACATTCTATGTGATGAATATGGGATGGAAAAATACTTTTTGTAAATGTTTAGGTTTAGTTTATTAGTATTTTTGTATATTGGCAAATTGTTGGAGAAAATACAACTTCAGGTCAGGTGTAATCAATTAGAGTGAACGATGACAATCACCAATCACCAATAGCACATCCATCAACGTGAATGATTATTAGTTTTGCCCAACAATTTTTGTTGAAACATTATTTAAAAATATATATATAATCACTATACTTGACTCATGAGTTACAATTCTTTTAAAATTAGGTATTTCCAACTAATGATAGATTTTCCATTGCATGACGCACAGAAATATTTCAATAATCTAATGACTGCGGCATATGCTGATGACTCATCATAATCATCAACACCATCATCATCCTTATCATCATCATCACAATCACCAGAATCACCAATTCACCGTTGTCACGATCACCATCACTACCATTTTTCATTATCATCACTAGCAGCATCTTCATTGTCATAATCATCTACACCATTGATATTGTAACGGACCAAGTGGTCAAAGCGTGGGGCTGCCCGGAAGGGCAGCGACTACGCACATTCTAAAAAAAAAAACAAGAATTACTAAAATAAGCCACAAAGCAACAAAAATGACCCACGCATGGCAAACAGGAAATCCGGAGGGCCCTCCAGTCACTTGGAAAGATTTAATTAAATAATGAAATCATGTACATACAGTAATAATTAAAGTGCTTATGAACTAATGTTGAATAAATTAATGGGGGCAGAGACCAAGTAAGCGAGTGGTGCTAGGGGGCTGGTGTACCTTGCACTAAACGTGCCTAATAAAAAAATGATAACACGCCAAAAATAACTATGAGGGAACTTATAAAAATAATTTAGAAACCATACCTGAAACCATAAATGAAACTCAACAGAACCCTCAAAAAGAATGGTTGCCTCCAACCCTCACATGTCGATGTTTGAAATGCACTGCCAACGCCCCACAAGCACCACTAAGCTTTTATACCCAGCCTCTGCCCGCCAGACTAACCCCCCAAAGAAACTCTATGCAAATAAATGGCTGATAAGAAAAGGAACTTGGCTGGTAGAAGAAACACAATAAAACCTAATCCCAAGTAATCCCTTTAACTAACTCAATTCTAAAGAAACAAAACAAAGGCTCTCTGGCCCCAGCCAGTTTAAAAAGATTGAATGTGCTCATACCTGGATTCTTGTGGAGACCCAAGACAATAGGGACAAAAGGTCTCCACAAGAGATTTCTAAAGAGGGTGCTCCACAAGTATGCGTTTTTAAGAATGTGTTACAATATCACCAACATCACCACCACCATTAGGACCATAATCATCATACTAGCTACACCACCATCATCATCACCACCAGCAGCACCACCACCACTATCACACCATCTGGTCCACCATCATCATCCTCATTGTCATTGTCATCATCGTTGTCATCATCATCATATTTATGACAATAGTTTTTAAATATTTTAAAGATTGTTTAAAGTGATACATGCAGCAGCGTAGCCACGGGGGCCCTAGGGGAGGGGGAGCACGTGCCCCCACAAATTTCCAGTGCCCCCCCCCCCCCAGTGTTTTAGCCAGCGAGCCGTGCAGGCCGTGTTAGTACGGCCAGTTTAAAAAAAACACGGGCTATATTTTCAAGCACGGCTTGTATTTTTAAATCGAAGCCGTGCTAAAATATTTTAGAAAATCTATTTCAGTAAAAGGGAATTTCATGTCAATAATTTGTGATTTTATTTTATGAAAAGGGACAATTTTGGTTAACTTTGAATTTTTCTTTTTCTTGTGGACAATTTAAAACATAAAAGACGTAACGCAGATATAAAATTCAATTTCACCAGTTTTTCACCTCCGTTCGATTGTGCACGCACAGCGGAGTCTCTGATTGACTTGTCACGCTTGTGGTCCGACTTTAGTCTGGTACACGTGTTAGTATAAAATCAACTCTGTATTTACATGTGCACAACCGAAACGGGGAACCAGTCCGTATTTCATAGACTTGATTTAGTCTATTCAGAGAACATCAGTTACATCATGTCGGCCAAAAGGGGAAAAATAACAGACTTCTTCACACAAAGGTAAGAGCAAAATTCACGTTTAACTTACAACATGTACAATCAAAATACTTTGGGGTATGCAGTCGTAGGCCTACCAAATTTGGGTTGTGTTGCTCAACGTCCATACTGTTTTGTTTAACAATGGCCATGTCATGGCTCATGCTGATGAGAGTTTCATGAACTTGATCGGAATTGGCATCAGAATTTCGCCGTCATTCTGCCGAAATCAACTGATCAGAAAATTACCTTGTTAAAGAACAACACCTCATAATATCATACATAAATCCACTGGCAAATCTGAAATCATAAGCATTGAAGACCGATCTCACATGTCAAAAACATGTCAATGTGCATACCACATCGTTCGTCGACTCGTGGTGTATGTAATTGCATGGTCGGACTGTTTATGTTTGTGTGTATGTGTACGACTGCAGTATAGCTGAGTCATTGCCAATAGACTGTGTAAGTCTCGTGATGAAAAGGTCACCATTGACTTCCGGGCACCTCTGAGCCATCAGCTATGGGAGGTTAACGCGTGTATAATTTTGTATGATGGTTATTTTTGTCACATCGCCTTTTTTCCACCCCAAAAACATATTGATGGAATGATTACATTTAAAACTTACAATGTAATAAATAAAAATATTAAAAAAGCTTGGAAACTTTCGAGAAAATGAAGAAATAATGCTTGACCTCCAAAGAACATCCGGTTCGGAGTGTCAAATTGCGAATTTAGGACGACTGTGGTACGCACACCGTGTTCGAATGCACTGACAAACCGAAGTTAGGTAATATTTTAAATCGGGATAAGTGCTTCGTTACGTAGCGTGAAAACAGACCCTGTATCGCATGGATTTTGCGTGACGTTGCATCCTTTGCGAGTGCTTGATCGATCTTACTACCACCACCGGCAGCATCGGAAGAGGAACACTCGCTCACGGACAATAACAGAACGAAACTTTATACACACGACCTACGGTTTTCGCGAGGTTTGGTTACCGTACTACGACTAAATCTAGCAGCTTGCTCGAGTTTGCATGCGTGTACGTCAAGGATCACGACGATCGCCTTTTGTTGCATGGGCTTTAAGGTTTCAAACGTGAAAACGGAAATCAAGGTCGGTTTTAAAACAAATTATTTGACCAAGATTTGCGAAATTGTTTACAATTTACAAATTGTAAACCAAGCTTTTATTAAGTCAAGCCATATTCAATGGATGAAATTTATTAAAACAGCACAATAAAGTTCTTTTCATAAAACATTTACACACAATACACGTTGTAAATGCTATGCGAGGTGCCCGGAAGTCAAGATTCTTGCGAAAACTCGTACGTTCTCGAGGTCAACTTACACAGTCTATTTTTACCATGTCATTATGCATTTCACTCATCCGTCGATCGATCGCAACGCCACGATCTAAGGCACACAAATCCCAACTTGACATGGGGTCGCGATCGACCGCACTACTATACTACTAGCGTGCAGTAATAATAGTCATGGTATTCACTGCATTCCACTGAGAATGCTCTGTGGGAAGACTCACCTTGTGTAATTCAGAAGGGGATTGGGTCCAAGTCCCCAATACTCATACTAGAATAAAGCTACGACTCGTCTATATAGGAGCTTCTTGCCTACACCTTGATATTGACGTTACATTACAATAAATTATGTGCGTGTCCGGTTACCATTCATGATTTTTATAAAACTTGTAACAGCAAACGGTGTTGAATATTATTATTACACAATGAATGACTGTTGTCGCTGCGCAATGTAATGGATCAGAGCGCATGGCGCATGTCTGTCCCGACGGTAATTACATTCACGTTTTATTACTGGAAATCGTGACAATGCATTTCTGTTCAGTGAATATCGTGAGATTGAAAGATTAAGCCTCGCTGCAAACCCTTGTTGTTGCGTTATTTGCAGTTTAAAGATGAATACTGCTCTAGAATTAAACTAAATTATTTTCATAAACAAATAAATAATTTTACGAACAAATTTATCGGTTCAAGGCCTTAGTGAATAAATAGGCCTTAGTTTACTCAATTCAATGGAGACATTCAAATCACCTGATCTGACATTTACTTCCGGTCTAAACAGGAAGTTCAAATTCAACACATTCTAACGCAAAATTGATAGGTCTTTTGAATATGAAATTGATATTGTTATTGTCGGGAGACGCCAGTGGGCGATCCCTGGGGGGAAAGGGGCTGATCCTTTCTTAGGTAAAACTTGTAGCCAAGTTTGCATGGTGAGGATGATAAGTAAGACTAACTGCGGTGATACCATGTGGAATCTCAATTGAGTAGTAATTAGTTCTGAAAAGAACTGGTGGTACAACTCGACGTTTCGATCAGTATGCTCTGATCGTCCTCAGGAGAATGCCGGACTCTGGAAAATGCTGCTGCTTAAGTAGACTGCTGGAGGATCATGCCATGAATGGATGCTGGAGGATTATTTCGTTGAGGCGCGCAGGCGGGAAACTGTTGAGACTAGGATCCTACGGGTTAATTGGGGGAGAGGAGTGTGTGCTCACTGAACTGAATCAGTTGTTGACAAGCACAGGGGGATGGAGGGTGGTTGACTTAGGATATAGGAGATCCCTCAGTCTGGGGTGGGTTATGGACTTTGGATATAGAAGATCCTTCAGTCCTATAGATGATCCTTCAGTCCTTCAGCAAGGTAAGTAATCTAACCCTCTCTGGTTGTCTCCCCTATCTAGGTTCGACGTCTCACAAACTACAGCGCATCCTCCGACGAGCAGGCATCGATGTGTTCCACTCAGCCCCCAGCAAACTCCAAGGACTTCTACACACCCACAAGGACAAACCGGACCCAAACAACAGAGCGGGAGTCTACCGGATCCCCTGTGAGTGCAGTAAGGTGTACATCGGCGAAACAGGACGCAACCTCCCCATCAGATTGAAGGAACACCGAGCACACGGCCGCAGAGGAGATTTCGAGAAGTCCGCCATCGTCAAGCACTCGCACATCAAGGACCACCAAATCGACTGGCAGGCAGCCCAACTCATCACACCCATCGACACATGGCACCCCAGACGCATCAGAGAGGCCATCGAGATCGTCAAACACGACACTGTGCCACAGGACATCGGCTTCTACATCAGCGACATTTGGCGACCACTACTACAGACTGAAGGATCTTCTATATCCAAAGTCCATAACCCACCCCAGACTGAGGAATCTCCTATATCCTAAGTCAACCACCCTCCATCCCCTGTGCTTGTCAACAACTGATTCAGTTCAGTGAGCACACACTCCTCTCCCCCAACCCCTAGGATCCTAGTCTCAACAGTTCCCGCCTGCGCGCCTCAATGAACTAATCCTCCAGCGTCCATTTGGCGACCACTACTACAGACTGAAGGATCTTCTATATTCAAAGTCCATAACCCACCCCAGACTGAGGGATCTCCTATATCCTAAGTCAACCACCCTCCATCCCCCTGTGCTTGTCAACAACTGATTCAGTTCAGTGAGCACACACTCCTCTCCCCCAACCCCTAGGATCCTAGTCTCAACAGTTTCCCGCCTGCGCGCCTCAACGAACTAATCCTCCAGCATCCATTCATGGGATGATCCTCCAGCAGTCTACTTAAGCAGCAGCATTTTCCAGAGTCCGGCATTCTCCTGAGGACGATCAGAGCATACTGATCGAAACGTCGAGTTGTACCACCAGTTCTTTTCAGAACTAATTACTACTCAATTGAGATTCCACATGGTGTCACCGCAAATTTATATGTTCCATTCGTTTATTATCCAGCAGCTCTTAATCACTTAGAATTAACTTGTGAAGAATCAATGAGGCATGTATTAGTGCTGCAAAATCAGTACTTCAAAGTCAGTGCTCCAAATTCAGTGCTGAAAAATCCCCAATACCTCCTGTGTGATTCAATTAAATCAAACGACAATTACCCATCGTGTATTGCTATGCCTTTCACACGGTATACAATATTATAGTAATGGACTGCACAGTATCATAACAAGCCAGCCACGCCATTGATTCATAAACATCTTATGTTATAGACGGGAGTTAACAAGGAACGATTTCGTTCAAAACATTTGCATAGCAAAACTGCGATGCAAAAAATGAATTTGCATAGCAAACAAGTTTTTGTGTGTAGCAATCTGTGAATTTTGTGTAGCAAATTTAAAAATGCTTAAAATTACAGTATGTAGTGTACATACGTAAAGGTGTTGTTTTTTAAGGCTTTACTGTCGTTTGGTTCATAGTATGAACATGGAGGTAGAATGTCCAAATTTTACCTGAAGTAATAATTTTTAGTGTCCGGAAATTGAGCCACAGGTGGTAAAAAAATCACGTGTAACTATTTTCGCCAAATTGCAGTCATTCATGAAAGTTAGTCCTCCGTCCATTTTCATTTTTGTTTACATTATCATATCAAACTCCTTGCCCTCCACCGTGCCGGTGCCCTCACCCTTCTACTCTACCGACATCTCAGACCATCCAGCTCATCCTGCCCTAGGTTCTTTGGCCAGCCGAAGATTCACAAACCTGATGTTCCTCTCCGCCCTATCGTCGCCTCCAGAGGTTCACCTACGTACAACACAGCCCGTCATCTAGCTAAGATCCTCCGACCCTTGGTGGGTCTCACTCAACACCATGTGTCCAACTCCGGTCAGTTCGTTGAGATCACCCGGGGCCTCACCCTTCAACCCAGCGACATCTTGGTTAGTTTTGATGTTGTCTCCCTATTCACCAATGTCCCAACTACAGAGACATGCTTCCTGGTGAAGGACAGACTCGTACAAGATCTTTCCCTTGATGATCGCACATCACTCACCCCTGACCAAATTCATGATTTGCTACTAACATGTGTCTCTTCAAGTTGTTTTCAGTTTCAGGGAAAGTTCTACGAGCAGACAGCTGGGACCTCCATGGGATCTCCTTTATCCCCGGTCCTTGCTGATATTTTCATGGAAGAGTTTGAAAACTCTTCCCTCAACACCGCTGACCTCCAACCGAAGCTGTGGCTCCGATACGTGGATGACACCTTTGTGATTTGGCCACATGGCAGAGACACACCAGGATTTTCTACAATATCTCAACCAGCAACACCCGAGCATCAAGTTCACCATGGAAACAGAAGAAGACGGCAAGATCGCGTTCCTTGATGTTGGCATTTCCAGAAACCCAGACCGGGCTCCCTACACCACAACGTCTACAGAAAGCCCACGCACACAGATCGGTACCTGAACCAGCGCTCCTTCCATCACCCAAGCATCAAGTCATCGGTCAACCGTACCCTCGTACAACGCGCCTACAACATTTGTGACAAGGACAGCCTTCCCAAGGAACTACAGCACATCCGAACCACCCTCAAACGCAACGGTTACAACCCCAGCAAGATCAGCACAGCGAAGCCGGTTCCAAACCCCGAAAGCAAGGTAAGTAATCTAACCCTCTCTGCTTGTCTCCCCTATCTAGGTTCGACGTCTCACAAACTACAGCGCATCCTCCGACGAGCAGGCATCGATGTGTTCCACTCAGCCCCCAGCAAACTCCAAGGACTTCTACACACCCACAAGGACAAACCGGACCCAAACAACAGACCGGATCCCCTGTGAGTGCGGTAAGGTGTACATCGGTGAAACAGGGCGCAACCTCCCCATCAGATTGAAGGAACACCGAGCACACGGCCGCAGAGGAGATTTCGAGAAGTCCGCTATCGTCAAGCACTCACACATCAAGGACCACCAAATCGACTGGCAGGCAGCCCAACTCATCACACCCATCGACACATGGCACCCCAGACGCATCAGAGAGGCCATCGAGATCGTCAAACACGACACTGTGCCACAGGACATCGGCTTCTACATCAGCGACATTTGGCGACCACTACTACAGACTGAAGGATCTTCTATATCCGAAGTCCATAACCCACCCCAGACTGAGGGATCTCCTATATCCTAAGTCAACCACCCTCCATCCCCCTGTGCTTGTCAACAACTGATTCAGTTCAGTGAGCACACACTCCTCTCCCCCAATTAACCCCTAGGATCCTAGTCTCAACAGTTCCCGCCTGAGCGCCTCAACGAACTAATCCTCCAGCATCCATTCAGGGGATGATCCTCCAGCAGTCTACTTAAGCAGCAGCATTTTCCAGAGTCCGGCATTCTCCTGAGGACGATCAGAGCATACTGATCGAAACGTCGAGTTGTACCTCCAGTTCTTTTCAGAACTAATTACTACTCAATTGAGATTCCACATGGTGTCACCGCAATTAGTCTTACTTATCATCCTCACCATGCAAAGCTACAAGTTTTACCTACATTATCATATCGATCGCTAAAACAGAGGCAATATCACGAAAACAAATTACCGACTGCGACATAATTATGTTCGGGTGCTTTTTTTTTTTCAAAGTGAATTTCGCCGAGTGTAACGTTACTTTGTACACTCTTAAAACTAAAGTGTTGAATCAACATTTTAAAGAGTTCGGCCAGTGACAACTCTTTATAAAGTTGGATTTAACTTTTAAAAGTGTTGAATTAACATTGATAAAGTTAGACTTAACTTGACTCCGTGTTAATTCAACACTTTCTTTCAGTTGAATTAAATTTTATAAAGTGTTGTCACTCACCGAACTCTTATATGGTTGATTCAACACGCTAGTTTTAAGAGTGTAGTATGATCAAGCTTGATTTTGATTATTAAAAATTCGTCAGGAAAATGAGTGGTTGAAAGCGCGATCATATTGTGTGCCGAAATGATTCTAAATCTCACCACTACATATATAAATGAATGCTCATTTTGTTAATTTTCAAAAACTTTTATTATAAAACGAAGTTAGTAACGTTTCTAGAGTTCCTTTGTTGAATACGGCCGTAGTGATCGTATGAAAGCGTACATGTGAACTGAACACGGTACTATCATGCAATTGCTCAATGTTCTACCCCCAAACTCAGGAGAAGAAAAAATAAACATGTGCGAAGAAGCTAAAAAACTGGGCGATTGTTGCGTGTTTTTCATTTCGGGAATTTCGCCCATAGTTAATTCATCAGCAGAAAAATATTACATGCACATAGAACTTTAGGCATTGCGGATAAAACCTTTACGGATTGCTGGGAAATAAAGTTGCATGTACGGATGCACATAGGTATCAGCATTACACGTACACGAGAGCATTAGCCGTGTACAGTTTGTATAGCTTTGTACTCACCATCAGCAATGCAATGCACGCTAGCGTCTAGGGCTGTGCCGGGTATCCGGGTATCCGGATACCCGACCGAAACTGTCATTACCCGGTTCCATTTTTCGGTTCCGGATACCCGTAAACGACTTTTTAAAATCGGGACTTACCATTTCAGCGGTGTGAACAGAAATTGTTGACTATTGAACAATGTAATGTTTAAACTTTTAGGAGCAATTTTATTTAAGAGATTACTCTCTGATAACGCCTTTGTAGTATTTTTCGGACATTTCCATACATTTGGATACATTGTATCCAATCATTAAGAACTCAAATAGCCTGACTGCGGCATGCTACAAACAAGTATCAAACTAGCTGCTCAGGATGGAATGTTTGCCTATTGATCACAGTAATTGGATTAGTGGGACAATTACTGCTGCTTCCTGTCTGCACTGGAGTGTGCACCATGATGCGTTAATAGAGGGGATTATATTATAGGGGACGTCCACATTATATGTTGTCCTAATAAAAAAAAGTGGTGTTGAGTGACATGATGATCAAGGCGACGTCTTCTCCACCCCCAAAGCGCCAACGGACGGAGAAAGTTCGTGAAGAAACTTCAGCGATGGAGTTCTTGTTAAGTGGGATGAGCGCATCAACCACTGGCGACGAGGGCGGCAGTAGTATAGCGACGAGGACACCAGTAAAGCTGCCGTCAGATCTCCTGGAGACGAGTTTGCAGAATATCTACGCACTAAACCAGCCGGGCTCAGTGATGATCCATGTCATTGGTGGCGGTCAAATGCCATTCGGTTTCCATCAGTCGCAAGGATCGCCAAGAAGTATCTCGGTATTCCAGCAACGTCAGTGCCCTCCGAACGGGTGTTTTCCACCGCGGGAAATATCGTCACGGCAAAGCGGAGCTGTTTAACGCCTGCTAACGTGAACATGCTGGTATTCCTGGCAATGAACGCCCGCATAACTGCCACCCCATAAAGTGAACTTATCAATGTGTAACAATCAGTAAACCGCAAACGATATTGAAAGAGAAATATTGGGTTCTGAAAATAATCTTAATTCTTAAAATTAGTAGTAGTTGTTTTTAATTATTCCTAGCTAGGTCTCATATAAATTCATTCTTTCAGGAAATGAGGTTTTTTGACAGGTTTATTGACATTTAACTAAAGTTCATTGTGATAGAAATATTCAAGTTCGGATTTTAGATTCGTAATATTTTGCAGTTTGTTAGTTTCATAATATTAAATATTATTTTAGTACGCAAAATCATGTCCTTAATCCAAAGCAAACATGACGTACGGGATATCCTTATTTAGAAGGCAGGGGCGCGGCAAGCGCAAGAGCACATGGATCGTTTTCCCACAATGGTTTAGTTACGCCCACATCGCCTTAGTTCCGCCCACATCGCCTTTGATCGACCAATGACATTATTCAACACGTGTTTTGTGACATGAACATTATTGTCTTCTGATTGGTACCGGTAGTCACTCCTGATACAGTCACGTGTGAGGCCGCTGTAGCTGAGTGATGCACCGGCCGTGCGTGCGCGCGTGTGATCAATCAGCCTTTCTTTTGTTCAGTGTATAATATTGTAACTTGGGTTGTTAAAGACAGACACTTTTGTATAAATTTTTACGGTTTAATTTCAGAAATAACTTTCAGTAAATACAATATTTTGTCACCAAAATGTTATACTTTAATAAAGATCGAATTGAATATGGTATCCTCTGTATTATAAAGGTAAATTTGGTTAACATTTATATGTATTTGTACACCAAATGAGGCATGTTTTCAACAAGGACGTAAACGGGTATCCGGGTATCCGAACTTTTCTGATTTCGGGTATCCGGTTCCAAAAATATCCGAAAACGCACAGCCCTACTAGCGTCAGCTATGTAAAGCTTCCAAAGCTTCCAAATATAAGCAAGTATGACCTCTTAAAAGGGTATTGGCAAGTGCCATTGACAGAAAGAGCTAAAGAAATTTCTGCTTTCGCAACTCCAGATGGTCTTTACGCATGTAATGTTATGCCGTTCAGCATAAAAATGCTACTGGTACGTTCACAAGAATGATGAATCAAATTACCTCAGAAATAGATGCATGGTTGTGGAGCTTTACATAGAAATTGTCTGACGCTAATTTAACTGTTAACTTGAAGAAAAATTATATAGGTCAAGCTCATGTAACAAACCAAGGTCATCAGGTTGGTCAAAGCAACGAAAGTACAAGCAATCAAAGATTACCCATAGTACAATTACACATTGTAGGGATTGCTCATCATAATGGATGCCCCATTATTAAAAACAAACAAACAAGTAAACAGCCCAGTCCCTCACCTTAGCTTTAACCACCCCATTACAAATACTTCTGAGTTCTGACCCATTCATGCAAAGCGAAGATCAACCGCAAAGGTACACAGACCTTAGCCTTGACCAATGTGCGTCGGGACGATTTGGTCGCATACTTTTGCCCCATTTAGCTATCCAAACTCCAGCGCACATTCACCCCATTTTGACCTTGTCTTCCGGTCCAAACCGGAAGTTGAAAAGAAGAAAAATTCCAGAGCCAATATGTTAGGCAATTTCAACATGGTTTCTGTGAATGAAATCTTTATTGACATGTGACCTTTTCAAAAATATTATTGATGACGTCATCACTACGTCACAGAAAAATTTCACAACAGAGTGAAATAAATATTATTTTTCCATCTCAAAAATCCTTCTTCTAAAATAGCCCAAATACTTTTTATGGATAGAAAATAAAGAAAACAATCTAATTCTGAAGTTTCAACGCAATCGTGTATCCAAAACGGAAGATACGGTCAAATGAAGGACAGTGAAAACGGGGATATACCCCACCCCGCGCCTTTCGACGAGTTCCGCGCACATGGTCGGTTGCCGCACTCCAACGCACGTAGACTTGATTTCAAGTCTGAGATCGCGGTTATTTTTTGTCTGCATCAGCCACGCTGTCACATCCCCGGGTATTTTCCCCACCCAATTGGATGTAACCTTTGGTAGTTTTATCTATACAGACACCCGAATAAAAGCAGTTGACAACTCTTTATATAATTTATGCGATATACAGTGCGTATCAAAAAAAAGGTAATCCGAATTCAGGGGGTTAATATGCCAAGGTTATTTAGTTTGACAATTTACATGTAGTGTACCAAAGAAGAGGAACTCCTCAGCTTTCCATTGATACCTTTATTGACCCATTGCTGTCACACATGACCGAGTACATTGTTATTGAAAATGACAAATTCAAATCGCATTTTTGCAAGTTTGGGTAATCAGTGCAAGGCAGGATAATTAGTGAAAGTCAGTATGATAAACCAGATTTTCTTTAGGAATGACTGGACATTATTCAAGAAGAATCTCTTCTAACATTGCCCTTTTATGCACCCACACCTTCAACATGTCCACCTCCCCTTTCGACACAAAGCTGACAGCGACGGAGCATGTCCTGCACTGCTCGTCTCACCATTGCCGGATTATTGCGTAAAGCATCCACTTCATTTCGAATACGGCCCTGCAATTCATCAAGATCACGGGGAGGAGTTGCAAACACCTTGTTCTTCAAATGTCCCCAAAGGAAATAGTCACATGGTGTGAGGTCAGGTGATCTTGGTGGCCATTCCACCTCATGGTTGACGGCGATGACTCGTTCGCCAAAGAGTTCCCTCAGACGATCTCGGACAGCGATAAGGCGATGTGCTGGGGCGCCATCTTGGGCCCACCAGAGTTGTCTGAAGACCCCACGAACCTGTCGCTCAAAGTGTTCCTGCAGCTGCGGTAAAACGTTATCATTGAGCATCTGCAGATACATGTTACCATTGACATTCCTTTGAAAGAAAAACGGTCCGATCAGCTGACCACTTCCACAAAAGTCCCTAACCAAACAGTCCACTTTTGTCGACACATGTTAACCTCAAAATTGAATTCTGGGGGGTGTCTTGCTGGTGCATATTCAAGAACATTATGCGTATTGACCTTGCCGTTCATGGAGAAAGCAGCTTCGTCGCCGATTACGAGATTCCGCAGAAAATTGACATCTCTCTCGGTACGGGCTATCAACCATCTGGCAAACGCCAACCTTCTAGCAAAATCTCCTGGCGTAAGTTGATGTCGGATGTGAATCCGATATGGATGCTGGTGGAGGTCCAATCTCGTGATTCTGTTGAATGTCGCCGAAGGCAATCTCAGCCCATTTCGCATTGCGCTGGTGTCCCTAGGATGCTCCAAAAGTTGCTGCCTTACTGCTGCAATGTTCCCTTCTGATCGCCCGGTGCGCCTCCTGCCAGAATTCTTGTTGCGGTTGAGGCTAGTGCCATACTCTTGATATTTTCTAACATTCGCCCAGATGGTTTTGGCTGCTGGGGCTCCCGTTCTGGGAAACGTTCCTGAAAGCATCGCGAGTTTGCTGCAAACTGTGAGTTTGGTGAAATGTTGTAATCACGAAAACTCGCTGTTCAGTCGTTAGTTGTACCATCTTTCCAACTACCTGTCCCTAAACCCAGGCCCTTCTTAAATACCCAACTTGAAGAAAAGGATGTCGTAACAGACGATTACCGCACCAGCTTAAAAATCTTACATAATCATCTAGGCAGTCAAGTGATGCGTCCATTTCAGACTGCCTTGAACTGATTACCCAAACTTGCAAAAATGCGATTTGATTTTGCCATTTTCAATAACAATGTACTCGGCCATGTGTGACAGCAATGGATCGATACAGGTATCAATGGAAAGCTGAGGAGTTCCTCTTCTTTGGTACACTACATGTAAATTGTCAAACTAAATAACCTTGGCATATTAACGCCCTGAATTCGGATTACCTTTTTTTTGATACGCACTGTATACAATTTATTTACAATTTACTCAAACAAGAACATGTCGAATGGTCTGATAAACCATTAAGCGTGTGTATTACTACCAAAACCAAGTTTATACACTATATATATATTTAATAATCCTTAATTTAGTTTAAACATCAGTGGTTTCTCATCCCGTTACCCGGTCGTGGGGTGGTGGCTGACCAAGAAGCTCGGTCTAGATAATGGGGCGGTGGTCCCTTCTAGTCCCTGCCAGGCCCTCTGTCCTCCCTCCATGAATGGATTAACTCTCACCCAGTCCCGTTATTGGTATCGCCCCTCTCACCCTAGTTATTTTGGTGGTGGTTTTCCCTCAAGGAAGGAACCTTGAAAATAACCAATAATACTGTTCGATACAATGTCTACACACTTTAGAACAATGAGAAAACAATATTCACAGGAAAACCCGCTTGAAACTGTGTATATGCCTGGGTGAAAACCGTTTCAAAACGTTAACCATTTACGGCTGTTATAATGTACAAATCTTATTCCGCACTTCTCCCAAAATGGAAGAAATATGAATATAAGCAGATATTTACCGGATTATCTTCAAAGGAAATTCCTGTAATAAACAATGTTGATTTCGATGCATACTTCTGCATTATTCATCCGAAATCGTAATAATTCTTAAGTAAATAATCCAATTTCACAAAATATCAAATCCGTTAAACTTACAGGTCGTTGTGACGATCCTGGTTCTACTCATCGGTGTGCTCACACTACCAGATTGGTTTACGGTGATTTTGTTGTCACAGACTAGTAAGCACTCAATTGCTCTAGAAAATTCTCGTCAGAATTTAATCAAACTCGCCTAGTTCTCAGTAACTGGCTTCACTTAGTCATCGAGGCTGACAGAAAAAGCGTCCTCTCCTCGGAATTCCTCAAATCGAATGTGACAGAAAATACACCGACAATCGAATACCTACAACCCCACCCTGAACATAAATATAATCACCCGGTTTTAAAACACCTCACCCTACAATAATCCGCTTTGCCTTTATACAATAAAAGAACTAGTTCAAGCGTTTAGCCCCTTGTGGCCAGCGACCTTTAAATTATGTTTCTCTAAGTAATTTCTTTAAAAATATATTTCACTCCGTGACACACGCAAAACGCCGTTTACCCCTACTGGCTATCACAGCCCTAACTCGCGATCTCAGACTTGACCCTGTTGTGTTTGTGGGATATTCATGTATTCATAGCTAAAATTTACATAATAATACGGATGCTAGAGAGATGGCCAATCAGGAAGCCACAAAAACCTTGTAGGCCGCGTCTATTACTAACAGGTTACAATCACTTAAAATTATTTCTGTAATATTCATTCGATATTAAATTTGTATAGTGCTTGGTACGTAAATAGTATTTGAAATGTATAGGTAAATTTAATGAGATCTTAGAGTTCTAAAAAAGCACAAAATAAAATACATAATTCCTTCTCTACAAAAACGTCTTGCCTACAGTTTAAATGGAATCGTTGAGTATATCTCCTCCAACTGCATGTAGAAGGTTTAGTTTGAATATTGGGGTGGGAGATGACAACCTTCACGTGGTCCACCCTGTTTCAACTAATGTCATCAAACCGATGTATGCAGCTAACTAGCACTCTAAGCTGCTCATCATCATACGAAAGAAGAAGTTTGAACATTCATGTTATGGAAGGCTTTCCGACCAATCAGATTGTTCCGTCCACTTTTGGACTAATTCGCAAGAGGGTGTGTACAAACCTCGAACAACATTCCCAAGTCTGTGATCGTAGGTTAACGTTGGAGGTTAATACACAAGAGGGCGCTATTTAATGCAATACTATAATTGGCTTTAGGCAGACAAAAAACCACGATCACAGACTTGGAACCAAGTCTACCACGCACGTGGCTCTAAGACAGCGGGCGAACCAATCAACGAACGAGGTTCATCTGAGACACGAATTATTCATATAAATACCACCATTCATTACAGGGAAACCGGGAGCGGTGTGTGTGATAGCGCCCTCTGTTGCCAATGCATTGTGAATAATGTGTGGTCGTGCATCATCCCGTAGTACCTATTGTTTTTGCGCGAGTTTTATTTCTCCTTCTCCCCGTCTATTGTCCACACACACAAAATACTTGCTAACTTCCCATGAACTTGAAACTTGGCATGCACTAAGACCTCAACAAGTAGATGACAGAAGTATGATGACGTCATCGGGTGTCAAATAACTGTTGTTTAAACATGAAATATTAATTATTTCAAAAGCACGTTAAGAGACATGCTTTAAAAAGGTCAATCTAATCAAAATTTGTATATATTATCGCAAAAAAGAAAATCATTCTCTTTTAAGTAAGTCAATTAAATTGTTGGTTTATTAAAAATTATCAAATTGGTCTGGTTAATAAGCTTATCAAATTATGGTTATCCATCAAAGTTCATACGCTAACAGCTTGACTCATTTCTCTTTATTTACTTGCCTCTTGTTCTTGAAAAAGAAGTAGGTATTTTAAAAAGCAATACAGACATGACAAATCAAAGTATTCTATTAATCACATATTATTGATTTATTTTACATAACACATACAACTTTTAACTGATATCAAAACTCTGTTTTAGTACAGGTACATACATGCGGTGGAGAGATTTATACATAAGGACACAACAAAAGATCAATTCACAATCTTTGTACGATTTTAGTTGATCGTGAAAATCCCAAGAATTGCGTACATTCATGACACTGATTAGACATTCACTTCCGGTTTAAACTTGAAGTGGAATATTTAATATTTCAAACATTCATATCTCAATTTAAAAAAAACTGATATTATACATCGTGAAGGACTTCAGAAATATGAACAGTCATGAAAATGACTTGACCTTCATTTGGGATGCCAACCGCAAATTGAAAAATAACATTCCTGCCATTGTGGTAATTTGAACATGGATGTATTGTATCGAAATACACATTTAACGAATCCTATAACGTCACATTTCTTCAATGATCCCAATTGATGAGGTCACCAATTACCGTTACTCCCGAACACCTAGTGTTTGTCAATACAAACACCTCTCTCGTTTTGGGGGGGTTTTTTTTGGCTGTTTCGGAAGTTTTCCGAAACTGCCTTTGTTTTCGTTATGATTTCAATTGCAAAGTATTTGTCACATGGCGAAAATGCTTCTGCTTGAGTGAAATTTTCGTGATGTCATCATGACGTCATCTGGAGGTGATTAAATTCAAGCTTTCTTAGCAATCTCCTATGGCAAAAAGCTTAGGAACTTGTAATCATTGAATTTTCGTCTACCTAATTCCAAATTTTCACGATCGTAGCTCACTCGGGTGTAAAATGACAACCATATCAGAAGGGACATCGGAAATCCTGAATATAGACGTCAATAATCCCATCATTTGTACACGTTTTCTTTCATACCGGCACTTTGGCTACTTTTATCCAACCGATTGCCTTTAACCTGGCTTCAAATGTGTGCCAAACTTTTACGTCATCATGACGTCATCATGACGTCATCACGTGTCACGTGACGTCATCTTAAAGGTGCATTTTTCGAAGCCATATATCTACGGAAGTACAAGTCTGATTAAGTTGAGACGTGGTATGTAGGTAGGTCAGCATGTGTTATAGATTAAAATTGGTGTGACGTCATCATGACGTCATCATGGGTCACGTGACATCATCTTAAAGGGGCATATTCTAAGGTCCTATATTTAGAGAACCGTAGGTCCGATTGGGTTCAATCGTGGAATGCTAGTAGGCCGGAATGTGTTACAGATGAAAATTGATGTGGCGTCATGATGACGTCTTCATACGATATTATAGTAATTTTTAAATGTTAAACCTTTAAGCCATATCTCATCAAAAGAACATGCTAATTTCCAAATTCTTTTTGTAATAGGTTTGTTAGGTCATAGGTACTTACATATAGGCCTAAATGTGGAAAATGTGTGACGTCATGACGACATCATCCAAAATGTGCTTTTTTTTAACACATGTAAGGGTAGGTACGATCGTCATGGAACTTGGTATATGTATATAGCCAGGGATGTGTGTTACCTGAGTATATGATTACCTTAACTTTAATTTCCATTATATAATTTTCAATGTATTAAACAAATTCTTGCGTTCTGTGATTTGAGAGGCTCACCCACTGTCCTATAATTTGTGCGTTACTTGTTAGTTAAGTTTTGTATACGGTGCTCATTGGCGGATCCAGGGGGCTAAGGGGGCTGTAGCCCCCCCCCTAAAATCGTAAAAAATAAAATTTAAAAAAAAAGGGAGAGAAAAAGAGAGAGAGAGGGGGGAGGGGAGGGGAGAACGCACTCCCATTCCCACAGTGTGCTTTGTTTTTCTCTCCCTTTGATTACGGTACTTCATTGTAATTTTTGTAGTACTGAAAAATAATTGTTTTTGATTCTCAGCCCCCCCCCCCCCTAAAAATGTTCTGGATCCGCCCATGGTGCTGGCACCGGACGGTGTTGTAGTCGAGACCAGCTTGTCCGAGACCAAGGCATCTGAGACCGAGACCAAGACCGGCAAAAAAGGTCTCGAGACGGTCTCGAGACCGAGACCAGGTCTCGAGACCTACAACACTGCCGTTTAAGGTGGCGAGTGAAGGCAGAGGTTGTCCCGCATGTCTCCGATATAATTTTGGAACAAAACTTGCACTCTGCACGGTGCTTTTTTGTTCCCTTTCCACCACCTGACAAATCCTTGTGGTTTTTGAAGCCGAACACCACCACTGCCGATTTATTTGACATGGCACCACACTGGCAGGGCAATGACTGTTGTCTCAAGTTTATCGTAAACTTCGAGTTTTATGAAGCGTGCCAATGCCAAACTTTACCTGCAACGCAATATACGTGTACGTGTGTAGCATGCCCGACGTATACCAGTGACATACACGGGCAACTGTGCTCAGCGCGGGTACCATTCCGAATTGGCATGCTGCAGCGGGTCAGGTCTCCATTCAAGCTTCAATATCTTTCGTCGACGCAACAGCCTGATAACTTGCACATTGGAAGTCGTTTGACACAGGTAAAGGACTACTGAATAAAGACTAGATTAGCGCAAATGAGCAAATCTAATTTATAGAGGGCGCATTTTGCAATTTTAACATGGTGTTTTATTGTGAGCTAGCCGAGTTCGCCGCGAACGTATTTGGCTATTTTCTCTGCAAAAAATTAACGTGAGTTGTTGTGGTCTCGACGGGTCTCGGGGGTAAAATCCAAGACCTTGGCATCCGAGACCGAGACCGAGACCGAGACCTGCCAATTCGAGAGCGAGACCAGCCCTTCCGAGACCGAGACTTTTATAGGGCGAGACCGAGACCGAGACCAAGACTGGCAAAAAAGGTCTCGAGACGGTCTCAAGACCGAGACCAGGTCTCAAGACCTACAACACTGGCACCGGACAAAATAAGTGAACGAATTTATAACCAGCGCAGTAAACTCATGTGCTACCCTCTATAATTCGCCCTATCCAACAGACGACTGAGTAGTTTTGAAAGAAAGTACTGCCGCCCTCTAGCGCTACAAAGTTGACAGGTTTTTCAATTACGACAGACTGAAACCTTTGGCAAAGAAGCAAATGTCGGACTTTCCTTCCATTTAATAAAATCGTATTTTCTTTGAATTATATGTACTATAATAAAATTATAAGACTTCATTAAATAACTCTCTTCATTCAAATCTCTTGTTTTCAAAGAATTGTTGATTTTATTGATTCGTACGTGTCACAATCTCAACATAATAATAATAATAAAGATTTGTAGCACGCACATATCCACCCTGCTGGGCGCTCAAGGCGCGGAAACAAAGAAAAATGAATACAAACAATATACAATTATGATAGCATAGGGGAAAAATTATGTACTGAGATACATGTACCTACAGTGCAATTACAAATATACATCATCTTTGAAGAATTGTGACATAAGATGAGTTTTAAGCATTGACTTAAATCTAGTTATACTATGACAAGATTTGAGTTTAGTTGGAAGATGATTCCAGAGTCTCGGAGCGGCGACAGAAAACGACCTATCTCCCCAGTTCCGTTTTGAAGTTGGTTCCTTTTAATAGGAGTGACATGTTGCTGGAGCGCAAATTGCGTGATGGAGTGTAGACTTTAAGCAGTTCAGAAATATAAATTGGAGCAATGTTATGAAAAGATTTGTGAACAATTAGCATAAGTTTAAAAACAATTCTCTGTGAAACAGGAAGCCAGTGCAGTTCTTTCAAGATTGGCGTGATATGGCATGACTTTCTGGACAAAGTCACAACACGAGCTGCTGCATGTGTTTTGTATGTGCTGAAGACGAGATATTTGATTCTGCGGGAGACCGTAAAGGAGAGCATTTCCGTTATCGAGCCGTGATGTGATAAACGCATGTATAATTTGTTCAGCAGCACTTTTATTCAAGTATTTCCTTATTCGGCTAATATTTCTGATATGAAATGATGATTTGCGAACAATGTTGGAGATATGAGGTTTTAAAGTCATTGTCGAGTCAAATATACCACCCAAATTACGTGCTTATGAGGGGGTTATCTGCGAGTCACCAATTGTAATAAATGGAAGAGAAACTTTAGACAATTGCTGACGTGATCCAAATAGAACAAATTCTGTTTTTTCGTCGTTCAATTTCAGGAAGTTTTGTCTCATCCAACTTTGAATCTCTTGAATACATTTCTCCAGTGTTGTAATGCAGGAATCGGCAGGTTCTTGAGAAGATTTAAAAGTAATGTAAAGCTGCGTGTCATCAGCGTAAACATGGTAATTTAAATTATACTTCAAAATGATATCACGAACTGGAAAGGTATAAACAGTAAACCACTGTGGGCGCCCGGGCCGAGCACAGAGCCTTGGGGGTACAGAATAGTCAAGAATAACAGGCTCGGAGATAGCGTTGCCAATACAAACATGCTGAGGTCTATTTAAAAGGTACCCCCCCCCCCGGGTAGGACCTACACCAATCCAGGGCTGTGTCATGTATTCCAAGATGACATTGAAGGCGGGAGAGAAGGATTTTATGATCGACCGTGTCAACTTGAAGCGGCGCTTAAGTCTAACAAAACTAATGCAGTGATTTTTCCATCATCCATGGCAGATAAAATGTCATTGTTGACGCGGATAAGAGCAGTTTCCGTTCCATGAAATGGTTAGACTTGGTTCCAAGTCTGTGATCGTGGTTTTTTGTCTGCCTGAAGCCAATACGGCTCTGCAGTATCGCATTAAGTAGCGCCCTCTTGTGTATTAACCTCTTGTACACACCCTATTGCGAATTAGTCCAAAAGTGGACGGAACAATCTGATTGGTCGGAAAGCCTTCCATAACATGAATATTCAAACTAAACCTTCTACATGCAGTTGGAGGAGATGTACTCAACGATTCCATTTAAACTGTAGGTAAGACGTTTTTTGTAGAGAAGAAATTATGTATTTTATTTTGTGCTTTTTTACAACTCTAAGTTCTCATTAAATTTACCTATCATTTCAAATACTATTTACGTACCAAGCACTATACAAATTTAATATCGAATGAATATTACAGAAAGAATTTTAAGCGAGTGTAACCTGTTAGTAATAGACGCGGCCTACAAGGTTTTTGTGGCCTCCTGATTGGCCATCTCTCTAGCATCCGTATTATTATGTAAATTTTAGCTATGAAACATGAATATCCCACAAACACAAGAGGGTCAAGTCTGAGATCGCGAGTTAGGGCTGTGCATGTGATAGCCAGTAGGGGTAAACGGCGTTTTGCGTGGCTGATGCAGACAAAAATAACCGCGATCTCAGACTTGAAATCAAGTCTATGAAATGGTTTATAGGCTGACTGAAATGTGTCCGACAAGTTATTAGCACGAACATGGTCAGAGATCCGTGATGAAACAACTCGCTCGATTGTTTTTCCAAGGTACTTTAAATTCGCTACTGGTCGGTAATTTTTGAAAACTTCCTTGTCCAAATTGGGTTTCTTCAGGAGTGGTTTAACATGAGCAACCTTCTGGCTATCAGGGAAACAACCGGAAGCTTCCGGCGGAAGAAAGAGATCTGTTTACAATAATTGTGATATACTTAGCAAACACATCAATATTTTGTTTTATTAGCGAAGTTGGTACTGGATCAAGTTCACATGATTTTGATGGCGATTTCATGATGAGTTTCTTGATCTCCGTAACACTAGTAGGCTCATACATAGACAGTCTACAATGTGGATCCTTGCGTGACGGTGTTTGTGATAGAATGGCAGGTACTGGGGGAAAAGAACGACGGATATTCTCAATTGTTGTGACAAAAAAGTTTGAAAAAGCATTTGAGAGGTCCTGATCGGAGTGTGTAGATGGAAGCACTGGAGTTTTGGGTTTATGAAGCAGCTTTTCAACAATGTTAAAGAGTTTTTTCTGATCGCTAAAGCAGAAAACATGCATTTTCATCAAGAACATATCACGTAATATAAATAAAGATTCAAATTTGAGAAGCAAGTTGTTTCTGTACGAGTATTAAAACAAAATGTTCAAGACAAAAAGCTATCTATTTAAGAAGTGCATTCAGTGAAAAGCACAGAAACAATCATTTTTTTAAATTATAGACAAACAGTGTAAGGCCAAACTTTATTTGTGTTGAAAGATTTTTATCTCCTCTCATTCTATACTCAAAATGTCATTTAGTTGAAGTACATTTCTATGCATATATCAGGTTTCTACTTTTGCACACTTTTATTAAAAATTATGTAAATCACACTTTTAATCATTATGTACAAATATTTCATTTTTAAATGAAAACTTTTGATCTGATTTTAATTTAAAGGTAGTATACACGATTTGCTTTTGTTGTTTTTTCATAAATAAATGGATTTGGGGGTTAGTATTTTATAGCGTGTTAGCAAGTACCGTAACACTGACCTGTTTAAAGTTTTGTGTGCATAGATGCTGGGAAAACAGAGAGACAAAAATTATGTTCTAATACTAAGTAGTAGTCTGGTTCCCTGACCATACTTTAGACAAAATGGAGTAATGTGACAAACACATAACATGTCTAGTTTTTTTGTTTTTTTAAAGAAAATGCACAGACGAGGTATCTTATATAAGCCTTCAAGGCTATGTACGTTTTTGATACGCGATACATCACCGCACGCCGTAGGAGGGCGCTATCTCTACGAACCACTATCACAGGGGCTTGCTTTTCAATGGGAGATCGAAACGTCGAGTTGTAACTCCAGTTCTTTTCATAACTAATTACTACTTAGTTGAGCATTTCACATGGTGTCACCGCAATTTAGTCTTACCTATCCTCCTCACCATGCAAAGCTATACAAGTTTTACCTTTCCAAAGGTATAATGGGATCAAGAGTACTGGGACCCCGACCCCCCACCATGATTTGTTTGTAAGACTGCATAATCTCTATTACTAGTGACTGAATAGAGCACGGGTCCAATTTCACAGAGCTGCTTAGCTGAATATATTATTTAGCAAAATGTGTCTGCTAAAGCAAAAATAAACTGAGAACCAGCCAGAAGCAATATGCATTAAGTAAGTAAGTAAAACTTTATTGCTCCATAAAAAGGAAATTACGATACTCGCACATATCAAAAATACATTCACAATTTCAAGTTAAAAAATGTAAGAACAGATTAAATAATATAACCAGCCAACATGTTCATCCTACAGTAAAGTTTTTTGCACTGGGTATGAAAGAATTCCTATAACGGTTAGTCTTCAGCTGTGGGAGTCTCAGTCTGCCAATACCTCTCTCAAAGTAACTGAAGACTAATTGCGGTGACAACATGTGAAATTCTCTATTGAGTAGTAATTAGTTCTGAAAAGAACTGGAGGTTACATATACATTACATGACAATTTCTCTGGTAGCCGATTTTGATAAGCATAATTTTTCTCTGTTTAGCCTATTTGTGCGCTTATACCAGCAGATCTGTGACATTGGCCCTTGCTCTTTGGTGTCTTCAAGATAATTATATAGCCTGTGTTTGGCTAAGGTGACCCACAAAATATACCAGTAATTTATAAATCGAACGAATTTTGAAACGAAAAAACGCACTTGAGTGTGATTGACAACCGCCGGCGCCTCAACCCGTTATATATACAATACATTGTGTGGTCACTCGCAACCCGAGGATTAAAACGCCTTCTCTTAATTTGAGTTTTTAATTTACTGGTACTTATAATCATTGACGGATTATTTCGTTCAGTGTCTCAATGAAAGCTAAAAACTTCCTTAACCCCAGAGAAATACCAATTCAACATTTAAAACTATTTTGTACCGTCAAATCGGCCTAAACACGGGCAATTCATCTTTAACAAATGTGAATATGCCACAGGGGCCATTTTACTGCTCTACATACAAACAAAAAGTGTAGCAACAACAGGGACTCGTTACGTATAATGATAGTAAATTTTCAGAGTATAAGGAACAAGGTAGCAGATCTACAAATCCTCATTGATCAATATAAGCCAGATGTCATACAAGGGTCAGAAACGTGGCTTTCATCAGACATTAATACAGCCGAAATTTTTTCCGATTCATATGATGTCTTTAGGAAAGATAGGGAAAGAGGAATACATGGTGGAATATTACTCGCATGTAAAAAGGACTTGATTATGACTAGAAGGGAAGAGTTTGAAACAAAAAATGAACTCATGTGGAATCAACTTGAACTAAAAGGTCGTCACTCATTATTGCTTGGCACATATTATAAACCAAAACATGATGACAGAAACTCTGTTATTGGATTGGAGGAATCACTTGGTAAAATAGGCAGTAAAAATAAAGGGTACAATATAATTCTTGCTGGGGACTTTAATCAACCCAATATTGATTGGGAAGATTCTACGGTATTGTCAAACCATACTGCCTCTTCAGAGACTGCAAATTTGTTACTGGAAACTACAGCAGGTTTTGGTCTGAACCAGTGTGTTAAAGAACCTACAAAGAAAAGGAACATCCTGGATCTTTGTTTACAAATAATTCAAGCTTAGTTAGGGACATAAAAATAGTGGCGGGTATAAGTGATCACAACATTGTGATAGCTGACATAGACCTCAGAGCAAAATGGAAAAGGCAGCCCAGGCGTACATATTTTGTCCGTCGAAAGGCCAATGTCGAGTTGATAAATGATGAACTGAATGCTTTCCAGGTCAAATATTTTAGCACGGAAAATGCTACAGTTCAAGAAAAATGGGATGATCTTGAAAGGAAAATTAAATCTGTAATGGAAAAACACATTCCTCAGAGAATTGCAGCAAAACCGAATAGTCTTCCTTGGTTTAATAGAACACACCACAGATTGCGACGTAAGAAACAGAGAGCTTTTAACAAAGCAAAGGCAACTCGGGATAGTAATGATTGGGATACTTTCTTGTCTTGCCAAAAAGAACTGAGGAAGTCTCTCAATAAAGCGAAGCGTGAGTTTGTCTCAAATAATCTTACTACTGCAATGAAGGAAAATGTTAAACAATTTTGGTCTTATATGAAAAGAATACGGCAAGATAAAACAGGAGTGGCAGATCTCAATGTAAACAACAAAATCATCAGTGATGGGGGAGAAAAAGCGGAAGCATTAAATGCACAGTTTGTCAGTGTTTTACTCGCAGAGGAACAGGATGAAATCCCCATTAACTTGGCAGTGAGTACTGTTGATAATATAACAGATCTAGTTATTTATGAAGATGGGGTGTTAAAACAACTCAAACAACTTTTACCAAACAAAGCAGCAGGGACCAGACCAGTGGTACCCTCCCTGGTTCCTAAAAAATGTTTGCTGAGAAATTGGCACCCATACTTACAGATTTATTTCAAGCATCAGTTGATCAAGGTACTCTCACCTTACCAATGGAGGGAAGCTTAACATCTGCGGGATTTCAAAAGGGGATAAAGCTGCACCTGAAAACTACAGACCTGTCTCACTTACCCTAGTGTTATTAGCAAAGTATTGGAGCAGTACACTAATTCACTCTCATGTAATGGACCACTTGGAGCAGTTCAACATGCTACCGTCGACTTCACAACATGGATTCAGAGCCAAAAGATCCACTGAGCACCCAAAAGCTGATAGTTACAATTGATGACATTGCAAAAGCCTTAGAACTTGGGAAATCAATTCATATGGCTATTCTTGATTTTGCAAAGGCGTTTGATAAAGTCCCACATGAACGCGTCTTTTTAAATAAACTCCAGTATTATGGAATCAGAGGCAGTCTCCATAAATGGATTAGAAATTTTGACCTGTCGGATTCAAAGAGTAGTTTGTGTAGGGCAAACATTTTCATCACCAAGAGAAAGTTTTCATCAGGGGTGCCACAAAGGTACAGTCCTTGGGCCATTGCTAATTCTTCCTATATATTAACGACTTACCAGACCCTCCTAAAAACCACGTTCGTCTCTCTTCGCCGACTTGATTGTCTAAAGGATTTACACTACAGTTTCATCAGAAACCGACATGGACCTTCACTCACGCAAGCTGATCTGAAAATTTTGAGTCATGGCAAGATACATGGAAGATGAGCTTCAATCCAGCCAAGTGCTCCATCTTGAAATTTCTCGTAAAAAGAAACCCCCACATAGAGTAACAATACACATTCTACGACTCAAGTTCTCCATCAACCAAGTTCATATCCATGATTTGGGTGATCCAGCTGGGACAAACAAGCTTCACTGGGGGGAACATATGGCAAATAATATTTCTAAAGCAAATCGTACCCCTGGGGTTTCTACGTATAAATCCCTATGGTTTTGTCCCAAAGATGTAAAAGACAACTGCCTATAAAATGTTAGTTCGTCCTATTTTAGAGTATGCAACATTGTGCTCTGGGATCCCTACAAGAGAAGGGAATGGTAAATAAATTGGAAGGTGTACAAAGAAAGAGCTGCACGCTTCTGTACTGGGGATTATAAAAGGGAAAGCAGTGTCTCACAGATGTTGGTTGATCTCTGGAATGGGATAGCACTTGAAAATAGGGAGGGAGAAAAATAGGACTTGCACATGTTGTACAAAATTCAAATATAAGAGATGGTTGACTGGATTGACAAGGACAAATATATTAAGAATCTCACCTGCTGCTGGTTTAAGAAGAAACCACAACTATCATATTGAGATTCCATTTATAAGTAAGGATCAATATTCAGTACTCCTTTTTTCCTGACGGACTGGTAAGGCATGGAATAACCTGGACCACCATGTAGTTTCATCTACATCATATGAGAACTTCAAACAAAAGCTCAACACACTCTAGCATGCACGGGTTGCACCATAAAGTTAGCGACATGCGGACTAGATTCGCCCTGCTGACTAAAACTTCAGAAGATTCAGAAGAAAACACAGGAATGCACAAAAGAACAAAGGGAACAAACAGCAAGGAATGCGCTTGGTCAGATTCTCCCTGTCAGTATTGCAAAATAATAAGCATGGTTTATAAGAACAGCAACATGGCATCCAGTGGCTTCATTGTAAGCACTCGACCCTCTATCCAGTCAATATATATTACTGGATTTAAACAAATTCTATATAAAAAGGAGCAAAGATTACTTACATACACTTTTAAAAATGTGCGCGATATTAACAATAATGACACACATTTCCTTTCTCACATTTCTCTTATCAATGGGGCTCTCATTAGCTCACTGATCATAATGTAAACAATGCACTTGGTAATACATAGAGAAAGGAACGTAGATGGTGTGACATACGGGACATGCACTATCACCTAATAATCTGTTAAGGCGCTATGCCTATACACTTGATCCTGGGTCTCCAACTATTCTAGTAGTATGTTAGATGCCGGGTTTGGACCACTAATAAAAAGGGGACGTGATTTGGATAAGAATGGAAAAAAAAAAAAAAAAAAAAAAAAAAGTGGTGTTGGTGGTGGGAGGTGATTGAGAGGAGGGTAGA
>CM055831.1:12195399-12219152 GCA_029582265.1 Zoroaster sp. YZ-2022 | reverse complement strand
ATGGCTGGGGGGGGCCTGTTCACAGTGGCAACTACTGTGCAACTGCGCATGTAGCCCCTCAATTTGCTGCGCCAGATAGGAATTTATTTCGATTCAACACGGCTATAGCGACTGACGTTTGAAACCAAGCTGTGCTTCGCCTCGGAATCCCTTTGCAACATAGCCAACGGCAGGGCCTGTCGAGCCAAGTGCGCTCTGCCGCGCCGAATTTTGGTAGGGTCAATACGTCCAGCGCTCCTGCCGTGTCGAATCGAAAAAAATCGATTATTTTGAATTCGACCTCGGCAAGAGCGCGACGTTTGGAAATAGGCCTAAGTTTGCAATTGCAAATATGAGTTTTTCTTGAGCTTTCAGTTGGTATCTGGCACTTATGGAAAGCATACAGATCTTTCAAGTAAAAAGAAAAACAGCGCAATTTTTGTAGCCATACTTTATAAAAGCTCAGAAACTATGCATATTTAATTAGGCTGAGCAAAATTATCGACCAAAATTATCAAACAAAGTAACATTGTAAGCTTGATTATTTCAACCATCTATCATTTTGAAAATGTGGGAACACATATTAAGGACTGCCTTCCAAATGTCCTCTACTTAGTAGATTATTGGTAAAGACAGGTGAAATGGCATGGGGAAAAATGAAAATTTGATGGAAAATTTGCATATTCAAGTTGCGAATCATATAATTAGAGCTGCTAATTAGCTTAATTTGCATATTTCTAGAATGACAAATTCCTTCTTTTTTTGTGCAGATACAAAATACTGTCCAAGATAAATCCATGCCTGTAAAGTTTCAGCTAAAAGAACATTCTACAAAGTCCTGAAATTAGGTAAGCGCATATTAATTAGGCTGGACTTAGTCATTTTTTGGACATTGCACGCACCTGCAGATGTGGGTAAATTGAACAAATTTCAGTATTTTTGACAACCCTTTGGGTCAAAATACAACAAATCTGGTAATACTGACATTGGGACTTTACATTAAAATACACCATAGCGTTCTCCTCAGAAAAATGTAAACATTTTGGCTCTGCAATACTTATTTTCTTTTAAAAAAAACATGTAAAATTGGAATAAAGTCATTGGTTTTAACCTTAATTTTGCCATATTACATTAGGGTTTTCCGGCGAATAAACGATATCTTTAAAATTTATTTCTCAAGAACCGCTTACCCGATGTTGAAAATGTTAGTACCAAAATAAAGCCATCTCAGTGAGGTGTCTTCATAGAATCAAAAATTAAATGGCATGTGTAATGTATGCTTATTTTTGCAAAGTGCTCTACCTGAGTCAACGTCAATCGCGTAACCGTCCAAAGCCAAGTTGCCCAACGACATGCATGGTGAGTGCTGGTATCACCGGCGTTTTTGGTAACAGGCTAAGAAGTGCATCCAACCTTGCACCTTCCAGCAATCTTCCAGTAACCATGACCAGGAAACGGGCAGACCAGCCACTAGAGGCGACAAGCACGGCTGGTCATCATGAGGGTCGCCTATTTTACATAACTGATCGAGTCAGTGGTTCAAGATTTCTAATCGACACTGGAGCAGAGGTTAGCGTCTGGCCGTCAACGGCCCAGGAACGACGCACACCCAGCAAAGTCACCCTCCAGGCAGTTAACCAATCCTCGATCGCGACATATGGTGAGAAATCCCTCACGCTCAATCTTGGTTTACGACGAGTATATCGCTGGATTTTCATAGTCGCTGACCTTCCAACACCCATCCTCGGTGCTGACTTTTTGCGACATTTTGGTTTGTTGGTCGACGTCAAGCATCATAAGCTCATCGACACCACCACTCAGCCTTTCCGTCAATGGAACTGTCACCTCTACACCCTCAGTTTGTCCAATGTATGTCAAGACCGACAGTACAACTCGTTTTGACAGTCTTCTTCAGCAGTTTCCTGACATCACATGACCAGTGTACGACGAGACCGCAGTCAAACACACAACGACACATCACATCGAAACCCGTGGCCCACCAGTGTTCGGCTCGACCACGTTGTTTAGCAGCACCTGATCGCCATGCAGCAGCAAAGGCCGAGTTTGAACATATGTGCGAGCTGGGAATTGTAAGACCATCGAGCAGTAACTGAGTAGTATGTGCTGGGCACACTATGGATTGTGGGAGCAGGAGGTGGGATTGAGGTGGGATTTCCCACCTCCACATTTCCCACCTCCTGCTCCACCACAACCATAGTGTGACACGGGCAAAAAAATCGTCGCCCATTGCACCAACACGTCTGGGCGCGCGCGTGGAGTGCCCTCCTCCTCCTCCTCCTCCTCCTCCTCCACACAAACTGCACACAAAATACTGCACAAAATACTGCACACAACTGCACTACCCTCCACACAAACTACAAAATATTATATCTCCGTCCACTTTTGCCGCACTGGTGACAAGCATACTGCACAGCAAAATACTGTTGAATCTCTGATGCTTAATCTCCACACAACCGAAACGGAAGAAATAGTTTATATATAGGCCTTAACTTCCATTTCGCCGCTCATTTCGCTGCTCATTTGCTCATTTTGCTGCTCATTTGTCCCATTTCTGGCCATCACTCATTTCGCTGCTCATTGCTGCTCATTTGCTCATTTTCGCTGCTCATTTGCTCATTTCGCTGCTCATTTGCTCATTTTGCTGCTCATTTGCTCATTTCGCTGCTCATTTCGCTGCTCATTTGCTCATTTCGCTGCTCATTTGCTCATTTTGCTGCTCATTTGCTCATTTCGCTGCTCATTTGCTCATTTCGCTGCTCATTTGCTCATTTCGCTGCTCATTTCGCTGCTCATTTGCTCATTCTCACGCTGCTCATTTGCTCATTTTGCCTCATTTGTATTTCGCTGCTCATTTGCTCATTTCGCTGCTCACTCTGCGCTGCTCATTTGCTCATTTCGCTGTTCATTTCTCATTTGCTCATTTCCATTTCCCGTCATTTGCTCATTTCGCTGCTCATTGCTCATTTCGCTGCTCATTTGCTCATTTCGCCGCTCATTTGCTCATTTCGCTGCTCATTTGCTCATTTCGCTGCTCATATGCTCATTTCGCTGCTCAATTGCTCATTTGCTCATTTTGCTGCTCGTTTGCTCATTTGAAGAGCCTGGTTTGCTCATTTCGTTTCGCTCATTTGCTCATTTTGCTTGCAAATGACCAGCGAAATGAGTAGTTATAAGCTTATATATAAACTATTTCTTCCGTTTCTTGTCAATCGGAGATTAAGCATCAGAGATTCAACATGAATGTTATTTCTGCTGTCAAACCGCATGCAGAACATGTACATAATGAAGAGAAATCTAAATGAGCAGCGAAATGAGCAAATGAGCAGCGAAATGAGCAAATGAGCAGCAAAATCAGCAAATGAGCAGCGAAATGAGCAAATGAGCAGCGAAATGAGCAGCGAAATGAGCAGCGAAATGAGCAAATGAGCAGCAAAATGAGCAAATGAGCAGCGAAATGAGCAAATGAGCAGCAAAATGAGCAAATGAGCAGCGAAATGAGCAAATGAGCAGCAAAATGAGCAAATGAGCAGCGAAATGAACAAATGAGCAGCGAAATGAGCAATGAGCAAGCGAACAGCAAATGAGCAGCAAATGAGCAAATGAGCAGCAAATGAGCAAATGAGCAGCGAAATCAGCAGCGAAATTAGTAGTTATAGGCCTATATATAAACTATTTCTTCCGTTTCTTGTCAATCGGAGATTAAGCATCAGAGATTCAACATGAATGTTATTTCTGCTGTCAAACCCCATGCTTGTCACCAGTGCGGCAAAAGCTTTGACGGAGATATAACCCACGTGGAGCATGCAGAACATGTACATAATGAAGAGAAATCTAAAATGGATGAAGTTGACGATGATTCTGAAATTAAAGCTATCCAATCTGACAATTCTGACATCGATAATTCTGAACCCGATGTTAAAAAGCGTAGATTTGAAGATTCGGAAATAGAAACTTGTGAAACTGAATCTACGCAGGATGAAGACGAAGATTTCGAGGAAGATGATTCAGAATCCGATACGGAGGTGGAATATGACGAATCATCGGAAGAGGATGAGTCTAGTTCTGAACTGGAAGACAATGCCACTTTTCGAGACTGGTTGGAAGAGGCTAAAGTGGCTACTGAAGAGATGTGGGTGAAAATATAAAAAGTACGTCAACGGGGGTATGAGTGAAGATCAAGCCAAGGAAAAGCCAATAGGAAAACCCTTTGGGCAGTCAAGCGAATCTTTTTCAACAAATACAAGGATTTTTGTCAAGTTACCTACATCTGAAAGATAATGGGACTCACTCAGGATATTGGTGAAGATCTGAAGAAAAGTAAATAAAGGCATGGAAGTAAACAAAGCTCTGAACAGAGTAATGCCTAAACACCATACCAAATTTGACGGACTACTACTTCAACTAAATGAGGATGAAGAGAACGAGGATGAAGAGAACGAGGAAGAGTGATAATGAAAGACCAGATGTTTCAGAAAGACTACTGTAATTAAAATAAAAAAACATCTATAATAGTGTTTTTTGGTAGGAATAAAAAAATCTATAAAATAACCACCTCTGTTAGTCTTACAGTAATCCTTTATGGTTATTTTACACTATTACGTTACATCAAGGGCAGTGACAACTTAATTTCGAAGAAAATGAGTGCCTCTGCATGGGTTCTAAACTTCTGGGTGACTTTCTATTCATCTTTAAATAGACAGTGTATTGTGAAGCGGGCCGTTGTTTCATGTAAGTTAGACAACTGTATTATGAGCCCTAATATCCGACTTCATTTACGGTTTCGTTGACAGTACACGCAACGAAATTCCAAGTTCCTGAGCAGTTCATTGAAGCGGAAATATAATCCAAAACACTTCGTCCCATGTGCTCGGTATGATCGAGTGAGATGTGTAATTCTATCGTGTTACATTTATTGCAAGGAGTGTAGACTCTTAATCCCTGTAAAATTCAGTGTGAGTTGACTTTCTTTTAATTCTGTTATATTCCTTATAATTCACTTGACTATCTATTGATTACCCTAGTTCTATACATCCCTCATCATTTCCTCTCCCCAAAATCACCATATAACGTGTACAAAATTGACAAGCTAAGTCCAATAGATATTTGATTTACATTGTTTTTATATAGGATTCTTGTTTAATGTATTTTCTTGGTAATTATTAATACTTTGAGTTATAATAATTTTTGAGTTTTCTTTATATAGTGATTTGTATCGGTTATCCATTCATTGTTACGTGAATTAAAAAAAAAAAAGTGAATAAAAAAATAATAAAAAGAGTTGAATGTGTTCTTTTGTGTTTATATTTTTGTGTCATTATGTCTCAACTTGCCCGAAATCATCAATATGCATGCTGCGCTTGCGCACTACTCCCTCCACCACACAAACTACACACCTCCAGCATGCTGCAACGGCACTACCCTCCACCACACAAACTGCACACCTCCACCTTTAAATTCATCTCAACTTACCTGAAATCATCATCAATATGCATAGCTGCGCCAGGCTTCTCCCTCCACCACACAATTTTGTGTGCAGTTGTCCAGTGAGGTGAGAAAAGTGCAGTTGTGTGCAGTATTTTGTGTGCAGTTGTGTGGAGGAGGCATTTTGTGTGCAGTTGTGTGTGAGGAGGTGCGCAGTTGTGTGCAGTATTTTGTGTGCAGTATTTTGTGTGCAGTTTGTGTGAGGGGAGGAGGAGGAGGAGGAGCACACCTCCACGCGCGCCCAGACGTGTCTCACGCGCGCGCGCTCAGACGTGTTAGTGCGCAATGGGCGACGATTTTGCACTTAAAGCACATCACACTATGGATTGTAGGAGTCGGAGGTGGGATTGAGGTGGGAAATCCCACCTCAATCCCACCTCAATCCCACCTCCGACTCCACCACAATCCATAGTGTGATGCGGCACACATACTACTAACTGGGCATCACCACTGCACATGGTGCCTAAGAAGACGCAGGGTGACTGGAGGCCATGCGGCGATTATCGGGCGCTCAACCGAGCTACAGTTCCCGACTGTTATCCCATCCCTCACTTACAGGATTACACAGCAGGTCTTCAAGGGAAAAAGGTATTTTCCAAATTAGATCTTGTAAGAGCCTACCATCAAATACCTGTGGATCCAGCCGACATTCACAAAACTGCCATCACAACCCCCTTTGGGTTATTCGAGTTTGTGCGCATGCCTTTCGGGCTACGTAATGCCGCACAGACATTTCAACGGTTTATAGATGAGGTGCTGCGTGGGTTACCTTTCATCTACGCCTATATCGATGATATACTTGTAGCTAGTGAGACGATGGAAAAACACGAACAACATCTGCAAATTTTGTTCGCACGCTTGTCTCGGTACGGAGTCATCATCAACCCGGCCAAATGTCAATTTGGTGCGTCATCCCCTGACGTTCCTCGGTCACACCGTCAATGACTGTGGTATCCGCCCACTGGACGAGAAGGTGAAGGTGATTCGGGATTTTCCGATCCCAGATTCGCTACGCAAGTTGAGAGAGTTTTTGGGGCTCATCAACTTTTATCGCCGGTTCATCCCCCATTGTGCTGACATTGTGCAGCCACTGACTGACATTCTGAAATGCACGAAGAAGAACAAGGAAATCACACTTGACGATGCAGCACTAATGGCATTTGGTCAGGTGAAATCTGCCTTAGCTAATGCAACTCTTCTTGTTCATCCGCAGTCAACCTCACCCATCTGCCTCATGGTTGATGCATCAGATGCAGCAGTGGGAGGAGTTCTGCAGCAACTGGTTGACGATAAATGGGAACCCATCTCATTTTTCTCTAAGCGACTGCAGCCAGCTGAGGTGAAATACAGCACTTTCGGTCGTGAGTTGCTCGCTGCCTACTTGGGGATACGACATTTTCGGCACTCTGTGGAAGGCAGACTGTTTTGTATATACACAGACCACAAAACCATTGACTTACTCTTTTCAACACGACCCCGACCGCTACTCCCCCAGGGAAATACGTCATCTGGACTACATATCCCAGTTCACCACAGACATTCGACACATAAATGGAAAGGAGAACACTGTAGCCGATGCTCTATCTCGGCATGGGGTGAATACAGTCACCACACCTGCACAGATAGATTTTGATAAAATCGCCAGGGCGCAAGATGAGGATGAGGAACTTCAACAACTCCAGACATCTACTTCAACTTTGCAGTTCGAGAAGATTCCGCTCCACACCTCCGACGGCAGTATCATAGTTGACGTTTCTACTGGCACTGCGCGTCCTTACATCCCTAAGGCATTTCGTCGTCTAGTTTTTGACACCTTACACAACTTGTCCCATCCAGGCATCCGAGCTACACAGCAGTTGGTTACTGCACGTTATTAGTGGCCCGGCATCAACAAAGATGTAAGAGCTTGGGCAAAAACTTGTCTTTCCTGTCAGCGATCCAAAGTACATCGACACGTCAAGTCTCCTCTCGGCACGTTCTCAACGCCGGATGCCAGGTTTGATTATGTTCACATCGACCTGGTCGGACCACTACCTCCATCAGGGGGTTATACATATCTGCTGACTTGTGTTGATCGATATACACGCTGGCCGGAGGCTATACCGATTTCGGACATCTCAGCTGAGACAGTGGCACGAGCTTTTGTGTCGCGTTGGGTCGCAGTGTTTGGAGCACCGTCTACTGTGACTACAGATCGTGGGCGTCAGTTCGAGTCGGCATTGTTCAAGTCTCTCTCAGGTTTTCTCGGATGCAGACACACTCGGACCACTTCTTATCATCCGGCCGCAAATGGACTAGTGGAGCGATTCCACCGTCAACTAAAGTCATCCCTGAAAGCCCATGATAGCCAACGTTGGACTGAGACACTCCCAGTAGTATTGCTTGGGATTCGTACTGCGGTGAAGTCTGACCTTGGGTGTTGCGCTGCTGAACTTGTGTTCAGTACCACCATCAGATTACCTGGAGAATTTGTAACAACAAGCCAGGTTTACAGTGACTCGGAGCCAGACAATTATATTCATCGACTCCGACAACACATGGCCAGTTTGCAGCCTACACCAGCCAGAACCCAACAACGACAGTCGCCAAGTTCATCCTGAGTTGTCAACATGTACGCATGTATTCGTACGTGTTGATGCGGTGAAGAAACCGCTGCAACAGCCATATATGATGGTCCCTTTGAAGTAGTTCGTCGAACTGACAAGTTTTTCATTGTCAATCGGAATGGAAAACACGACAGTGTCAGCATCGACCGTTTGAAAGTGGCATTCATCGAGGCAGTTTCAAGCCCTCTCACTTCTCCATCAACGACGAAGTCGACAACCACCACCATTGCTAAAGACAACACACTAGCGACAACGTCTCCAACATTGACTGATATGACATCCGAGTCATCACTGCCCATCATGACACAACCAGAGGTTCGCAAGACTCGTTCAGGGAGATGTGTGCATTGGCCAAAGCGTTTTGTACAGATGCTAGACAACGGTTGAAAATCAACACACAATAATTGTGCATCATTCAGTTTTCTACATGGCAACCCCCTTTTTTTTATACATCGATTGTTATCATCGATCTCAGATTTATAATCATCGATCTTGGAGGGAGCTAGTGTAGTAACCTTGTTTTATGACATTCCTTGTAAATACTCTTGGAACCTGTACGCATGCGCACCATGTACACGGCGCACATTCTTTTGAATCTGGATTCCAGACGACTTTCATACATGTTGTGCCATGCAGGAAAAAGTACTCTAACTTACACTCTCTCTGCGCGGTTTTCTTCGGAAACGATCAACACGTGTGAATTTTTGAGTGATAACCCTGTTTTTTCCACAGTTTTCTACGGAACTACGACAACTTTTACAATTCGTCGTCCTTCTAAATATTGACTGTTATACTGTGAATTTGTGGTTTGTGCTCGCCGAGGTTTTCATCAGTTTTGGACCGCGTTTTTGTGGAACTAGAAAACGAGCTTTCCGGACCAATATACGTGTGCAGTGATTGCATACGTAACACGTGTAACACGGGTGCCGCACCATCCAGCGTGGGGAGCAGTTTTTCGTACCGCTGTTCGGTGGCGGTGGACGATTGAAGCCCAGACAAAAGATACTGACATTGTTGGTAAGTGGTTATAACTTTTATCTACAAACAGCATAACCTCTTCACCTTCCACAAAAGCGAGTTTTTCACTATTTTTTGAATTTTTCCTATCACCAGTGGATGTTTCATCGTTGAAAACAGACATTATTATGCACACTTAATTGGAGGTGAGTCTGGGCAATGACAAATTTACGAGAATCTTTGATTTAAAAATAAGCATTTTAACCGGCTTCAGACTAGACATGTCAGATGTGTTGTAACGCGTTGGTTGATGCATACAGCATGCAGATAGATTGATGACAGTGCAGTCAGTAATGTGTACGGTATGGGCGCCAGTGAATGGTACTAGTACTTTAGTTTAAACGTTGGGACTAATTTAGCGGGTACCCGGTTTTATGTAAACAAAGTATGCTTATGTGGGTTTTTCCTCCATGACTCTTTTGAAATACTTAGTGGTAAATAGTCTGTAACGTTAGGAGACTCAGAGTGAAGCCTAGGCATGAGTACGATTAGTTGAATTTAAAAAAAAATGATGCTAACGTTAGATGTGTTATCAATAGGCTATAGGATGTACTCAGTGTAATTTCTAATGTTAGCTCTGTGAAATTAAATAATTGATTTTTAAAATTTAAACAAACAAATGGTCTGAACAGTGAACAACAATGTTTAAGGGCTGAAAACATTAAAAACATTAGTAATAGCTGGACATGTCTACCAATGTCATGCATGTATAATACATGGAGGTACATGTACTTTGTAAATTATGTATGTCGCAATATTCTCCAACAAGTCAGAGTTTATTAGCAAAGGTAACATTTTAAATAATTTTGGTTGACACTAATAATATTTACAACAACAATCATGACATTTAGGGAAAACTTATAGCTTTGCATGGTGAAGAAGATAAGTAAGATTATTAGTGGTGACACCATGTAAAATACGCTAGTGAGTAGTAATTAGTTCTGAAAAGAACTAGAGGTTACAACTTGACATTCTTCGATCAGTATGCTCTGATCGTCCTCATCAGGATTTACTACTCAATAGAGAATTTCACATGGTGTCACCGTAATTAGTCTTACTTAATCATGAAATTTAACGAATATCATTTATGATACTCTTTTCAGAATTTGTGATCACATGAAATCATGAATGGTTTTGAATACAACAAAATAAAACATGCTTATTTTGAGTTTAATTTTCTTTTCACAGCTGATCTTCCTACAGATGGAACTCCTCAATTCTGGTGTGGCGATGGTTTGATCACTTTATGGGAACATTGCAAACAGTAGGATTAAGCTGCAAAGGTAAGAGTTATGTCATATTAGGAAACAGTCCGGCAGTGGGTTAGAAATGAACAGACTTTACAGATATTTTTATTGTTTTAAGTAGCAAACTCTTTGTATGTGTAAACTGTACCATGAAATTGCTGTAAAGGGAAGTTACAACAATGGTAAATCTAAAACCTATAAATCAATCATCCTGAGAAATGATTTGGTTTTCATGTTAGAGAAAAGAGGAATCGTTGTCAAAAACGGAAAACATGTAACAGTTTTTGTTTATATTTTTACAAGGATGTGTTAGTACCATATACCAATGTACATGTACATTTCCTTTATTTTATATTGCATTTTTAGATACATGGACCCCAAAATGTAAGTAAATAGGCCCTGAACTATTTGACCAATGAAAGATTTTCTAGAGATTTGATGTAACAATGAAAACCACAAATAATACACGAGGTAGTGCATCCCATGTGTATGTATACATACATGTACATATGTGTAAAACAATGTTTTTTCTTATTTTGACAGATCTTTATGCATGCCCTTATTCCTGGTATTGTGGTGGTGTGATGGCACTGCATGATGCTTAACAACTTTTGCAGAGGATCTTTCATTCCGTGAACTTCACGTCCTGCCATGTTGAATTCAGTATGTACCAGCTTGCCACCTTATGGCACCTCCAGTAGACCAATTTCTACTTTATACATACATGTAAATGTAGCTTTGGGCTGATGTTGATTCCAGAGAAACTTCAGTAAATTCAGTAAATCAGGAGTACAATGTCTGTGTCAAAACAGCATGGAGTCAAGGAGTTAAACAATTGTAATATCTTGAGTGTAGGGAAAACTGAACAATATCCGTACTATTGCGCAGGATTTATGTGTAAAAGAGGATGTGAATGATAAATCTGATGTCGCGCATATCTGCAAACATTTGAACTAAACCTGTCATAAATCAGTGCACTATGACGTTCAAGTTAATCATCATTGCCAAGGCCTGACGGTATCTAGGGCTCTGCTCTCTTATTTTTCATCCTTTTGGAGCTAAACACTGTTCTTCAGTACATCATTGTTATGATTCAAAATATTCTTGAAAATATTTTTCTGTGTACTCACCTAGGCCTAATATCAGTGCTGCTTAGTTTATAGTTATACCCATGAACTTATTTTGTGTGGGCTGGGTGAAACAACTTTTGTGGTATCAAAAACGTAAGCACTTAATGTGATTAAACTTGCATAGCCAGGTTAATTTATGATGTATTATTTGAAAATAAAGGGTTTTTATGCACTGTTCATTACCTGAAAGTTATGTTCGCATAAAGACTGCAGACTAGATTGAGGTAAACAAAGACAGATATGACATGTGAATATAAAGATTGTACCCATCTCTACCAAACATCTCAAAATTAACATGTGACAATGTTGCCAGAGAAAATATTATAGGGCTGTGATTCCTTTTTAAAAATTACTGTTTTTGTGATAGTAAAAAGAAAACAACTGGAAGTTAGGAAAAGAAAATTGAAATAAATGTAAGAAGATCTGTGAATCCAAACTACTCCCATGACTTATTTATTGTATGTGTAAAACTGTACCATGAAATTGCTGTAAAGGGAAGTTACAACAATGGTAAATCTAAAAACCTATAAATCAATCATCCTGAGAAATGATTTGGTTTTCATGTTAGAGAAAAGAGGAATCGTTGTCAAAACGGGGAAAAAACATGTAACAGTTTTTGTTTATATTTTTTTACAAGGATGTGTGTTAGTACCAAATACCAATGTTGTACATTCCCTTTATTTTTATATTGCATTTTTAGATACATGGACCCCAAAATGTAAGTAAATAGGCCCTGAACTACTTGACCAATGAAAGATTTTATAGAGATTTGATGTAACAACGACAAACTATTCATTATCGTGAATGTATTGTATGTAAAATACATGTACTCAACGTGTGTGTATTGTATATGTACTGTGATTATTACTGTGCTCAATATTGGCACGATTTGTATGTATGTGTACATGTACGGTACATACGTACATGCGCGCTGTAATACGACTATGCACACACATGATGCAGACTAGTCGCGCACTGTGTAGATTCACGTAAGCACACGATCCATATTTTAGGACTGAAAAAGTCGTTTATATTGAAAATTTCCGTCATTGCCCACGAATCAAACAAGCTAAAAGATATGAAATATGTAGTTTTCTAAATGAATGCGTCTTCATTTTCCATTAAAAAAATTCTAATCAATAAAAAAGTAATCATTTTTCAACGTTATATAATTCGAGTGATATACTTTTATTGACCATTTCGCGACGCTTTTTACACACAAATCTCCTCAAATGTTTAATTGCATTGAAGAAAAAAATCAACAACGGCAAAAAAAATATAACTTTTAATGGTTAAACAGGTCAACAAAGTGGTTTCAATTGATTGTGGGGGTGTGGGAGTGTGTAACCACAAAAGTCAAGTCATGAAACCCAACAGACAGTTAAAATAAATATGTATTTCATTGTTTTATTAGCAATTTACAAGCACCCATACAACTCTTTGATTCTTTCAATGTCTAACAATTTATGTACAAAATGGCATCTGATCTTTAGGTTGTAATTCTGTAATATGGATGCAGCTACAGACATTTTGCCAATCATGTGTACAACCTTGAAAATGTAAAAATCAATGTAGAATTTGTTTTCGAATTTTATAAATTATTTTTAATTATTTGCAGTATAGGTGAAAACAAAGACAGTTTATAAGCATGTCACAATAAGGAGATGCTTGATTACCTTTACTTCCTCCCTGAACACCTAGTGTTTGTTCAAACAAACACTCAAGCTCTAGTTATCTCATTGATACTGTGAACAATGAACTCAAATCAGTTGCCAACTGGTTCAGAGTCAATAAGTTGTCCCTCAATGTTGCTAAAACCAACTATATGTTGTTCAGTAATTCTGCCAATTTTCTTCCCAATGAACTAATAATTAATGATTGCATCATTAAAAGAAATGATTGTTGTAAATTTTTGGGATTGTTTATTGACTCTGGATTAACATGGAAAAATCATATTGATCATATTTGTAAAATTATTGCTAGGAACATTGGTGTGATTAATAGGATCAAACATTTTATTCCCTCATCTTATCATAACTATGGAATACTCGCATGGGGAAATAGCTCTGTCACTAATTTAAACAGGTTACTTCTTCTACAGAAGAGAGCTTTACGTGTAATTAATTGTACTGACTTTCATGCACATACTGACCGCCTTTTCATTAAACATAGGACTTTAAAACTTAGAGATTTATATTTTCATCAGCTTGGGTCCCTCATGTTTCAATCAACCTGCAACACCTTACCATATTCAATTAACAGTATATTTACCCAGAATTATGAAATCCATTCTCATTTCACTCGTCAAGCTTCCAATTTTCACATCCCATCTATTCGAACTTCATTTGCTCGCACAACCATCACATATGAGGGCCCCAGGCTTTGGAACACATTTACTGATGAACTTAAAGCATCCAAAAATATCCACATTTTTAAACGTGTGTTTAAATCTATCTTGTTGAAACCATGTTTTGCATTTATATAACATTCCACGCTGACCTGTTTAAGTCTGTCTGTTCTGTTCATTGTATTGTTTGTGTATTACTTGTGTATGTTTAAGTAACTATTTATTTTATATTTATTTATATATTTAAATATATATTTTTTCATATATATGCAGCATGTACATGTACATTGAGCCCTATTACATGTTGGTATATCCATGGAACCTCATTATGCAGTGGGCCCATGGTACAATGGACATTATCTTCTTATTTCCGGCTCAATGCACATGTATGCTATGGGGCCCATGTTTACAAGCTTTGCTTCTTTATTATTATTATTATTATTATTATTATTATTATTATTATTATTATTATTATTATTATTATTATTATTATTATTATTATTATTATTATTATTATTATTATTATTATTATTATTATTATTATTATTATTATTATTATTATTATTATTATTATTATTATTATTATTATTATTATTATTATTATTATTATTATTATTATTATTATTATTATTATTATTATTATTATTATTATTATTATTATTATTATTATTATTATTATTATTATTATTATTATTATTATTATTATTATTATTATTATTATTATTATTATTATTATTATTATTATTATTATTATTATTATTATTATTATTATTATTATTATTATTATTATTATTATTATTATTATTATTATTATTATTATTATTATTATTATTATTATTATTATTATTATTATTATTATTATTATTATTATTATTATTATTATTATTATTATTATTATTATGGTTTATTAAAAATCTGTTTCATTGTAGCCTACTGGCTGAATTACAAGACAGTTTACATTAAAAATATAAAGAATACATACAAATTAAAATTAAGTAAACAGTATGAACCAAATAAAAAATGAATCTAAAAAAGAAATCAGTCAGGTACATACAAGGTACATAAAATATTGCACAGCAAAAAGCACACTCATCATTATCATTATTATTACCATTATTATTATCAAAGGGACATGAGAAACCACATTAAAAATTCTATTACAAATTTATTACAAAAAATTACAAGGATGGTGGGAGTGAGCTGAGAAAATGATTGACAAGTCTGTTGAAATAGGGGACTGGACTGTTACTAAGAAGAGCTGTTTTACATGTTACTTCATGAAGAGTTCTTTTAATTCTGAGATTCATAGAATGAGAGCTTTTGGATTTGACAAACCATTCATTAAATTTATTTGAGTTGTATAATTTTAATGCAAAAGTAGTACAAAGCGTGATTCTTCTAATATATAAAGGTTCCAGACCCAGGGTAGTTAATGCTTGATTATAATGAGTATATTTGTTACCTAAAATGATGCGAGACGTTCTTTTTTGGATGGTTCTAATTGGTCAATGGGTCCCTCTGCAGTATCACCCATATCTTTCACTTTTACTTCATATTGTAATTTTTTTTTATTTCTTTACTTATTTCACTACTTTCTATTGTTATTGATGAATTTTGATACTGTGGAAAAATAAATGAACCTTGAATGAAATCTCAAAATATCGGCAAGGGTCAAATGACGGACAGATTTCCGTAAAACTCTATTGAAAGGTAAATCAACATTATTTATTCAGATTCAGGGAAAAAAGTCAGAAGGTCAAAGGTAAAATTTTACAGAATCTTCTGTTCGTTGGACACTGTTTTTGTTGCAATTCAGGGGTATGAAAATGTATGAAAATTTAGATATTAAACCGTTTCGCTTTTTTGCCCTGTCACGTTAATGGTATGGCCTACAATGAACGTCAAGTCTCGGAGACCCTTCCTCTTCCCCTGTGCGCACGCTGATGATTTAGTTGCGCTAGCGCCCTCTGTTGGTGAAGTATGCGTGTTAATGTTTTGCACACGCATGCGCTAGAATTCCATTCATAAATATTGTCAATAGAATTAGTCTAATAGAATAATCAGAATGCAGGAGTTGTTGTTTGGCATAGTCTAAGACAGATGTGTATACTGAGTTGGCCAATACAGACAATGTTGTGTTCGACTATCATCTGCCTCCGGTGACAGTTATCAAAGAGTCAAACCATGACAGTATAATTATGTTCAAACCGATAAGAGTTCAAACCGATAAGAGTTCAAACCGATAAACTGCGATACAAGTAGAGGGCGGTAAATTTCAGACGATGCATATGCTCAATAGTGACCAAAGTCATGCGCCAAGTTCATCTGTTCAACAAAAGTTTGAGGTCCATACATTTGAGGGATTGTGTAAAAATGGTCCAATATCATGACCTGGGGCCTTGACTACCAACTTCGAGTGTTTTGGATACAAAGTCACTCGGCCCTGTGATCCTAATTTGCTTCCAAGCGTAGGCCTCTTTTCCAACGCTTGCCGTGTTTTCACTAACTCTACGGGTTTCTGGACTGTCCACATTAAAATGAACTTAAACTGCTTTTTTAAATATGATATTTTAAAATAAAGGTGTTTTTAAAGGATATTTTAACAATTTGTATTTAACATAAGTTTAGTAGGAAACTTTGTGGGTTACCCCACAAAGTTTCCTACCATGTACATACAAATGGCAAGTCAAGACTTGATTATGAAGAACAAAAAGTGGACAACTAATTTTCGCTATTTTGGCAGTCGACGAAAAGTATAATTAACGTTTCCACAATGCATCAAACACATTTATTTTTTTACTTTTCCACTTTCTTTGAAGCAGAAGATATAAATGAACGTAATGTGTAAACCCAATTTTGTTTCAGTTAATTTTTCGACAATCAGAAATTTTTCCTTTCTCCTTCACTATGGTCTCAAAGTGAATATCTGCTTTCTTACAACCATATAGACAGATCATGTGTTGTACACTGAATGGAGGCAATGGCTTGATGACCTGGGGTGAAAGAAATGCTATCCCATGTGTGAACTTATTTATTACATTTCTTTACCCAGGGTATGCCCAAATACGGTTTAAAAATGGTAACCATTGTGGCTCTGCATGCATTACAAATTACTACATACACGTACAAATACAATACTAAAAATAAAAGCATGTGGAAATTAATGCATTGTAAAACTATTATAACTATTAAACAATATCGCTAAACAGACTTTTACTCAGGTAAAGTATTATTGACTGAACATTTTACGAAGTTCAGATTTAAATGAGGTTAGGAGAAGTCATGGTTCTCAATTGTACATGCAAATTATTCCATATAGGCCTAATTGTGCCAGTTACAGCAAAACTAGTGGCACAACATTTTTTTCGCAAAAAGGAATTTAATGTGTGTCCAAGAATTATAAGTTTCTAGGTCATGAGTTTCAGATGAACCAGGCGTTTCAAAAAGAATGGTCGCGCACAATGTTCACAGCAGTTCGAAATAAAGTGAGGAGTTTCTCTGCTTTTCTAGAACGATGATCACAGTTTTTAATATCGATTTAGGTACAATGGCGCCCTCATGTGAATAAGTATTATAATAAAAACACTATTAGGACTTGGGTTCTGAATTAATCATGTTGTTTTACAATCTATTGGATTTGTTCCTCATTATTGTACTTCCCATTGTTCGCATTTCAGTTTTTCCCACACGTCCCCTCGAAAATTGTATTCACTGTGTGTTTTGTATTTATTATGTTTAAAGGGAAGGTACAGCATGAGTACCAGTCACATACGTTAACCGTTTAGTTGTATAGACATTATATCATTAAGTTTAACAACGCAATACTGGATTATGTTTTACAAAAGATTGCTGTCCGGCAACCTTTTGTAAATTTGAGATAACAATTCATATTTCAAACGAATGATTTTTCAGGATGATTGATACGTGTACCAACCTTAAAGCAAGTAAATATTTCTCGATAATAATTAGTTTGATAAAATGAAAGATCTGTAGGCCTAGTTCGTTCTTGTCAATAACACCAAATCCAGTTATTAATATACCAAAATGTACTGACCATGTATACTCGGAGGTTGTCACGAGCAGCCCCAACCAATCAGAAGCCTTATCTGAAAGATCAGGAACTATAATGGGACAGCTTGGAGCAAATTGCGAGGATTTAAAATTTGACCTCTATGTCATGTCTACTAACTAGGGCTGAGATAATAATAATAATAATGTGTGGATTTATATAGCGCACGTATCCACCAACTAAGTGGTGCTCAAGGCGCATTATATTATTATCCCTGCTCATAAGGCTCATAAGGCTCATAAGGCTCATAAATCATTCCTGAAACCATCTCAGCCATTTCTAGCGCATATAGAGCAAACCAACTCTGCCTTCACAGGTACCAATTTAACCCCTGGGTGGAGAGAAGCAATTATGATTAAGTGTCTTGCTCAAGGACACAAGTGTCACGGCCGTGATTCGAACCCACATTCTGTTGCTAACACCAGAACTTGAATCCGATAAGCTAGACCGCTCGGCCACGACACCTCATTGTCAGCTTACGAAGACAACGTATTGTAACTGTAACTGTTTCCAGCGCTCGCTCACTGCCTTCTATATAAACGTCATCAGGGCAATAACCTCTCGATTAGTTACCCCGTACAACACATTTCTAGTCAGTTAACCAAATATTAGTGTTTGTACTTCACTATTCTCAAGAGGGTATCTTGTGCATACATTTTGGATGTACATGTATGTACAGATAATCTTTACACAACCTTTGAAGAAATACATGGAAAACGAAGGTCAGTGACATGTTGTGTACGTTTTAAGACAATCTATACTTGAACTGTCTTAAAATGTCTGTCATCTGTCGGAATTGTGTGAGTTGTTGCTCTCTGAAGAATTACCTTGTCATATCAGTATTTTCTAGGCGATTATTTAAGTGTGTCGTTTATTGCTGTTCAACTGTACTGTTTTTTCCTTCAGTGGCGGACCGTCAGGGGCTGGGGCAGCCGTCCCCGGCCCGGGAGGGTCTGGACCCCTCCCAAAGAATTTATTTTTTTTAATTTTGTTTTTTAACATTCTGGTGGAGGGGGGTGGGGGTGGGGTGGTTGGGGACCGGGCCCGAGCTGGAACTTACACAAATCAACTGCCCTTTATTTTGAGCTCCCTGAAAACATGAAGTGTAATCATGACGGGTCTCTAAGTCTAAAAATATTGATGATAAAAGGCAACGGAAATCACGTGGTTAGGGAATGATGCCTGGGGGGGCCGACCGCTCTGCCCCGGCCCGGCGGTAACTTGTTCCGCTACTGTTTTCCTTAGAGTCCATGTCATTCTGTACTGTTTTTCCTTAGGGTCCATGTCATTCTGTACTGTTTTTCCTTAGGGTCCATGTCATTCTTCCGGAATATACAGTAACGTGTATAATTTAAAATTCTGATTTAAAAAGAAAATTGAAAAGCAAGAAATGTACCTTTTCGAGATTCTTCTTCCTAGAGTAAAATAACGATATTCCGATAACACATTTAATTTTAAGAAATTATTGTTAAAATAGGCCAAACGGAGATACATCTGTAAACAACCAATCTGTGAATGTTTCAGCTATATGTCGTAAACAAGACATTGTAACTCTCCTAAAATCGAACTGAAATTATTTCACTTTCTTTAATGTGACAGCACCTCAGACCAAGCTTAATGTGACAGCACCTCAGACCAAGCTTAATGTGACAGCACCTCAGACCAAGCTTTAATGTGACAGCACCAGACCGTGTTTAATGTGACAGCACCTCAGACCAAGCTTAATGTGACAGCACCTCAGACCAAGCTTACATTACATTTGAGTCGAACAAAAAGCGCGTCACCGCACTGATTTTGAAGCCGACCCTATGACCTTACCTTGGCCTTACCTTGAAATGGTTTATATTTTCTTTCATTTTCTCAGAAATGTGAGGGGTCAGAAGAACAAAGGTCAGTGTCTCCTGCAAAGTACGCCGTGCACACAAACAAGTTAAGTGGCATTTTAGTGTTTGTTGCTTGAATGAAAACGCATTGATTTAATGATTAAATTATGCGAGTTCTGTTATCAGTGTCAGCCTCGAAAACGTGTAAATTGCGCAATAAAATGTTCAATTTCTATTTTATGAAAAGGAGAGGTACATCAACGCATGTTTTTGATTTAAAGTTCACATATAGAGTGAATTGACTGATCTGATAATATTTTACATAAACTAGGTTCGTGGTCACATCCTGTGCCGTCTATCTAGAGGCTAGGGGAGGATGTAATCATACGGTCCTACTTTAAATTCATTGTAAGAAGAAGCAGACAGATCCGGCCAGACGGACAAGAAGTCTGGGACAAGGTTATAAAATCATGCATAACATCAAAATGAAGTGCAAAATGAAGTTCCTGCTTAAATACAAATTCACTGAAATACCTGCCCTAACAATTGAGAGCATGAATTTATACATTGATATGGGCTATACATGTTCCATACTTGTTTACGGCTGATCATGCACAATTACAAGGAAGCAATTTATTTCGTTGTCAAAGGCACATTTGTGTCAAATGTTAAATAAATTCACTTTTAATAAAACTGCGCTTTAAATTCACTATAAATACCCTTGCCTCCATTGGATCCACTCAGGGATCAAACCCCCATGGGTATATTAAACAAACAAACAAACAAGAAAATGGTACATAAAGTGTTGTTTTAAGTTGTTTTGTTATTGTTATTGTTTGTTTATTGTTGTTTATTTGTTTGTTTGTTTGGTTTTGTTTTTTTTTTTTTTTTTTTGGTTGTGGTTTTGGGGGTTTTATGGGGGAGGGGAATAAGCCCCACCCCCACGCATGTGTGCAAGAATTGAGCTCACAAATATTATTTGCCAAATGGCACATTTCCCAACATAATTGAGGTCTAAGATGATAATTCCACGTTATAATTGAATACAAACAATGATATCTGAAATCATTACCGTACTCAACGTATTAAGCTGAAACTTTCACAGATGTGGTTCTTATGCCAACATTATAGACAAACATATTTTCCATGGGAAATGAAGCGCTAAACAGCATAGCAGTAAAGTTTCTAGGGCTGTGTCAGGTATCCGGTGTCCGGATACCCGACCGAAAACTAGTTCATTACCCAGTTCCATTTTTCGTTCCACTACCCGTAAACGACTTTTTTTTAAATTCGGACTTAACGTTTGAGCGGAGTGAACAGAAATCTTTCACTCTTGAACAATGTAATGTTTACACTTTTACAAACAATTATCTTTAAATTCAAAAGATTACACTCCAATAAAGCCTTTGTAGTATTTTACGGACATTTTCCATACATTTTTCTCCAAGTGTTTGTGATACTGCAAAGGGTCTGGCGGTGTCTGCTTCAAACAACTTATCAAACCAACACAGTAAAGAAAAGATCGATTTAAGTATGGTATCCTCTGTATTATAAAGGTCAATTTTGTTACCATTTACAGTACACGTATTTGTGCTCCACTGGAGGCATGTTTTCAACAAAAATGGAAACGGGTATCCGGGTATCCGAAGTTTCCTGATTTCGGTTATCCGGTTCCAAAAGTATCCGAAAACGCACACCCCTAAGTAAAACATAAAATAATCTTACCTATAAACTAACTAGCAACTCAATAAATGAATAATGAGCATCCCCTGAAATATTCTTTACAAAATTGGTTATGTCAGTGACCAAACTGTTTTCACATAATTATGTTCAGTGTCGTTAACGAGAAAATAGCAGTGAAAATGCATAAATGTAAAATGTATGGAAACACTTTTTCGACACATTTTTCTTTAAGATGACAGCACAGACAAAATTATTTCTATTGAAGATTGATACCATCAAGAGCTTACACCAAGTAAGTTTTACAAAAGAATTCCACGTTTTGAATTATGTTTTAATTACCAATCGTATATGCAATATGTTAACTATGAAATTTCAGCATCACATTTATATGCCAGAAACATACTTTATGTCAAATATTTATCTGAAATGACATTGAATTTTACTTTGACAAACCCTTTGACAAACCTCACTTTCTCACCCATAAACACGTTAATCATTTTGCATTTATTAAATTACATATTCATGAACACGCTATCGTGCAACACGTACATGTCGTAGTTACTGAGATTTCCTGATATTATCAATATGCTTCTAGAAGCTCATAAAATGTGGGTTTACTGCAATCTGAGCGTTTGCTGTAAAAACAGCAGGCCAGTGCGCGGTCGAAAGGCTACGGCCTACAGGTGGATGTAGGCATGGAATTCCAATCTGAGGCATTGAAAGGGAAGAAACTAGAAGCATACCTCACAGTACTGGCCTTTGGGACAGAAACAGTATAGGGATGCAAACAGAGCGAAACGTGTAGTATGCTCAAAAGTACAGTTTGGTGGAACAGCCAGAGAGAGACCTTTGAGACACATTCCATCATAATATCGGTGGAATAAACCAAGTGAGGAAAAAGTGATGAATCCAAGTCCTGACACACCAGATCAACAGCACAGCTTTAGTCAAGAAAGGATAGGTAACGAACAGGAGCACCAGCCCAGATGTGACAGCAGTATTCCATAACAGGACTTATTGTAGACTTCTGGGCAGTTGGGGAATGTAGCGCCGAGCACGATACAAACAGCCTAGGTGCTGCGAGGCCCTTTGGGCTATACTACAGAGGTATTTATCCCAGGGGAATTGGAAGGTTATAATTATGTCTTATTTGTTTGTTTTTATAGAAAGGAAAGGGACGTTTTACCGAGACGCCTTAATTTCAAACCCCGAATATGAGGTTCGTACCATAATCCCAGTGTGTACACTTATGCTGTAATTTGACCTGTGTACTTTTAAGCTGTCACTAACATTCCACTCAATGATTTATGAGTGATTTGAAGTGACTTTAACAGCCCTCATGCTTGGCATGTAATGACTGACTGGAGTCAGTTGATCCTTGACCTCAACAGGTCACTCTGTGTCACAAGTCCAGTGCCTGTGCAGAGAGACGCGTATCTTCCCTTAGACCAAAAAAGTGCCCGGTTTCTGGTCTCCACGCGCGTCGCCTCAGACGCACGTCGGCATTTTTAATTAGGGTTTCGGCCTGGTCGCCGAAACCCTATTGTTTTCGTTCGATTATTTTCAGGTGTTCGAGCTATAGCGCGAACACCTCTTGTTATTGTTCGTTTTTTTTTAGGTGTTTGGGTTGGTGCCCAAACACCTCTTGATATTGTTCGTTTTTTTGGGTGTTCAAGCGACAGCGCGAACACCTCTTGATATTCGGTTTTAGGGTGTTCGAGCGACAGCGCGAACACCTCTTGATATTATTAGGTGTTCGAGCGACAGCGCGAACACCTCTTGTTATTGTTCGTTTTTTTTTTTTTTGCTTTTTAGGTGTTCGAGCGACAGCGCGAACACCTCTTGTTATTGTTCAGGTTTTTAGGTGTTCGAGCTATAGCGCGAACACCTCTTGTTATTGTTCGTTTTTTTTTGGTGCTTTTTCTTCTCCTTCTTCTTCTTCTTCTTGTTGAAACATATCCAGAGCCAAAAACATAGTTGCGGAGTTCACAGAACCTTAAAACTTAACACATAGTTAGACCTTAACATGTAGTTGTACCTTAAGTTGTGACGTCATAGTGAGGTCATCAGATATCGAATTACACTAAATCAAAGTTTCATTTTTCAAAAGCAGTTTAATATTATTTTTTCAAAAACGGTTAATATTTTCAAAAAAGCAGTTTAATATTTTCAAAATCATATCTCATGAACCACAAACGATATTTTCACAATCTTTGGCACTACATGTTATAGGATCTTTAATTATGTGATTGTTCGTACACAGAACGTGACCCCAATCCGAAACCTCTCTCCTTCCGGTCCGAAACAGGAAGTTGAATATTTAAAAAAAACCAAAAAATTTTTTCCCCAA
>CM055831.1:12162047-12194899 GCA_029582265.1 Zoroaster sp. YZ-2022 | reverse complement strand
TCAACAAAATTATTTAATTTTTCTTACTCACAGAAAAAAATTTTTCGGAAGATCCCTCATCTTTTAAAAAGCCTAACTTCAATTTTGGGGTTTTTTCAATTACAAAAGTTATCTTTCTGTAATAACATTATAAGGGTGAACCTTTAATTCAAAGGTTTTTTTTTTATCTCTTTGTTCTCAAAAAAGTAGGATGTATTTTCCCTTTTAATAGGCAATTCATTTAAATATTACGCAAAAAAATACATGCATGACGTCTGTTGGACTCATGGGACAGACTTTCAGGGTAATCAGGGGAGGGGATTTTTATTTTAAGATATCATGTAAAATTTGGGTTTTTAAAAAAACGATGTGTGTCTCTCTGCTTTTCCCCCCTTTAAAAAATTCTAACAAAAAAAAAAACGAAAAAATCCGTCATAGCACTTACTTTTTGGGGCGGGGTTTTAAAGTGCCCCCAAATTGTCTGTAAAAGGGAACCTTAAAGACTCTTGGGACAGCCCAGGGGTTTTCCTTTGGGCATTCCTTTTAAATATGTTTTAATCCCTGCTTTTTTTCTTCTTATTTGTTTTGGCGTGGCCCATCTCCCCCTTTTTTGCAAGTTCTGAAAACCCCTCCCTCGGTTCATAAGACGTTTTTAAAGAAAAAAACTTAGCACCAATTAAAAAGTCGCGTCTCAGTCAATTTGAAATCCTTTTAAATCATCCTTGGTTTTGGGTTTTTCCTTTTGCTTAATAAAAAACAGTCTGGTTTCGGGGTCATCGGTTGGCTTCAAAATCTGGGGTGACCCTTTTTTTTAGCCATCTTTTTTTCCAAATACGGTACATTGTATACGGGGGTTTCCTTTTGGGGGCTAAGGGGCCTCACAAATCAAAACCAATCCCTTTAAAAGTCTTTTAAAACCCCGCACGGAAATTTCAATCCTTTTTTGGCGAAATTGGACTCTGTCTCAAACAAAAAAAAAAAAAAAAAAAATGGGGGTTAAAGTTTTTGTAAAAACCGGACAGGGGTTTTTCGGATATTGATATTTTGGGCACTGATGCCCAAGTGTTAGAAAGTTATGATATATTGAAAAAAATGAAAATGGCATTAATTTAATCGATAAAAAAGTTCATTGTTTTCAAATCAAGTAGTACTAACTCGTCAAACAATTTTAAAGGAACCCCAACACAGGACTGAAGGGGGTTTTTGGGGACATGGGGGCGGAAACTATCGTGTTTGTTGTTCAAATTGAAATTGTTTTGCGTTTTTCTGTGAATTCACAATAAAAAATTGCAACGAAGTGTTCATGAAACAACACAGGGGTTTCGCTTGTATATTGAAAAATTCGGACACTGGGTTCTTTGTTTTGTATTTGTTTTAAAAAACTTAAAACATAACTGAATTATCCCAAAATTTTTTGTTTTCCCCAGACGTTTGAAAATTTTATGGATAAATCGGATTAACAAATCAAATTTGCCTTCCCTTAAATTTAACGATTCTCAAACGTTCAAAAATACGAAAACAAAGAATATCATGGTGAATCAACCCCTATCTATTTTAATCCCCGGGTTTTTATCAAAAAACTACCCTCACGTAATCGCCAATTACCGGGCCTATAAAATTCTAAAAAGAACTTATTTTTTTTTTTCTATCGTGATAAAAAGGGGGGAAAAGGGTGGTACCCATTCTCCCAAGTTGGTAAATTCAGAAAAAATTTCGGTTTATTTACTACATCATAATCTTCCAGTTAATAATAAAAATTTAATAATAAATAGACTTAAAGCGCCCTTTCCCAAACGGTCTCAAGGCCATTACATTAATATTATGGCTCTTTTCCTGAAACCATCAAAACTCCCCGGGTTTTAAATTGCGCCCTTTCAGCGCATATGGGCTAATCAAAACATTAACCAACTCTGCCCCCACAGGTCCCCTTTCCCCCGGGTGGAAAAACAATTTTGGGAAAGTTCGCTCGGCAAGGGGGGCGGGTTGGGTTTTAACCCCCATTCTGACGCCCTCATCAGAAACCTCGTCGCTGCTCGACCGGACTCATATATTGATTAATTTTAAAAAATTTTTAAATAATTTCTGACGAATGGTGACTTTTATTTAAAAATAAGTCACATTATGGGCTTTCATAGGGGCATTTTTGTTTTTGCGAAAAAAAGTGTTATGGTCGGGTTTCACAAAAAGGGCGGGTTCTTAATCCCCGGGGGCCCATTATTGTTTAGGTCGACTTGTCCCGTTTAATCTTTCATCCCTTGACTAAAATTTTTTAAAAAATTTACTGACTTGTAAATTGGCAAACGGGGGTCAAACGACTTTCATCCTTTTTGGTATTTATGTGAAAAGAGTATATCTATTATTTCTTGGTCAATTGTCCAAACCAGTGTCGTGGATCTGTCGTTCTGTCGGTCGCCCAAAGGGTCAGACGTCTTACCAACGTCACACAAAAAATTGAATAACGGGTTTACGACGAAATGACTCTTTTTTTTGGCCTAATTACTTTAGGGGCTTTATGGATGTTTTTTTGAGTGACGATACTCATTTGACTCATCCTCCCACGTTTAACCTTGGGGGTTTTGGCAAAACAAAAGACTAGAGGTATTGGTTTGAAAAAAAAACTCAGGGTGAGTGTCATATAGGGAGCTATCCAAAGTTTTAAAAAAAAGTTACTTCGGGAATATGAGTTTTCATAATATAAATTAAAAATAACATAAATTGCTACACTAATACATTAACCGGTTCAGTCACCCCATTTTTTAATTCTTCAACCCGGTTAAAGGTTCATTCTTCCAAAATTTTTCCCTTTTTTTAATTTATGGGTTAATTTTTTAATTTGGAAAAATTTTAATTTTTTCCCAAGGAAAAAAGTGCTTTTTTAAATTAGAAACATACGTCAAAATTTTTTTGAAAAGCCCCCCTTTATAAATAATCTTTTCGAACCCCTTTAAATTTTGCGTCAATTTAAAAAAGAGCTTTTAAATTTGAACTTCAGTTGGATCAAAAAGGGGTTAATAGGTATTCTGTTAAAATTTGGCCCTCCATTTCTTATATTATGGGGAATAAAACTATCTATTTGGTTCGAAAAAAAAATTTTTTTTTAATTAAAAATTTTTTCGAAAATTTTAGATGACCTCACCTGATCAACGTTACCTGGCTTTTTGGGTCTCTTTTTTTTTAAGGTTTTAAACTCCCCAATTAATTTTTTGGTTTAAAAATTAATTTAAAATAGTGATTCAAATACCCAAATTTCCCGGTTTCGAACGGAAAGGGAGGTCAGTAGGTCTGTCTGTAAACTGAAAAATTAAAGATTTTTGGATGATGCAAAGATTGAAAATTTTTGGTTCAAAAATATGTTTTTTTGAAATATTAAACTTTGATTTAGTGTAATTCGATATTGCCCTCCCCATAACGTAAACAAACAAACTTTTTAACATTTTGGTTTAAGGTTTTTGAACTCTGAAACATGTTTTGTCTCGGATATGTTTCACTGAGAGGAAAAAAAAAAAAAACTGAGGATTGGGTTTGTTCCTCAGTGTGTTCAGTGTGCATCTTTGTGATGCGTCTCACCAAAGTTGTTAAAAGAAAAAGTTTTTGGGGAATTTGGGTTTTTTCCAAAAATCCCCACATATTGTTATATAATAAAAAACCCCAGTTGTCCCATATAATTTTTTCTTAACCAAAGTTCGGTTAAATCTGGATTTCTTTTCATTCAAAAAAAAATTTTTCCTCTAATATTTCAATTTTTTAAATTTGGTAAATTCTGTTGTTTTTCAAGATAGCAAAGTTTTAAAAATCCACTTTTAAATTTGAACCAGTTTGGATCAAAAGTGGGTTAATTTTATCTTGTATAAAATTCATCCCCCATGTTCTGTATGAAGGAATAAAAAACTATCTTTTGGGTTTAAATATAAAAAAATATATTGTTTATTAATTTTTAAACAAATAATTTTTTAAAAACCTCCCATGATTTAATTTTCGGTTTTTAAGTCAAAGTATTTTTAACGGTTCTTTGAACTCCCCTTTTTTTTTTCTTTACATTTAAATTATTATACAGTCCTTTTTTCGTTTTTGGGCCCTTCTTCTTTTGAAAACTATAACAATGAAATAACATGGTAAATATTTCGACAATCGTAAATAAGAACAATACAAATTTTTATAAAATCTACCCAATAAATTCCAGAAAGGGCATTTTCCTAAACATTTCTGGGCTTGCCCCAGCCATCATAAAATTTCCCGGGGTTAAAAGTTTAAAATGACAAAAAAAACATTTTGGGAAGGTTGAATTTTAATGTTAAAGTTTCCCCCTTGGGCTTTGTTTTCTTCAAAAAAATAAAAAATTTTTTGGGAATTTTGGATGGGGTGTTGGATCTGTGATGATGTCATAAAATTTTGTAAAAAAATTAATGCCCTTTTATGAAGAATAAAACTTCACAAACACCAAAAAAAATTAAATTTTTGGTTAATCTTTTTTTTTTTTTTTTTTTTGCTTTTTTAGATATATAAACACAAAAATATAATAAACATATTTTTTTCATAAATTAAAAAAAAAAAACATAAAATTTAAATTTCAAACCCCAAAAAAAAATTTTAAAATAAATCCTTTTTGGGAAAAAATTATTATTTTTGTTTTTGGGCGCTTTTCCCCATTGGTTAAAACAGTCATTTTTGGGAAAGTTAATTTGGCATCTCGCGAAAGATAAAACTTATTTACTTTAAAAAAATTTGAACGTTATGAAAAAAAGAACACCCCCCAGATTCATGATAAAGGGGAATGGTGCCCGACTTAAAAGGACAAAAAGGGCGGCCAAACCAAAGGCTGTGCCTTACGAAGTTAATAAACCTTATACTGCGGGGAAGCCACATCCTTCGGGGAATATTGAGGTTTTAAAAACGATCTGTTAATTCCTCTTGTTTTAGAACAATTCCTTCCCCAAAACTGTCAACTGCACGTTTATTTTTTTGTACAATACGTGTGAAACACCTCTTGGACCTGCAATGTACGGAATAAAACCCCCCTCTGGGTTGACAAACCCAAAGGGCCTTTTCACCCCGAAGTGGGTTTTGGCATGAAATTAGTTTTTGGTACTGAATGTTTTCTAAATTTCCCTTTTTCGACTGGAAGGAACTGGGGTCATGTCTGTGTACGAAAGGGACATAGTTCAAGGTTTTTTAAGATGATAAAAAGGTGTGGAAATATCTTCTGGTTCTGGATATGATTTTGAAATTTTCAACCCTTTTCGACCGGAAGGAGGGGGGGGTCGTTTGGGGGTCCTCTGTAAAGTATCCATAATTAAACTCAAACAGGTGGTTGTAAAATATCTTTTTGTGGTTTGGGGATAGATTTTAAAAAAATTTAAACTTTGATTTGGGTTAATTGATATCGTGACCTCACTAACACAACGGGTCAACTACTTTGGTCAAATTGTTAATTTTGGGTTCTGTGAACCCGCAATTTTTTTCTGGATATTTTCCTGAAAAAAGGAACTAGAGGGAAGTTTTTGTGATATTACAAACACAGGTGTTCAGTTTGTGCAGTGATGAATCAAATTTTTTTAAAAAACTTTGCATTATGTTTTTTTTCATATTAAATACCCTGTAAAATAGTGATGATTTTTTTAATTCCCTTTCAATGTTTGAACTTAATCCATTTATTCGAAAAAAAAGTTTAAAGCCTTTCTCTAAAAGGTTTTTGGTCGAAAATTTTTTGGGGAAAGGGATTTACTTTTGGGAGTTTTTAAAACCCTTTTTGTGTAGTTCAGATACAAATTGTGATTTGGAAACCTTCTGCTAAAAATTTTTTTGAAAATATTTTTTAATATTCCTTTTACTTCCGGTTTGGACGGAAATAAAAATAAATTTGGGTCCCTTTTGTAAATAATTTTCGACAATTAACAATCTAAAACAAAAATTTAATTTCCCCTGCGTTGTTGAGATATGACTTTTAAATATTAACGACTTCCGGTTTTTGGGCAGGAAATAAATAAGGGGTCATGGTTTTTTTAATATTTTTTTTTCAATCTTACATTGGTGCAAAAAATGAATTTTCCTCTTGTGGGTTTTTGAGATATGATTTTTTAAATTAAAAATTTTACTTCCGGGTTTGGGGCGGAATTAAGGTCAAATAATTCCTTTTTAAAAATTTTCAACAATCTAACAATGGTGGAAAAAATTTAAATTTACCTCTTGCGTTGTTGAGAAAGATTTTTAAAATTTTCTTTGACTTCCTTTGGACGGAAAAAGGTCAATGGGGGCCCTCTTTTGAAAATCCATAATTCAAGATCATAACTTGTAAATATTGGAAAATTTTTGTGGGTTTATAAGATGTAATTTTTGAAATATTAAACTTTGATTGAAATTGATATCGTGACCTCACTTTTCCCCCTCCCCATTTGGTCTAACTATTTTTGAAGTTTTAGGTTCTTTAACTCCCAAAATATGTTTTTTTTCTGGATATTTTCACTGAGAAGAAGAAAGGAGAAAGAACAGAAAAAGTTTTGTCCCAAAAAAAAACAAGGGGTTCATCGAAGTTAAAATGGTTCGTCATCAATTCAAGTGATGGAGGTCTTTAACGTTTTTGAAGTTCTCCGGGGGTTTTTTGAAAACAATACAATACTGAATTTAGAAATTATTTTTATTAAAAATTTTACTTGGGTTTTGGGCGGAAAAAAGTCAATTAAGGGGCACCTTTTTAAAAACTTTTTACAATTAACAATCTGTACAATGGTACAAAAAGTAATTCCTCTTGCGTTGTTGAGATATGACTTTTAAATATTAAAAGACTTGGTTTGGACGAGTAAAAAGGGCAAAAGGGGGATTTTTGGGGAAAAATTTTTTAAAATTAACAATCTTACATTGGTGCAAAAACTTTTTCCTCTTGTGGTTGTTGAGAAAGATTTTTCAATATTAAAAATTTTACTTCCGGGTTTGGGGCAAAAATTAAAGGGCAAATAGGGGCACCTTTTTGTAAATATTTTCAACAATCATACAATGGTGGAAGTTTTGTTACCTCTTGCAGTTGTTGAATTGATTTTTTTAAAATTAAAATTTTACTTGGGTTTTGGGCGGGGGTGGTCAGATTAAGGTCCCCTCTGTGTACGAAAAAAACACATAATTAAGATCCAAAAGGGGTAAATATTGTGAAAATCTTTTTTGGGGTTTATGGATGTAATTTTTTTTAAAAATTAAAATTTGATTAGGGGTTTAAATTTGATATCTGATGACCCCCTTAACCCCAAAATACAACTACATGTTGGTCCTTTGTGGTTTTTAAAGGGTTTTTGAACTCCCAACTTTTTTGTCTCTGGTTTTTCCGAGAAGAAGGAAAAAGGAGAACTAGATAAAGTTTTGTCACAACAAAAAAAAGGTGTTCAGTCAAATTAAAATGGGTTTCGTCATCAAATTTAAGGTGGGAAGTCAAATGTTAAATCTCTTGAAATTCTCGAGAAGTTTATTTGAATACAATACAATACTGATTTAGTTTTTTTAATATTAAACTTTGACTTCCGGTTTGGACGGAAAAGTAATGGGGTCCCTTTTTGTAAAAACGACAATTAAAATCTGTACAATTCAAAAATGTCAATTTTCCTCCCGTGGTTGTTGAATATGATTTTTAAATATTAAAATTTCACTTCCGTTTGGACGGAAATAAGGTCAAAATGGGGTATAATATTTTTTTACAATTAACGATCTGTTTAAAGGTACAAAATTTGTGAATTTCCCCTTTGGGTTTTTGAGATATGATTTTTGAAAAATTAAATGCTTCCCGGGTTTGGACAAAAGTAATAGGGGGCACCTTTTTTAAAAATTTTGACAATTAACAATCAAAAAAATTAAAAAAATTTAAACTTTTTTTTGAGATATTATTTTTAATATTAAACTTTGACTTCCGGTTTGGACAGGAATAAGGTCAAAAGGGGTCCCTTTTTTAAAAATTTTTTTACAATTAACATCTTTCAATGGTAAAAATTGTAACCTCTTTGGTTTTGATATGATTTTTTTTTTTCGACAATTAAAATCTATACAATAGTGGAAAAATTCCTTTTCCTGTTGGTTGTTGGAATGTTTTTTTAAAAATTAACTTTGACTTCGGTTTGGAAGGAAAATAAAGGGCAAATCAGGGGCCCCCCTGGTTTTATCTACTTTTAAGTTCTTCATGCCAAATTTCAAGTTCTTGAGTTTTTAAAAATGTGTTTTGCGGACAGACGTCGGGGAAAAAAGAAGAAGAAAAGAAAAGAAGAAGTAAAAAGGTTCGAGGGGTTTTCCAAACTCTAGGGGTTCAGGGGGTAAAGGTCGTGGGGGGACCTTTTTTTTGTTTTGACAAATAACGATCTGTACAATGGTGCAAAGATTGTGGTTCATCTTTGGAAGATTTTGTTTTTTATTAAAATTTTACCCTTTTTACAGGGTAAAGGTCAAATTCAGGGCCAATTTAAAAATTTTTTTTTTCCTTAACAATCTTTTCAAATTAAAAAGTAAAAAACCTCTTGTGGGTTTTTGGATATGATTTTTAAATATTAAACTTTGACTTCCTTTTGGACGGGGAAATAAGGTCAAAGGGTCACATTTGTGTAAATATTTTTAAAAAATTAAAAAAGTTTCACAAAATGTCAATTACCTCTTGTGGGTTTTTGAGGGATGATTTTTTTTTATTAAACTTTGGCTTCGTTTTTTGGAAAGGGAAAAAAAACAAATTGGGGCACCTTTTTTTAAAAATTTTTTTACAATTAACATCTGTAAAAGATAAAAATTTAATTTTCCTCTCGTTTTGAGATTTTTTTAAATATTAAAATTTGCTTCGGTTTGGACAGTAAAGGGAAAGGGCAAATTGGGGGCATCTTTTTTAAATATTTTTGCCAATTAACGGTCACAATGGTACAAAAGGGGGTGGTTACCTCTTTTGGGTTTTTGAGAAAAAAACAATTAAATATTCTTTGACTTCCGTTTAACGGAAAAGGGCCGGGGGCCCCTTTTTGTAAAAATTTTTGACAATTAACAATCTGAACATTGGTCAAAAAAATTTAATTTTCCTCTTTGGGTTTTTGAATATTTTTAAAAATAAAAATTTTACTTCGGTTTGGACAGGGAATAAAATCAAGTGGGGGGCCCCTTTTTAAAAATTTTCGACAAAAAAATCTATACAATTGCACAAAAATTCAATTTACCTGTTTGGTTGTTGTGGGTTTATTTTTTATATTAAACTTTGGCTTCCGGTTTGGACGGAAATGAGTCAATGGGGGCATTTTTATAAATATTTTTTACAATTAACATCACAATGAAAAAAAATTTTGGGGTTTTTCTGTGGGTGTTTAGAAAGATTTTTAAAAAATTAAACTTTGACTTCCGGTTTGGACATGGGGAAGGTCAAATTAGGGGCATCTTTTTTTAATATTTTTTTACAAAAAACGGTCTTTACAATGGTACAAAATTGAATTTACCTGTTGTGGTTGTTGAGATATGATTTTTTAAACTTTGACTTCCAGTTTGGACAGGAAGTAAGGTCAAATTGGTCATCTTTGTAAATATTCTTTGACAATTAACGGTCTGTACAATGGTACAAAATTGTGAATTTACCTGTTGTGGTTGTTGAGATATGATTTTTAAATATTAAACTTTGACTTCGGTTTGGACAGGAAGTAAGGTAAATTGGTCAACTTTTTGTATATATTTTTCGACAATTAACGATCTGTACAATGGTACAAAATTGTGAATTTACCTCTTGTGGTTGTTGAGATATTATTCTTTTAAATATTAAACTTTGACTTCCGGTTTGGACAGAGTAAGGTCAATGGGTCACCTTTTTGTAAAAAAATTAGTCTTTTTTAATTTTTTGGACAATTAACGATCTTTACAAATGGAATAATTTTAAAATGCAATTACCTTCTTGTGGAATTTTTGGGTTTTTGGGGATATATTTTTTAAAAGTTAAACTTTGACTTCCGGTTTAGACAGGAAGTAGGTCACAGTAGGGTCACCTTTATTAAATATTTTTTTACAATTAACATCTGACAGTTAAAAAATGTCAATTACCTCTTGTGGTTGTTGAGATATGATTTTTAAAATATTAAACTTTGACTTCCGGTTTGGACAGGAAGTAAGGTCAAATTAGGGTCACCTTTTTGTAAATATTTTTGACAATTAACGATCAGTAAAAATGGTGCAAAAAATTTCAATTTACCTTGTGGTTCTTGAGATAATTTTTTTAATATTAAACTTTGACTTCCCGGGTTTAAAAGGAAGTAAAGTCAAGTTAGATACCTTTGTGTAATTTTTTTTGACATTAACGATCTCACAATTGTCAAAAATGTGAATTTACCTCTTGTGGTTGTTGAGATATAATTTTAAATATTAAACTTTTTACTTCGGTTTGGACAGGAGTAAGGTCAATTTGGGTCATCTTTTGTAAATATTCTTTGACAATTAACGGTCTTACATTGGTACAAAAATTGTGAATTACCTGTTGTGGTTGTTGAGATATGATTTTTTTAAAATTTGACTTTGGTTTGAAGGAAATAAGGGCAAATGGGGTCATCTTTTTAAATTTCTTGACAATTCGGTCTGTACAATGGTACAAAATTGTGAATTTTCCTGTTGTGGGTTTTTGAGATATTATTTTTTTAAAAATTAAAAATTGACTTACGGTTTGGACAGGAAGTAAGGTCAATTGGGTCATCTTTTTGTAAAAATTCTTTGACAATTAACGGGCTGTACATGGTACAAAATTGGAATTTTCCTGTTGTGGTTGTTGAGATATGATTTTAACTTTGACTCGTTTGGACAGGGAAATAAGGATCAATTGGGTCATCTTTTGTAAATTTCTTTGACAATTAACGGTCTCAATGGTACAAAATGAATTTTCCTGTTGTGGTTGTTGAGATATGATTTTTTAAATATTAAACTTTGACTTCCGGTTTGGACAGAAGTAAGGTAAAATTGGGTCAACTTTTGTATATATTTTTCGACAATTAACGATCTGTACAATGGTACAAAAATTGTGAATTTACCTCTTGTGGTTGTTGAGATATTATTCTTTAAATATTAAACTTGACTTCCGGTTTGGACAGGAAGTAAGGTCAATGGGGTCACCTTTTGTAAATATTTTTTGACAATTAACGATCTGTACAATGGTACAAAATTGTGAATTTACCTCTTGTGGTTGTTGAGATATTATTCTTTTTAAATATTAAACTTTGACTTCGGTTTGGACAGGAAGTAAGGTCAAATTAGATCACCTTTTGTAAATATTTTTGACAATTAACGATCTGTACAATGGTACAAAATTGTGAATTTACCTCTTGTGGTTATTGAGATATGATTTTTTTAATGTTAAACTTTGACTTCGGTTTGGACAGGAAGTAAGGTCAAAGTGGGTCATTTTTGTAAAATATTTTTCGACAATTAACAATCTATACAATGAGTGGAAAAATTTCCATTTACCTGTTGTGGTTGTGTCAATCAGGGTCACTCACAACTCGAGTTTCATCTACTTGTTAAGTTCTAAATACCAAGTTTCAAGTTCATGTGAAGTTTGCAAGTATGTGTTTGTTCACGGACAGTTATTGGGGAAGAAGAAGAAGAAAAAAAAAAAAAAAAAAACGTATTAAAAACAATAGGTGTTTCGGGCACATGCCGAACACCAAAATGCGAACAAAACAATAGGTGTTTCGGATACGAACACCTAAAAAAAGTAAAACTAGAGGTATTGAGTTTTTAAAACAAACTCAGGGTTCGAGTGTGCATCATATGTGATGACGTCATCACCTAAAGTCATTAAAAACAAGCTTTAGTTCGAGATATGAGTTTTCATAATATATAATGAAAACATATAATGTGCTATACTGAATACATTAACTTCGGTTCATCCAATATATTTTAAATTCTTCCAACCGTAAGTTCCGATTCAATCATGTGACGTCATTCATACTTCAATCTTTCATAAGTCAATCTTTCCTCATAATATGGGTGTCAATTGTCCAAATTTGGTAAAATTCATCTAATATTTTCTTGAGATAGCACAAAGTGATTTTTTAAACAATGACGTCACCAAATATATTTTTGAAAAGAGCAGATCCCATTTAACATATATACCAAATGTTATTTCGAATACCCTTTCAGATTTGAGTCAATTTATAAGAACGTGAACTTCCAGTTTGGACCGGAAGTAAGGTTCAATAAGGTCATGTCTTTGTATCAAATGTCGAGTCCTCCATATTCTGTATGATTGTGAAGAATCAAGATATTCTATTGTGGTTCACGATATAAATATATTGTTTTAATTATAATTAATTACGTAATAATTCATCAGATGACCTCACCATGACGTCACAAAGTTACCTGGAACTATATGTTAAGGTCTAACTATTTGTTGCTTTAAGGTTCTTTGAACTCCCAACTATGTTTTGGCTGTACAAATACATTTACAGATTATTATACAGTCCATTTCATGGTTTACAGAGCGCCTACGTTCGTACAGAAAAGGTATAACAGTGAAATGTAACATGGTGAACATATATTTATGAGCAATCGAATAGCCAATAAGAACAACATAAATTTGTTATGATGGAAATTTATCCAATCACGATGTGAAAAGAGGCAGTGATCCTCAAACACTTCCTGGACACATTGCCCACACAGCCATCATCAGCACCACTCGGTCTCACAGCTGTGAATAGAAAGTCTAAAAGTATAACAATAATAAACTTTGACTGGTGTAAAATAGGTCAGAAGGTTGTACCTATGAGCTAGTATTAATTATCTGAAACATCAACACTGAACTATCGATAACTGTCCATAATGACACAATTCTTCTTCTTCATGATCATGACAAGATCATTAACAGTTTGGTTCAATTTTCTGAGATGGGGCGTTGTGATCTGTGATGATGCCATGAAACATTTTTCAGAAAAATTAATAGTCACTTTATGTATGAAGAAAAACTTACTTTACAAACACCACAATAATACGTAAATAGTTTAGGCCTTAATTTATTTATTTATTTATTTATTTTGCTGTTTTTATATATATCAAAGACTAAAAATAAATGAAACACATCATTTGGTTGTGCATTAATTAAAATGAAAAAAACAACGCACTAACCATTTAGAAATTTGCTAACCGGCTAACCAAACCAATATATAAAATAAACACCCAACAATTTTGGAATAAGTTACTAACTTGTTTGTTCTAGACGCTTTTCTGCCACATTGGTTATTAAACAATCATTGTTGGAAGTTGTTGATGTTTTTCGTTTAAAAACTATACACATTATTCCATTGCAAAATTAAATTTAATTAAGTTGCTAAAATAATAAAAAGAAAAGAATGAAATACATAAGTTAGATCTAGACTCTTGCATCAAAATTAATTGATTTTGTATTTAAATTAACTCCAGTGCCTGGAAACCTTTTGTCAAGGGCGATTGGAAAACTGTTACCATGAAATTGATTGCCATAAACGAAAAAAACGAAGAAATAAATTCTTTAAAATCCTCTGCGGATCGATAACTCTTAATTTGACTGCATCAATCGCGAAATGATGTGAAACATGCACGATGAGGTATGAGTCATGAATGCCAAAACGATCTGTTAAATTATCTCTAGATTTAGAACAAGCGTTAACAATTTCAATACTGTGTATAAAAAACGACACCTCAAAATAAATGACGATAGTGAAATTACCGTAAACTGTGTCGACACAAATGTTCTGGCGATGTATTATATTCTAATTAGATACTGTAGTGGACAGTGAATGTAATACAGTTTATACAGTGCTTATACACTGTATGCCTCTTTGTGTGTCAAGGCCGTTCACTGCGGAATGGGCTGTGTGCTTATTATATAGTACATATACTTCTGAATGGTTGTTCACTAAACTTCCGTGTTCGACCAGAAGGAGAGGTCAATGGGTCATGTCTGTAGAAATGTGACAAAGTTCAAGGTCTTTAAGATGATGCAAAGATTGAGAAAATATCTTCTGTGGTTCATTTTTTTTAAATATTCAACTTCCTGTTTCGACCGGAAGGAGAGGTCGGATTGGGGTCACGTCTGTGTACGAACAATCACATAATTAAAGATCTATAACATGGTGCAAAAGATTGTGAAAATATCGTTTGTGGTTCATGAGATATGATTTTTGAAAAAATATTAAACTTTGATTTAGTGTAATTGATATCTGATGACCTCACTATGACGTCACAACTTAAGGTACAACTACATGTTAGGTCTAACTATGTGTTAAGTTTAAGGTTCATGAACTCCGCAACTATGTTTTGGCTCGGATATGTTTCAAAAGAAGAAGAAGAAGAAGGAGAAGAAAAGCAACACAAAAACCGAACAATAAGAGGTGTTCGCGCTATAGCTCGAACACCTAAAACCTGAACATACAGAGGTGTTCGCGCTGTCGCTCGAACACCTAAAAAGCAAAAATAAAAACGAACAATAACAAAGGGTGTTCGCGCTGTCCGAACACCTAATAATATCAAGAGGTGTTCGCGCTGTCGCTCGAACACCAAAACCGAACTATCAAGAGGTGTTGCGCTGTCGCTTGAACACCAAAAAAAAAACGAACATTATCAAGAGGTGTTTGGGCACCAACCCAAACACCTAAAAAAACAATACAAGAGTGTTCGCTTAGCTCGAACACAAAAAACGAATGTCAACAAGAGGTGTTCGTGCTATAGCTCGAACACCAAAACCGAACAATAAAAGAGGTGTTCGCGCTATAAATCGAACACCTGAAAATAATCGAACGAAAACAATAGGGTTTCGGCGACCGGCGAAACCTATTAAATCGACGTGCGTCTGAGGCGACGCGTGAGACCAGAAACCGGGGACTTTTGGTCTAAGGAAGGTACGCGTCTCTGACAGGCACTGGACTTGTGACACAGGTGACCTGTTGTGGGGTCAAGGATCACTGACTCCAGTCAGTCATTACATGCCAAGTACGAGGCTGTTAAGTCACTCCAAATCACTCATAAATCATTGAGTGGAATGTTGTGACAGCTTAAAGTACACAGGTCAAATTACAGCATAAGTGTACACATGGGATTATGGTACGAACCTCTATTCGGGGTTTGAAATTAAGGCGTCTCGGAAACGTCCCTTTCCTTTCTATAAAAACAAACAAATAAGACATAATTATAACCTTCAAATTCCCTGGATAAATACCTCTTGTAGTATAGCCCAAAGGGCCTCTGCAGCACCTAGGCTGTTTGTATCGTGCTGCGCTACATTCCCCAACTGCCCATTTCTACCTATAGAAGTCTACAATAAGTCCTGTTGGAATACTGCTGTCACATCTGGCATGTGCTCCTGTTCGTTACCTATCCTTTCTTGACTAAAGCTGTGCTGTTGATCTGGTGTGTCAGGACTTGGATTCATCACTTTTTCCTCACTTGGTTTATTCCACCGATATTATGATGGAATGTGTCTCAAAGGTCTCTCTCTGGCTGTTCCACAAACTGTGACTTTTGGCATACTACAGTTTCGCTCTGTTTACATCCCTATCTGTTTCTGTCCCAAAGGCCAGTACTGTGAGGTATGCTTCTAGTTTTTTCCCTTTCAATGCCTCAGATTGGAATTCCATGCCTCACATCCTGTAGCCGACTTATCGCACTGCTGCTGTTTTACAGCAACCTCAGATTGCAGTAAACCCACATTTTATGCTTCTAGAAGCATATTGATATCAGGAAATCTCAGTAACTACGACATGTACGTGTTGCACGATAGCGTGTTCATGAATATGTAATTTAATAAATGCAAAATGATTAACGTGTTTATGGGTGAGAAAGTGAGGTTTGTCAAAGGGTTTGTCAAAGTAAATTCAATGTCATTTCAGATAAATATTTGACATAAAGTATTTTCTGGCATATAAATGTGATGCTAATTTCAGTTAACATATTGCATATACGATTGGTAATTAAAAATAATTCAAAACTGGAATTCTTTTTTAAAACTTATGTATAAGCTCTTGATGGTATCAATCTTCAAGAAATAATTTTGTCTGTGCTGTCATCTTAAAAGAAAAATTTGTCGAAAAAGTGTTTCCATACATTTCACATTTAGCATTTTCACTGCTATTTTCTCGTTAACGACACTGAACATAGTAAAACAGTTTGGTCACTGACATAACAATTTTGTAAAGAATATTTCAGGGATGCTCATTATTCATTTATTGAGATTGCTAGTTAATTTATAGGTAAGATTATTTATGTTTTACTTAGGTGTGCGTTTCGGATACTTTTGGAACCGGATAACCGAAATCAGGAAACTTCGATACCCGGATACCCGTTTCCATTTTTGTTGAAACATGCCTCAGTGGAGCACAAATACGTGTACTGTAAATGGTAACAAAATTGACCTTTATAATACAGAGGATACTCATACTTAAATCATCTTTTCTTTACTGTGTTGTTTTATTAAACAATAATGCTGGTTTGATAAGTTGTTTGAAGCAGACACCGCCAGACCCTTTGCAGTACACAAACACTTGGAGAAAATATATGGAAAATGTCGTAAATACTACAAAGGCTTTATTGGAGTGTAATCTTTGAATTTAAAGATAATTGTCTGTAAAGTGTAAACATTACATTGTTCAAGAGTGAAAGATTTCTGTTCACTCGCTCAAACGTTAAGTCCGAATTTAATAAAAAGTCGTTTACGGTATGGAACCGAAAAATGAAACTGGGAGACGTTTCGGTCAGGTCCGGATGCCGGATACCCGACACAGCCCTAGAAACTTTCTGCTATGCTGTTTAGCGCTTCATTTCCATGGAAAATATGTTGGTCTATAATGTTGGCATAAGAACCACATCTGTGAAAGTTTCAACTTAATACGTTGAGTACGGTAATGATTTCAGATATCATTGTTTGTATTCAATTATAACGTGGAATTATCATCTTAGACCTCAATTATGTTGGGAAATGTGCCATTTGGCACAATATTTGTGAGCTCAATTCGCACATGCGTGGGGTGGGGCTATTCTCTCCCCATAAAACCCCAAAACCACAATCCCAAAAACAAACAAAAACAAAACAAAAACAAAACAAACAAACAAATAAACAACAATAAACAAACAATAACAATAACAAAACAACTTAAAACAACACTTTATGTACCATTTTCTTGTTTGTTTGTTTGTTTAATATACCCATGGGGTTTGATCCTGAGTGGATCCAATGGAGGCAAGGGTATTTATAGTGAATTTAAAGCGCAGTTTTATTAAAGTGAATTTATTTAACATTTGACACAAATGTGCTGACAACAAATAAATTGCTTCCTTGTAATTGTGCATGATCAGCCGTAAACAAGTATGGAACATGTATAGCCCATATCAATGTATAAATTCATGCTCTCAATTGTTAGGGCAGGTATTTCAGTGAATTTATTTAAGCAGGAACTTCATTTTGCACTTCATTTTGATGTTATGCATGATTTTATACCTTGTCCCAGACTTCTTGTCCGTCTGGCCGGATCTGTCTGCTCTTCTTCAATGAATTTAAAGTAGGACCTATGATTACATCCTCGCCTCAGCCTCTAGATAGACGGCACAGGATGTGACCACGAACCTGGTTTATGTAAGAAATATTATCAGATCAGTCAATTCACTCTATATGTGAACTTTAAATCAAAACATGCGTTGATGTACCTCTCCTTTTCATAAAAGAAATTGAACATTTTATTGCGCAATTTACACGTTTTCGAGGCTGACACTGATAACAGAACTCGCATAATTTAATCATTAAATCAATGCAGTTTTCATTGCCCAAAAAACACTAAAATGCCACTTAACTTGTTTGTGTGCACGGCGTACTTTGCAGGAGACACAGACCTTTGTTCTTCTGACCCTCACATTTCTGAAAATGAAGAAAATATAAACCATTTCAAGGTAAGGCCAAGGTAAGGTCATAGGTCGGCTTCAAAATCAGTGCGGTGACGCGCTTTTTTTGTTCGACTCAAATGTAATGTAAGCGGTCTGAGGTGCTAGTCACATTAAGCTTGGTCTGAGGTGCTGTCACATTAAGCTTGGTCTGAGGTGCTGTCACATTAAGCTTGGTCTGAGGTGCTGTCACATTAAAGAAAGTGAAATAATTTCCAGTTCGATTTTAGGAGAGTTACAATGTCTTGTTTACGACATATAAGCTGAAACATTCACAGATTGGTTGTTTACAGATGTATCTCCGTTTGGCTTTTTAACAATAATTTCTTAAAATTAAATGTGTTATCGGAATATCGTTATTTTACTCTAGGAAGAAGAATCTCGAAAAGGTACATTTCTTGCTTTTCAATTTTCTTTAAATCAAATTTTAAATTATACGTTACTGTATATTCCGGAAGAATGACATGGACCCTAGGAAAAACAGTACAGAATGACATGGACCCTAAGGAAAACAGTACAGAATGACATGGACTCTAAGGAAAACAGTAGCGGAACAAGTTACCGCCGGGCCGGGGCAGAGGCACGGTCGGCCGCCCCAGGCATCATTCCCTAACCACACGTGATTTCCGTTGCCTTTTATCATCAATATTTAGACTTAGAGACCCGTCATGATTACACTTCATGTTTTCAGGGAGCTCAAAATAAGAAAGGGCCGGTTGATTTGTGTAAGTTCCAGCTCGGCCGGTCCCCAACCACCCCACCCCACCCCCCCCTCCACCAGAATGTTTAAAAAATAAAATAAAACATTCTTTGGGAGGGGTCAAACCCCTCCGGCCGGGGACGGCTGCCCCCAGCCCCCTGACGGTCCCACTGAAGGAAAAACAGTACAGTTGAACAGCAATAAACGACACACTTAAATAATCGCCTAGAAAATACTGATTACAAGGTAATTCTTCGAGAGCAACAACTCACACAATTCCGACAGATGACAGACATTTAAGACAGTTCAAGTATGTTGTCTTAAACGTACACAACATGTCACTGACCTTCGTTTCCATGTATTTCTTCAAAGGTTGTGTAAGATTATCTGTACATACATGTACATCCAAATGTATGCACAAGATACCCTCTTGAGAATAGTGAAGTACAAACACTAATATTTGTTAACTGCTAGAAATGTGTTGTACAGGGTAACTAATCGAGAGGTTTTGCCCTGATGACGTTTATATAGAAGGCAGTGAGCGAGCGCTGAAGACAGTTACAGTTACAATCATTGTCTTCGTAAGCTGACAATGAGGTGTCGTCGAGCGGTCTAGCTTATCGGATTCAAGTTCTGGTGTTAGCAACAGAATGTGGGTTCGAATCACGGCGTGACACTGTGTCCTTGAGCGAACACTTAATCATAATTGCTTCTCTCACCAGGGGTTAAATGGGTACCTGTGAAGGCAGAGTTGGTTTGCTCTATATGCGCTAGAAATGGCTGAGATGGTTTCAGGAATGATTTATGAGCCTTATGAGCCTTATGAGCAGGGATAATAATATATGCGCCTTGAGCACCACTTAGTTGGTGATACGTGCGCATATAAATCCACACATTATTATTATTATTATCTCAGCCCTAGTTAGTAGACATGACATAGAGGTCAAATTTTAAATCCTCGCAATTTGCTCCAAGCTGTCCCATTATAGTTCCTGATCTTTCAGATAAGGTTCTGATTGGTTGGGGCTGCTCTGACAACCTCCAGTATACATGGTCGTACATTTTGGTATATTAATAACTGGATTTGTGTTATTGCAAAACGAACTAGGCCTACAGATCTTTCATTTTATCAAACTTATTATCGAAATATATTGCTTTAAGGTTGGTACACGTATCAATCATCCTGAAAATAATTTCGTTTGAAATATGTTGTTATCTCAAATTTACAAAGGTTGCCGGACAGCAATCTTTTGTAAAACATAATTCAGTATTGCGTTGTTAAACTAATGATATAATGTCTATACAACTAAACGGTTAACGTATGGACTGGTACTCATGCTGTACCTTCCTTTAAACATAATAAATACAAACACACAGTGAATACAATTTTCGAGGGACGTGGGAAAAACTGAAATGCGAACAATGGGAAGTACAATAATGAGGAACAAATCAATAGATTGTAAAACAACATGATTAATTCAGAACCCAAGTCCTAATAGTGTTTTTATTATAATACTTATTCACATGAGGCGCCATTGTACCTAAATCGATATTAAAACTGTGATCATCGTTCTAGAAAAGCAGAGAACTCCTCACTTTATTTCGAACTGCTGTGAACATTGTGCGCGACCATTCTTTTGAAACGCCTGGTTCATCTGGAAACTCATGACCTAGAAACTTATAATTCTTGGACACTACATTAAATTCTTTGCGAAAAAAAAATGTTGTGCCACAAGCTTTGCTGTAACTGGCACAATTAGGCCTATATGGAATAATTTGCATGTACAATTGAGAACCATGACTTCTAACCTCATTTAAATCTGAACTGTAAAATGTTCAGTCAATAATCTTACCTGAGTAAAGTCTGTTTAGCGATGTTGTTTAATAGTTATAATAGTTTTACAATGCATTAATTCCACGTGCTTTTATTTTTAGTATTGTATTTGTACGTGTATGTAGTAATTTGTAATGCATGCAGGGCCACAATGGTTACCAGTTTAAACCGTATTTGGGCATACCCTGGGTAAAGAAATGTAATAAATAAGTTCACATGGGATAGCATTTCTTTCCCCAGGTCATCAAGCCATTGCCTCCATTCAGTGTACAACACATGATCTGTCTATATGGTTGTAAGAAAGCAGATATTCACTTTGAGACCGCCAGTGAAGGAGAAAAGGAAAATTTCGATTGTCGAAAAATTACTGAAACAAATTGGGTTTACCATTACGTTCATTTATATCTTCTTCAAGAAAGTGGAAAAGAAAAAAATAAATGTGTTTGATGCATTGTGAAACGTTAATTATACTTTTCGTCGACTGCCAAAATAACGAAAAATTAGTTGTCACTTTTTGTTCTTCATAATCAAGTCTTGACTTGCCGTATTTATATGTACATAGTGGAAACTTTGTGGGGAAACCCCCACAAAGTTTCCTACTAAACTTATGTTAAATACAAATTGTTAAAATATCCTTAAAAACACCTTTATTTTAAAATATCATATTTAAAAAGCAGTTTAAGTTCATTTTAATGTGGACGGTCCAGAAACCCGTAGGTTAGTGAAAACACGGCAAGCGTTGGAAAAGGCCTACGCTTGGAAGCAAATTGGATCACAGGGCCGAGTGACTTTGTATCAAAACACTCAAGTTGGTAGTCAAGGCCCCAGGTCATGATATTGGACCATTTTACACAATCCTCAAATGTATGGACCTCAAATTTTTGTTGAACAGATGAACTTGGCGCATGATTTTTGGTCACTATTGAGCATATGCATCGTCTGAATTTACCGCCCTCTACTTGTATCGCAGTTTATCGGTTTGAACTCTTATCGGTTTGAACTCTTATCGGTTTGAACAAATTATACTGTCATGGTTTGACTCTTTGATAACTGTCACCGGAGGCAGATGATGTCGAACACAACATTGTCTGTATTGGCCAACTCAGTATACATCTGCTTAGACTATGAAACAACAACTCCTGCATTCTGATTATTCTATTAGACTAATTCTATTGACAATATTTATGAATGGAATTCTAGCGCATGCGTGTGCAAAACATTAACACGCATACTTCACCAACAAGGCGCTACAAAATCATCAGCGTGCACAGGGGAAGAGGAAGGTCTCGAGACTTGACGTTCATTTGGCCATACCATTAACGTGACAGGGCAAAAAGCGAAACGGTTTAATATCTAAATTTTCATCATTTCATTACCCCTGAATTGCAACAAAAACAGTGTCAACGAACAGAAGATTCTGAAAAATTTTACCTTTGACCTTCTGACTTTTCCCTGAATCTGAAAAAATAATGTTGTTTACCTTTCAATAGGTTTACGGAAATCTGCCCGTCATTTGACCCTTGCCGATATTTGAATTTCATTCAAGGTTCATTTATTTTCCACAGTATCAAAATTCATCAATAACAATGAAAGTAGTGAAATAAATGAAATAAAAAAATTACAATATAAAGTAAAAGTAAAAGATATGGGTGATACTGGAGGACCCATTGACCAATTAGAACCATCCAAAAAGAACGTCTCGCATCTTTTTAGGTAAAAATATACCATTATAATCAAGTTTAACCCGGGGTCGGGAAACCTTTAATATATTGAAGAATCACGCTTTGTACTTTTTTGCATTAAAATTATACAACTCAAATATTTAATAGATGGTTTGTCAAATCCAAAAGCTCTCATTCTATGAATCTCAAAATTTAAAAAGAACTCTTCATAAAGTAACATGTAAAAACTCTTCTTAGTAACAGTTTTTATTTATTTTTATTTATTTAAAACCATCTTTAACGAGGGTAACCCATCAACAAAACTAAATCATTTGGGCCCCTCATATAAATATAAAATATATAAAATTTTATACAAAAATTGTTACAGGAGGTACAGATAAATTTAATAATAAAAAAAAGTCTTAATGGACAATTACATACAAAATAAAACGAAAAGGACTAAATTACCAAAGCCCCCCGCCCAGTCTACCATACTGATTAAAGATAGGACTAAAGGAAGATTAAAATGGAGCAAAATAAAGTAAATTAATTATCAATTGTATACCTACATCTCGGAAAGACACAAGGTAATCTATGCATAATAATAAAAAAAATTACTTCAAACCTTGCCTTCCTTCAGCAAACCCTGAATGAAGAATAAGGTTTGAACAGGTGTAAAGGACACCTTTTAAAAAAAGAAGGAGCTCTGTAACTAAAACTGTTTTTAAAGATTTCACATTTAGGTTTGGGAATAATAAAGTTACCATGTGTAATTGCCGAGTTTTTGGTCGATCGCCAGGCTGGATCGGGTTTAAAAGTTTTTGGGCAGAGACGGTCGGAGCAACACCAATGGAGCCTTAAAGCCTGGCAGGCAATTTGGGAAAGTGAATGCGCTGGGCAACTGTCATTGTATTGAGATTACTAAAAAGTAGTTGGTGGGTGAAATGGGTGGAAGCTTAAGAACAATGAGTGCTCTATTTTGGAGTTTTGAATTTTGGAACAAGAGTGGGTTTGGCACCCCACCATACAGCAGTAGTCTATGTGGGTGAACCAGGCATTATATAATAAAAAGCTGTTGGCTGGTCAACAAATTTTCTTGTTCTGGCGAGAAGAAATTGAAGAATTTAAATTTTATGCAGATTTTTTCACATGTTCAGGAAATTTAGTTTGTTGCCCATTAGTATCCCTAGGTGTTTATGAAAATCAACTTTTGTATTTTTTGCCAGAAATAAAAATTTCGAGGATTGCTCTTTTTAAGTTTTGAGCAGTACCAACTAGCATAACTTCTGTTTTTGAGGTTTAAAATAAGTTTGTTAGCCTGCAGCCATTTGTTAAATTAAGAGACCCGAGGTTCAATCTATTTCAATGAGACTAGTGTTTTTATCACCATAATAAATAAGTGTATCATCTGCATCATATCAATGTTGCAGTGATAAAGAATTTTGGCAGGTCATTATGTACAATAAAAAAAGTAAGGGCCGAGGTTGACCCCTGAGGTATTCCAGATGTTACAGGATTACTACAGAAAGTTTGGATTATAACAGACTTGCTGCGCCCTTTCCCAGATAAATAAGATGCTAGCCAATCAACAGCTGAGGTAGATAATCCATAAAAGAAAGTTTGCGTAAAAGAATATCGTGGTTAACTGTATCAAGGCTTTCTGTAAATCAATGAATAAAAAAACAATTAAATTACCATTTTAATGTGATGAAGCCAGTTATCGAGCATGAGCACGCTCTGCAAGTGTGGAGTACCCAGGTCAAAAACCAAACTGATTAGAAGACAGAAGGTCGTTTGAAGTAAGGTATGAGAGGTTGGGTGGACAGCTTTTCAATTATTTTAGAAACCAACGGCAAAATCGAAATGGGCCTGTAATTATTGAGCATTTTGCGATTACCTGCTTTAAAATGGGATAATTTTGGGCCCTTTTTTCCACGCTTGGGGAATGGTACAGGTGGAAAGGTTAAATGAATATATGTGTCAAGGGGGGGCGATAACAGGCGCCGCCAGCTAAATAGCCTACCATCGATGTTGTCCAGCCCACAGACTTCCCAGGATCCAGCTAGCAATCCCCTTAAAAACAAAATCTGGGGGAATTCTGAAAAAGGGAAAAACTAGTTGAGCAATGTGTTAGAAAAGAGCACGGATCTTGATTAGCGTCATTTGAAATGTTGAACAAAACATTGCTGATATTAACATAAAATTATTAAAACTATCGGCTATGGTTTTGGATCTAGAGACATCCTTATTATCAATATTAAAAGTGCCAGGAAGATTATTGTTTTTCTTATTTGGGAGAATCTCTTTTATGCCGGCCCATAACTTTTGCTGTTATTTTGATTAATACGAACATGATTTTGATAATAACCAATTTTAGCAGTTCCAAAGTCTGGACATCATTTCTCCAAAATTTGGCCCTATCAGTCCTCCTTCAATTTAGTTCTCCTAGCTTTAGATTTGGCTACATCCCTTCATGCATTAAATGAAAAATGTCATTCTGTTTTCTAGCATTGGGAAAGGGTTTAAAGCTTAAAACGCTTAGTTACAAAGGGGCATGTTTATTACAATATTATTCAAATTGTGCCAAATGTTCCAGGCAATGTCAGGATCAGTCCCCCGTCCAAAATTGACCAGGCATCCCAATAAGGTCATTCAAAAAGCGTCACAATCAAAATTTTTTAAAACTCCTGAACGTTTTCAACGTGTGACTGGTGAGGAATTTTTAATTTGACACGAGTGTAAATAACATCATGGTCACTAATACACAAGGAATGCTCTGCAATCAGGTGAATAGTCAAATTGTTGTAATAGTCATCGATTAAAGATGATGAATTAGATGTAACTCTAGTAGCCTCAGGGACAATCTGCTTCAAATTAAAAAGATTCATTGTTTCCCCCAGGCGCGTCAATCGAGGGAAGTGAATTAAAGTCACAATTCAAATCACCAACAATGATCATGTTATTGGATCTGGAGCTAAATACTTCCAGTGCTGATTCAAGATCATCAAAAAAAGAAATTAGGAAGTTGGCGGTCGATAAACTGTTGAAATGAGCGAGAATTTTCCCCTTGTTAGAGACAAATATTGCGATGGTTTTAAGATTCCAAGCAAGGGTCTTGAATTATAGTAAGCTGATGTTTTTATGGATATAAAAACTACACCCACCTCCTCGTCGAGTTCTGTCTTTCAGTAACATTAACCATGAATGGTGAGTTCGCTGGCAAATAGTGCCACAACGTTTTGTCTCGAGAGGCCAATATATGAATGGTTGGTGTAGCAACATTCTTTCATCTGGTCCAGTTTTCCATAAAGACCATTGATGTTTAAATGAGCTATTTTTAGCCCAGAACGTTTTAACTGTCTCAAAGTTAATGTGCAAATCAGGATCAAATTTTTCCATGATGGTGGCGGTCCAGGTTTAATTCCCAAAATCGCCATCTAAAAAAAATTTGTCTTGAAAAGTGGCAACGTGATTGCATTTGACCGCTTGCCTATAAAAGTCCTTCTGTCGGTCTACATACTATAGTTATGTCAGTCAAGTGGCTGATAATAAAATTGTAATTATATGGCCTGGTGTCAATTACTGAAGCCATCCATGTACGCAATCCATCAGTTTTACAAAAGGATACCATACAAATGGTTTCAGATCAAGTTCAAAGGGATAAAACGTAGACAGACGGTTGTGACGCATTCAAAAATGCCGAAGAACAGTACAAAAATATTAGTGATGTTATGGTCACCGCCATCTTGTTGCAATCTCCCCTATTCGTATTAATCGCAAAAAGAAAGTTCAGTTGGCCCTCAACTGAATCATCTCTTGGAGGGTTGATAACAGGTTTCAACAGAAGTCTTGAGGAAGAGGGCACTCTTCATGAAAAGCAAGCAGGAATAAAATCAATAGTAGAAGAATGTCGACATAAACCCAAGATGGCTTGACGTGTTCCAAGTCGAGCATGGCGTTAATCAAAAATGTCACATAAATATCAAAAAATGCAGGTCAAAAATCCATAGACTCTAAATCTTATCTGATACTTGATGTAGAACTGAACACTATGATGACAAAATAAGCTGAGATGGACGTGAAAATGAGGAAATAATTGGATTAAAATCAAACTTTAGACAATTTAAAAATCCTCCAACACCCCAAGGTCCCCTATTTCAACAGACTTGTCAATCATTTTCTCAGCTCACTCCACCATCCTTGTAATTTTGTAATAAATTTGTAATAGAATTTTTTTTTGGTTTCTCTGTCCCTTTGATAATAATAATGGTAATAATAATGATAATAATGAGTGTGCTTTTTTCTGTCAATATTTTATGTACCTTGTATGTACCCGATATTTCTTTTTAGATTCATTTTTTTTCTGGTTCATACTGTTTACTTAATTTTAATTTGATATTCTTTATATTTTTAATTAAACTGTCTTGTAATTCATAGGCTGCAATGCAAGATTTTTTTAAAAAACCATAATAATAATAATAATAATAATAATAAAAAACAAAGCTTGTAAACATGGGCCCATAGCATGGGATGTGCATTGAGCCGGAAATAAAAAGATAATGTCCATTGTACCATGGGCCCACTGCATAATGAGGTTCCCTGGATATACCAACATGTAATAAGGGGGCAATGTCTGCTATATGAAAAATATATATTTAAATATAAAAAATATAAAATAAATATTTCTTAAACATACACAAATAATACAAACAATACAATGAACAGAACAGACAGACTTAAACAGGTCAGCGTGGAATGTTATATAAATGCAAAACATGGTTTCAACAAGATAGATTTAAACACGTTTAAAAATGTGGATATTTTTGGATGCTTTAAGTTCATCAGTAAATGTGTTCCAAAGCTGGGGCCCTCATATGTGATGGTTGTGCGAGCAAATGAAGTTCGAATAGATGGGATGTGAAATTGGAAGCTTGACGAGTGAAATGAGAATGGATTTCATAATTCTGGGTAAATATACTGTTAATTGAATATGGTAAGGTGTTGCAGGTTGATTGAAACATGAGGGACCCAAGCTGATGAAAATATAAATCTCTAAGTTTTAAAGTCCTATGTTTAATGAAAAGGCGGTCAGTATGTGCATGAAAGTCAGTACAATTAATTACACGTAAAGCTCTCTTCTGTAGAAAGTAACCTGTTTAAATTAGTGACAGAGCTATTTCCCCATGCGAGTATTCCATAGTTAGATGATACAATTATGATGAGAATCAGGAATGAGGAATAAATGTTTGATCCTATTAATCACACCAATGTTCCTAGCATAATTTTACAATATGATCAATATGATTTTCCATGTTAATCCAGAGTCAATAAACAATCCCAAAATTTACAACAATCATTTCTTTTAATGATGCAATCATTAATTATTAGTTCATTGGGAAGAAAATTGGCAGAATTACTGAACAACATATAGTTGGTTTTAGCAACATTGAGGACAACTATTGACTCTGAACCAGTTGGCAACTGATTTGAGTTCATTGTTCACAGTATCAATGAGATAACTAGAGCTTGAGTGTTTGTTTGAACAAACACTAGGTGTTCAGGAGGAAGTAAAGGTAATCAAGCATCTCCTTATTGTGACATGCTTATAAACTGTCTTTGTTTTCACCTATACTGCAAATAATTAAAAATAATTTATAAAATTCGAAAACAAATTCTACATTGATTTTACATTTTCAAGGTTGTACACATGATTGGCAAAATGTCTGTAGCTGCATCCATATTACAGAATTACAACCTAAAGATCAGATGCCATTTTGTACATAAATTGTTAGACATTGAAATAATCAAAGAGTTGTATGGGTGCTTGTAAATTGCTAATAAAACAATGAAATACATATTTATTTTAACTGTCTGTTGGGTTTCATGACTTGACTTTTGTGGTTACACACTCCCACACCCCCACAATCAATTGAAAGCACTTTGTTGACCTGTTTAACCATTAAAAGTTGTTTTTTTGCCGTTGTTGATTTTTCTTCAATGCATTAAACATTTGAGGAGATTTGTGTGTAAAAGCGTCGAAATGGTCAATAAAAGTATATCCTCGAATTATATAACGTTGAAAATGATTACTTTTTATTGATTAGAATTTTTAATGGAAATGAAGACGCATTCATTTAGAAAACTACATATTTCATATCTTTTAGCTTGTTTGATTCGTGGCAATGACGGAAATTTTCCAATATAAACGACTTTTCAGTCCTAAAATATGGATCGTGTGTCGTGAATCTACACAGTGCGCGACTAGTCTGCATCATGTGTGCATAGTCGTATTACAGCGCGCATGTAGCCGTACATGTACACTATACAAATCGTGCCAATATTGAGCACAGTAATAATCACAGTACATATACAATACACACACGTTGAGTACATGTATTTTACATACAATACATTCACGATAATGAATAGTTTGTCGTTGTTACATCAAATCTCTATAAAATCTTTCATTGGTCAAGTAGTTCAGGGCCTTTACTTACATTTTGGGGTCCATGTTCTAAAAATGCAATATAAAATAAAAGGGAATGTACAACATTGGTATTTGGTACTAACACATCCTTGTAAAAAAAATATAAACAAAAACTATTACATTTTTTTTCCCCGTTTTGACAACGATTCCTCTTTCTCTAACATGAAAACCAAATCATTTCTCAGGATGATTGATTTATAGGTTTTAGATTTACCATTATTGTAACTTCCCTTTACAGCAATTTCATGGTACAGTTTTACTAAATATACAGGGACAGAACTTTGGAACTCTTTTCGATCAATTTCTCTTCGTGTTTCTTTTACAATATCAAGTCCTTTAAAGGAACAAGCCTTAAGGAAATTCTTTAATAAATGAAGATGGTCCAACAATCATATCATCTTGTTCTATCAATTCTGTCGCCACTTTAAACTAAAGTAATCGTTATTTATCATCATATTAACTGCATGAACGATATACTAGTTTCACGTTTTGTCATTGTTTCGCGTTTGTTTGTTTGTTTGTTTGTTTGTTTTTGGGATGTTTGTTTGCTTGCTTAGGTTTCTTTGTTCATTGTCTCGTTCATTGATATTTGTACTCATTTTGTAACTAAAATGTTTTTATTATTTATGCTTTAAGTCTAGATTTAACTTAGAGCACAAATAATATATAGAGTTTACCGACAAGCTTTTCTTACCCTCCACATCTTTGTTTAGTCTTATTTATTTTTACAGTATGTTAACTTATTTCAAGAATGTACTTCCTCTTATTGTTTGCATTGATGGGGAAAAAAAATGAATGAATGAATGAATACAATAAATAAGTCATGGAGTAGTTTGGATTCACAGATCTTCTTACTTTTATTTCAATTTTCTTTTCCTAATTTCCCAGTTGTTTTCTTTTTACTATCACAAAAAAGTTTTTTTAAAAAGGAACCCGCCCTTAATATTTTCTCTGGAAATTGTCAGTTAATTTTGAGATGTTTGGTAGAGATGGGTAAAATTTTTATATTCACTGTCATATCTGTCTTTGTTTACCTCAATCTAGTCTGATCTTTATGCAACATAACTTTAGGAATAACAGTCATAAAAACCTTTTTTCAAAATACATCATAAATTTAAACCCTGTTATTAAGTTTAATCACATTAAGTGTTGTTTTGATACCAAAAAAGTTGTTTCACCAGCCACACAAAATAAGTTCATGGGTATAACTATAAACTAAGCAGCACTGATATTAGGCCTAGGTGAGTACACAGAAAAATATTTTCAAGAATATTTTGAATCATAACAATGATGTACTGAAGAACAGTGTTTAGCTCCAAAAGGATGAAAAATAAGAGAGCAGAGCCCTAGATGCAAATCAGGCCTTGGCAATGATGATTAACTTGAACGTCATAGTGCACTGATTTATGACGGTTTAGTTCAAATGTTTGCAGATGTCGCGACATCAGATTTATCATTCCATCCTCTTTTACACATAAATCCTGCGCAATAGTACGGATATTGTTCAGTTTTCCTACACTCAAGATATTACAATTGTTCAACTCCTTGACTCCATGCTGTTTTGACACAGACATTGTACTCCTGATTTACTGAATTTACTGAAGTTTCTCTGAATCAACATCAGCCCAAAGCTACATTTACATGTATGTATAAAGTAAATTGGTCTACTGGAGGTGCCATAAGGTGGCAAGCTGGTACATACTGAATTCAACATGGCAGGACGTGAAGTTCACGGAATGAAGATCCTCTGCAAAAGTTGTTAGCATCATGCAGTGCCATCACACCACCACAATAACACGAAAAATGGCAAGCATAAAGATCAGTCAAAAATAAGAAAAAACATTGTTTTACACATATGTACATGTATGTATACATACACATGGGATCACTACCTCGTGTATTATTTTTGGTTTTTATTGTTACATCAAATCTCTAGAAAATCTTTCATTGGTCAAATAGTTCAGGGCCTATTTACTTACATTTTGGGGTCCATGTATCTAAAATGCAATATAAAAATAAAGGAAATGTACATGTACATTGGTATATGGTACTAACACATCCTTGTAAAAATATAAACAAAAACTGTTACATGTTTTTCCGTTTTGACAACGATTCCTCTTTTCTCTAACATGAAAACCAAATCATTTCTCAGGATGATTGATTTATAGGTTTTAGATTTACCATTGTTGTAACTTCCCTTTACAGCAATTTCATGGTACAGTTTACACATACAAAGAGTTTGCTACTTAAAACAATAAAAATATCTGTAAAGTCTGTTCATTTCTAACCCACTGCCGGACTGTTTCCTAATATGACATAACTCTTACCTTTGCAGCTAATCCTACTGTTTGACATGTTCCCATAAAGTGATCAAACCATCGCCACACCAGAATTGAGGAGTTCCATCTGTGGGAAGATCAGCTGTGAAAAGAAAATTAAACTCAAAATAAGCATGTTTATTTTGTTGTATTCAAAACCATTCATGATTTCAGTGATCACAAATTCTGAAAAGTATCATAAATGATATTCGTTAAATTTCATGATTAAGTAAGACTAATTACGGTGACACCATGTGAAATTCTCTATTGAGTAGTAAATCCTGATGAGGACGATCAGAGCATACTGATCGAAATGTCAAGTGTAACCTCTAGTTCTTTCAGAACTAATTACTACTCACTAGCGTATTTTACATGGTGTCACTGCATAATCTTACTACTCTTCACCATGCAAAGCTATAAGTTTTCCCTAAATGTCATGATTGTTGTTGTAAATATTATTAGTGTCAACCAAAATTATTTAAAATGTACCTTTGCTAATAAACTCTGACTTGTTGGAGAATATTGCGACATACATAATTTACAAAGTACATGTACCTCCATGTATTATACATGCATGACATTGGTAGACATGTCCAGCTGTACTAATGTTTTTAATGTTTTCAGCCCTTAAACATTGTTGTTCACTGTTCAGACCATTTGTTTGTTTAAATTTTAAAAATCAATTATTTAATTTCACAGAGCTAACATTAGAAATTACACTGAGTACATCCTATAGCCTATTGATAACACATCTAACGTTAGCATCATTTTTTTTTAAATTCAACTAATCGTACTCATGCCTAGGCTTCACTCTGAGTCTCCTAACGTTACAGACTATTTACCACTAAGTATTTCAAAAGAGTCATGGAGGAAAAACCCACATAAGCATACTTTGTTTACATAAAACGGGTACCCTAAATTAGTCCCAACGTTTAAACTAAAACTAAAGTACTAGTACCATTCACTGGCGCCCATACCGTACATTACTGACTGCACTGTCATCAATCTCTCTGCATGCTGATGCATCAACCAACGCGTTACAACACATCTGACATGTCTGAAGCCGGTTAAAATGCTTATTTTAAATCAAAGATTCTCGTAAATTTGTCATTGCCAGACTCACCTCCAATTAAGTGTGCATAATAATGTCTGTTTTCAACGATGAAACATCCACTGGTGATAGGAAAAATTCAAAAATAGTGAAAAACTCGCTTTTGTGGAAGGTGAAGAGGTTATGCTGTTTGTAGATAAAAGTTATAACCACTTACCAACAATGTCGTATCTTTGTCTGGGCTTCAATCGTCCACGCCACCGAACAGCGGTACGAAAAACTGCTCCCACGCTGGATGGTGCGGCACCCGTGTTACGTGTTACGTATGCAATCACTGCACACGTATATTGGTCCGGAAAGCTCGTTTCTAGTTCCACAAAACGCGGTCCAAAACTGATGAAAACCTCGGCGAGCACAAACCACAAATTCACAGTATAACAGTCAATATTTAGAAGGACGACGAATTGTAAAGTTGTCGTAGTTCCGTAGAAAACTTGTGGAAAAAACAGGAGTTATCACTCAAAATTACAACGTGTTGATCGTTTCGAAGAAAACCGCGCAGAGAGAGGTGTAAAGTTAGAGTACTTTTTCCTGCATGGCACAACTGTAGAAAGTCGTTGGAATCCAGATTCAAAGAATATGCGCCGTGTACATGGTGCGCATGCGTGACAGGTTCAAGATATTTACAAGGAATGTCATAAAACAAGGTTACTCACTAGCTCCTCCAAGATCGATGATTATAAATCTGAGATCGATGATAACAATCGATGTATAAAAAGGGGGTTGCCATGTAGAAAACTGAATGATGCACAATTATTGTTGTTGATTTTCAACCGTTGTCTAGCATGTACAAAACGCTTTGGCCAATGCACACATCTCCCTGAACGAGTCTGCGAACCTCTGGTTGTGTCATGATGGGCAGTGATGACTCGGATGTCTTTGTTGTTTGGG
>CM055831.1:12145645-12161547 GCA_029582265.1 Zoroaster sp. YZ-2022 | reverse complement strand
TCTGAGAGTCCATTTACATGTAGGCCTACTATTATAAGGTCACAAACACTACACAATCACTTACAGGGGTCGTAAATTAAATGGATTTTCATAGTACATAAAGGCTAGTAACACAAATTTTTAGTAGCCCTGATTAAATTTCTCAGTAGCCCAAAAAAGAGCTTTAAATCTGTAATTCTTTACTCTTTGTTTAGGCCTATATACATTGATTTATCCTAAAATTATATGCAAATTTTACGACCACTTGCAATACATCACATTGTTTTTATCATCGTAGTTCAACCACTCACGGTCATTCTGCCATGCCCTCTGAATTTCCGTGTTTTTGTTGTTGTTCATAGGATCGACTTGTTTCCTTGTCATCCCCAGCCACTTTGTTTTTTCGCTGGAGGTTTCACCCTTGCAAAGGGCCACATGCTTCTGTACCGTTGGATATTAGGTTAGCGGTAAGCCGGGTCGTCGGCCGCCCCAAACTTTCAATCAATCACCAATCAGGTAAAACCGATTCAGTACATGCATAGTGCGCAGATAATTATAACGCGGCATGTTCTTCGCCTGCATTAGCCTTAGTTTTAGTCAGGCATGCCAAGATGGCACCAGTAGCAGCTGATGCACAGACGACACGGGCGACCACCACAGCGCTGTGGTGGTCTTTTGTGTCATCTGTACGCCAGTATCCGGGGCACCACGCGCGCCTTGACTAAAGGCTACATTGTGCCTAGTTCTCACCACAGCAATCTGATTACCTGCTGAACGAGTGCGGGAACCAGTTCGGTATACGAAGCCGGGTGTGTCATTAGAATAGATACCTGTGAAATTGTGCACATGTGCACAGGACCGAATATTCCGCCGCGCCAATACCCCTGCTGTAATAGGGAAGCAAATTTTTAGTTGAGCAGTATTTTATGTGACAATCGTCACTGCAGTAGTGCATGCCATGTCTGCATCGCAAGGGACCCAAGTAGACCGCCAAAATGCACGATCAAACTCAAGGAATCCATGGTCGATATAATGCATCTCTAGTATGTTTTGATGCAACGAAGAAGTAGTTGACAAACAAATTTCTTTTCACTACTGATTACAAAGTAAAAGGAGCCAACCTTATTGTCAGACAGTTCATTATTATTTCTTGTGATGATGCATTTTACTTTATTTTTCCACTAGGCCCGCCGGATATCAAACTGGAAAAAAATAGTAGCTCAGCTGTAAATCCACTAGTCCCGGCTACGGGCTACCGCAACTTCGACCCCTGACTTATGATTGTCATCTTTAACTCCTTAAGTATGCAACACTTTGTTTGATATCCTATTTATACACCCTCCAAAGCATGTTTCTTATTCAAAATTTTAGCGCCGCAATTTGTTTAATTGTCAAGTTACTACTTTTTCACATATTATTAATAATAATAATAATACATAATAAAGATTTTAGCGCACATATTGTCCACTCCTGCTGGGCGCTCAAGGCGCCGGAAAACAAAGAAAAACATTAATACAAACAATATACAATGATAGCATAGGAAAAACAAATTATGTACCGAGATACATAAAATACCTACAATGTACCACAAATATACATCATCTTTGAAGAGTTGTGACATAAGATGAGTTTTAAGCATCGACTTGAATCTGGCCATACCATGACAAGATTTGAGTTTAGTTGGAAGATGATTCCAGAGTCTCGAGGCTGCGACAGAAAAACCCACCTATCACCCCAGTTCCGCTTTTTGAAGTTGGTTCCTTGGAGGAGTGACATGTTGCTGGAGCGCAGAATTGCGTGATGGAGTGTAGACTTTAAGTAGTTCAGAAATATAAATTGGAGCAATGTTATTAAAAGATTTGTGAACAATTAGCATAAGTTTAAAAACAATTCTCTGTGAAACAGGGAAGCCAGTGCACTAGTTCTTTCAAGATTGGCGTGATATGCGGTATGATTCTCTTCTGGACAAAGTCACAACACGAAAGCGGTTGTGTTTAAAGTATGTGCTGGAAGACGAGATATTTGATTCTCATGCGGAAGACCGTAGCGAGAGCATCTCTCCGTTATCGAGCCGTGATGTGACAAAATGCATGTATAAATTGTTCAGCAAGCACTTTTATTCAAGTATTTCCTAATTCGGCTTATATTTCTGATATGGAAATGATGATATGCGAACAATGTTGGAGATATGTATGTTTTTAAAGTCATTGGCCACGAAGGTCAAATATAACACCCAAATTACGTGCATGTAATGAGGGAGTTATCTTTGGCAGCTCACTTCAATTGTAATAAATGGAAGAGAAACTTTAGACAATTGCTGACGTGATCCAAATAGAACAAATTCTGTTTTTTCATCGCTCAATTTCAGGAAAGTTTTGTCTCATCCAACTCGAATCTCTTGAATACATTTCTCCAGTGTTTTAATGCAGGAATCAGCAGGTTCTTGAGAAGATTTAAAAGTAATGTAAAGCTGCGTGTCATCAGCGTAAACATGGTAATTTAAATTATACTTCAAAATGATATCAACTGGAAAGGTATAAACAGTAAACCACTGTGGGCCGAAAGCATCAGAGCCTTGGGGTACAGAATAGTCTTAGAGTAACAGGTTCGGAGATAAAGCACAATACAAACATGCTGAGGCCTATTTAAAAGGTAGGACTTATACCAATCCAGGGCTGCGCCATGTATTCCAAGATGATATTGAAGGCGGGAGAGAAGGATTTTATGATCGACAGTGTCAAAAGCGGCGCTTAAGTCTAACAACAAAACTAATGCAGTGATTTTCCCTCATCCATGGCAGATAAAATGTCATTGTTGACGCCTAAGAAGAGAAGTTCCGCTCCATGAAAATGGTTTAGTAGGACTGAAATAAAGTGTCTGACAGGTCATTAGCACCAACATGTCAGAGATCCGTGATGAAACAACTCGCCTGGGATTGTTTTTCCAAGGTACTTTTAAATTCGCTACTGGTCGGTAATTTTGAAAAACTTCCTTGTCCAAATTAAAGGCTTTTTAGGGAGTGGTTTCAACATGGAGCAACCTTCATGGCTATTAGGAAACAACCGAAGAAAAGAGATCTGTTTACAATAATTGTGATATACTTAAAGCAAACACATCAATATTTTGTTTTATTAGGCGGGAAAGCTGGCACTGGATCAAGTTCACATGATTTTGATGCATGGCTTATTTCATGATGAGTTTCTTGATCTCCGTAACATCTAGTAGGTGGCTCAAACATGGACAGTCTACATTGTGGGATCCCTGCGTGATGGTGTTTCAGTATAGAATGGCAGCTAATGAGGGAAAAGCAATCCACGGATATTCTCAATTTTTGTGACAAAAAGTTTGAAAAAGATTATGAGGTCCTGATCGAGAGTGTAGATGGAAGCACTGGAGCTTTGGGGTTTATGAAGCAGCTTTTCAACAATGTTAAAGAGTTTTTCTGGATCACCAGAGCTATCTTCTCCACAAGAGATGAGTAGTGAGTTATTATTGCCTGGTTAATCATGTTCTTCACAATATCAATGCTGGTTACAGTATTTTCGCCGATGTAACTCAAGTTTCCTCATTGTCACGCCATCTTCGGCTCAAATTGACTTAAGCGGATTTTCCTTGCAGCACGGATATCACTCATTGAACCAGGGGGATTCAGATTAGTAGCTAACAGTTCGGAAGTTTTGCGGAGCATGATCATCCAAGATGTTACGGACAGTAGATTCAAATAGACTGACACAAAGAATCCAGCTCCACCATCTTCAAGGTTTACATTTTCCAGTTGAGATTCAATATCATGACATAAATCTTTAATATTTACTTTTTTCCAGCGAAGCGAGTAGTTACAGAAATGGTAGGTATGGGAGGTTTTTAAGGTTCAAATTTACCATGATTGCATAATGTATCAGATAAGCCAGATGAATAGTTATATTCGAGATAAGCAGGTGGAAGTATTTTCATCGCCGTTATCATGGAGGTCAAGACAGTGACCATAACCGATGAGTGGGTGCTGGTGATGTGCTGTATAAGTCCATGAGCAGAGAGCAGATCTCTAAACTGATTTGCATAATTGTTTGAAATAATGTCCATATGAATGTTAAAATCGCCGTGGTTAAAATAATGTCAGATGGGTGTAAGAGATAATCGATAATTAATTTTTTCAAATTCCGCAGAAAACTGGAGAAGCTAGTACATGTTTACCATCAACATCCCTTTCTGGTCGATAACATACACAAGGCGAACAGATTCTTAGAGTTGCACGTTACCTCAGCATGCAGAGATTCAAATGTTAGGTAGTCAATATTAACACATTTCATACTGACAGATAAACTGGACCTCTAAAGAGTAGCAACCCCTCCACCGGGTCTTCTTTATATTGGTCTGGGGATATGATGGGAGGAGAGTAGCCAGCAGGAGCACACACTCTCACGGGTGGTGTCATCATTAGGTTTAAACCATGTCTCGGGTTATGGCAACAAGATCCAAATTGTTTTTGAAGTACAAAGTCAACAAATTCATCCGATTTGAGTTACATAGTGGATTGAGTATTCAAGACACAGAGCTGAAGTTTAGACTCATCGTGAACATTTGGAGTTGGAAGTTATGCCAATGTCGCTTTGTTGATGTGGGTTGAGTTCACTGCTGGGGGTTGGTAAGGCTGGAGTGCTAGTTGTGTAAGTCTGTCCATCTCTACTTGCGACCAGCTTTTTTTTACCTCTATGTGTGCGGCGGTTTAGTTGATTAGCAAGTATTCCAAGACAGTTCAATTGACTCAATCTCTAAATAATGTGACAGGCCATTTACATACAGTAGCCCTTTGTTCGACCACCTATAGTCTCATTTGTCCCATTTGTTGCAAGTAAGATAAACAAGGCGCTCACCCTGTAAACTACACACTCCTTAGGACCCTACATCATTCTTATCACAGAGTGCACCCAGACAGGATCTCTGTAAAACATACAAGTTTCTTTTGTTTATAGTTATTCGTTAATTTCTATGATCCAAGTGGATATACCTCTATGAAAACTGCTCAAGATCTAGGCTAGGGTAAGTTTTACTTCTTTTGTATTCTTTAGACTTTGCTAAAAGTTGTATTTATAGGTTTACTTAAGTTACCTTGATATTTTACTTGTTCATTGGTATACTTCTCCAGTGGTTGAATTAGTTTTTACCCATCGGCCCATCACATTTTCTGTATGGAAATTACTTTTACTTCTTGCTTTGTTTATTGGTTGATAGTTTTTCTGAGACAGCATAGATGCATTAAGTTTATTTAGTTTTGTTTAGTTCTTTGTATTGTACTTAATTTAGTTTGGAAACATCTCATAAAATTTAATACTGTGATCAAAACTGCGTTTTCTTTAACCTTGTATATCACCACTCTAAAATATTGGTACACGTTATCGCAGCTATAGGAGTGACCTCGCCATAATAACATGTGGTTTTCCTCAGCTGCAAGTGAAAGGTTGAAGGTTATTGGTACTTTGGTAGTGGCTCACAGAACCTTGATTTATTATGGCATGCTCATTTCGTTTCTAGAGTATCAAGTCCCAGACTATTAGCTGAGTGTTTCTAGAGCATATGCAATCTAATTATCAATTGCCTATAGGTTTGCACACAATTCTGTCCATCGATATTGCTTTGTTATTGATAATAGTATGGTTGTTCTTATTCAAGTTTTCTCCAGCAATTGATATGTGATCATTTCTATTTCTCATTCCATTAAGCAACCACTAGGAATAACCACCAGTTTTATTGTCCTCTTGGGTATTTAACTTTCTAGAGCATAGGGTCAATGACAACTTAGCCTAAAATACTTGTATTTTATATTATTTACTTATTAGTTTTATCCATTGCTGTTTACATAATTTCTTATGTAACACAGAGCACTGTGGTTGTTTATTACACCATTACTCAGAATGTGTGTGGTCTCTCAGCCCAGGCAGAGATTCCTGTAGCTATATGCTGAGTATAGTGTCTGTGGTTTAGAAGTCGACATATGGATAATCCCCATGCTGCATAGCATTGTTTATCGATATGGGCATATGGCGATAGCCATGGTTGAGTTGATTTAAGTAATTGATATGAGAAGGTTTATATAGTTGGGTTTTTCTTATGTTTTAATGATTATGTATTCACCTGTGTTTTACTGCACAAAGGCTGGCTATTTGTGTGCTTCTTTATCTAAGGACCTTGACTAGTTAACTTGCATTGCCACTGTGTTTTATTCTACTGATATTCTGAAAGTGTATAATTAGACTTTCTTATATTCTTTATTTACTTTTATCGCGCTGCTCATTTATTTATCCAAACTTTCTTAACTTTAATATAGAAATGTTCGATGCATTTTGACCAAGGTTTTGTTGTTTACCTTAAGTTCAAGTTAGAGCAATCACTTGCCTTGCACATTTTGGAACAACATTAACTTAACTACTTGTTAATGGTTAATTGCATTATTATTTCTATTTGATTTTCCTTTACTTGAGATTTATTTCTGAGATCATTACAACTTCTTATCATAAATTTCTTTGCTCAATTGGTACATTCCAAGGCATAGTATTTATATGGAATTTGCATTTTTGTATCTTTTTAGGGGTTTATGTTACACCATTAAAAGAACACGACACTGTACACCATCCTTGTCATGGGCATTATTTTTCAAGTGTCACAATAAGATAAAGCTACATCAGTACATGGAGCATTCATAAGATTGGAGTAGTTCATTACGGCTGTAGGAAATTTTATGGAGCTGAGTGGCGTTTAGGTGTGTTGATCAGTGTTTCAGGTCCAGGGTTTCGCTTATGTCACCAGAAATTAAGAGTTCCAGGTGAAAGGTGGCAGATGAATTATCATAGTACGATATAGGACGTCTCAAGAATTTAAGATGGCGGATTTTAGTTGAACAATCTGTAGATTGCATCTTGTAGCCATCTACTGATGAGTCATTGAGACACCATGGTCTGGATAGCAGGAGTAGAATAAACAGGATGTAGACCTCCATTTAATTGTCTGATCACAAAGTTGTTGATCCAAACAAAAGGCTTGTGGTCAAGCTACAGGTTATAATCTCTAGCTATACAGGCTATAATCTAAATCAGAGTTGACTGCACAAATAAAATGAAGATCCAAAATGTGTATACACTCAACAGTAAATTTTTACTGCACAGACATACAAAAAAAAATAAGTTTTTCACTTATTATAAGAAAACAAATGTACAAATACTCACATAAAACGTCCAGTAGATTCCAGGTGTAATAAGAACCACTAGTATAAAATGAAGACAAACTTGTAGCTACAAAACACTTAAGTAGCACTAAAACTGGAGAGCTGTTATGAGTTGCTGCTTGTAAGGCGCTCTCTCATGCTATTTATATAGTGACACTTACACATTCCCTAATTTTTATATTATTTGATTTAGAATGTTAGGTTACAGGAGAATCTATACTTTGGTCCTCAAACTATAATCCGTGATTTTCGTCAAACATAGCAGTTAAAATTTGCATATTAGTCATTATAATTGTAATTTTCATATATACTAGGTAATTTGCATAAATAATTAATTTATTTGCATATTTAAATTTTCAAATTGCCTTCTAGGTAAAGTACCCATTATACCAAATTTGACTGGCTACGGCACTCAAACTGAAGTTATGTCAATTACGATATTAATTAGGTGGACTTAGCTAAAATTTGAGGTCAAGGCCCTATGGGACAAACCCGAAACAGACTTTTCGCCATTTTCAAGGATTCCAGAATCGAATGAAAATTTTTGTTTTAATTTTCCTTTTATGTAGTCAAACGTGACCGAGTGAGGGCGCTGTTCACCGCGCGCCACTTTTGTGAATGGGAAACTGTGACCACCAAGCTATGTACAACGCTATGGGAAGATCGTATGAGGATATAGATTAAGCCCATGTTAACTCATTCATTCATATAAAACGAACTAAATTCAAGATGGAGATTGCCTCTACTGATTGATATGCAATTTGGCTACCGCTTTGTTGGAGTTTATGTGAAAACTTTCAGTGAAATCACAGAAAATCTTGCTTTCTGCGCTTAAAATTCTATGTCAACTATAAGTAAGTCCCCTTTTAAGGCCCCATAGTGAACCGAAAATGACAATTAGTTGAGTATTTAATTGTGTTATACTTTTTGTTTTCAAACTATTTGGTTGTCGCGCTTTTTCATCAAACACGTTGATACGGCCCTTGGGAATTCAAGATTTACGTTCAGGGAATTGACTGTCGACAACGTTGAACACGCTATGCGCTGGTCTCCAGCCGCACTGTCCCTCATGTGTTGTGTGAGGTGTTTGATGGTACTCACGGTAACTTAAAACTGTAAACAAACAAAACATTTTTGTAATTGTATTATTTTTTTTTGGGAGGGGTGATTGCAATTGAAAATTGAATGTTTTCTAAATTTGTTTTATTATTTTAATTTTTTAAAGCAGGCTAGGGTCAACGTTATTTTTGATGAATAATACAATAATAATAATATATTTAGTAAAATTTACAGGTTATTTGTAGGTTCTATATTTACCCCTCAAAAAAATTTTTTTAAATAAAATAAAATTAAATATGAATTTTAACTAAGGCCAAACAAAAAATAGCTGTTTCCTATTACATTGAAAAAGTTAGCTAGGGTAGGTGGGTATAATCTTTTTTCTTTCTCAAATTTTTTTTAGCCAAAAAACGTTAGGGTGGGATGATGGTCACTTATTTGTTTTTCTTTTGCGCACACATTTGTAACAGCTAACAAGTGACAATGTCAGATTTAATACTGTAAAATGTTAATACTAGGGCCTACATATCAGCGCTGTATAGACGATTTGAGTTTTTACCTGATGGTGTGCGTACTGTCCACCGTGTTTTGCATAAATTTAGCTTAGAAGTAACGTTGTGGGTCAGATTTCTTTTGAATTATATGACCTTTGACGTCACTCCCTGACCAAATTTAGGGTAATAGGAAACAAATACTTTTTTGTTTGGCCTAATGTCACAGGTTTCATTATTTTTTTTAACCTAGGTGAGCTGCAGAGTTGTTTTCCAAGTAGGCCTACATGTACCTAAGGATGTTTTCTCTTTAATCTTGTTTTCCAAGGTGTGCTTTAATTGCCTGGCTACGCCACCTTCACGCACTGTCACCACCATCTCCCTATCATCCACTTACATCAACTTTAACCATTCCCCTGCACATTTTCATCCCTCCATACCCCGCCTGCATGTAATATCCGCTACCCCATGCTTTCTCCATACGCTACCCTGCTATAAACTCAATCACAGATTTTTTTAAATGCACACTATCAGGCCTGCACGCAATGACACAAGATTTCTCTTCATAAATTTAACATCATGGCATCATCTGATCAATTTATAGGACCCATTTTTGATGCATTAAATCTAATTACTGTAAACTGGAAGAATGAGCTTTGTGCAATTGAGTCAAAGGACATCTGCAATGGTTTGAGTTTGGAACTCTTTCATCAACTTCAGATAGAGGGTAACAACTTAGAATCATTCATCTCATCATTGCAATTAATTTATAGTGCAGACCTGTCTTGGTTGGATTCTAAAACATTAAAACGGTCGCTTTCATCTCTAAAGAACAAACGAGCTACCCTTCTGAAAAACCGGTCAAAACCGAATGATAAGACAAATCTGGACTCTTTCTTGAACTGCTTTATAGCCTACCAGAACATTCCCACACTCGAGAGGGACTAAAGAAGGGAAGTGAAGATCCCAAAAGGCAACTTGCATCAATGTAGAATGTCCTTTAGGTTATATCATTGAAGAACCCAGATCCGAAAGTTAAGAGACAAAACTCACAGCTGAAGGATAGTAAGGCAAAATTAAAGAACGCTCACTCACTAATTGGGAAAGTTGGATGTCTGCAAGCATGTTGCAAACCTCAAACGAAAAGAATGTTCCAACCTCTCTTGTGGAAAAGAAATATTCAAAGCTGAGAAAGAGGTCAGACAGAAAAACTCAGCAGGAGACTGAAACAACATAAAGATAAAGTGAAATTGATCAGAGCTCAAAAAGAATATCCTCATGTAGCATAAAGTACATGTAGTACATAATGGAAAACAAATGTACATAAAACTCATTGCCTCCATGACATGCACAAGAACTCAGGAAGGCCAATGAATACATCAAGTACCTCGGAAACAAACTGAATGAAGCACAAGAGGAAAATGAGCAAGATGACATGATTGGAGACAAAAGATGGGAAATCATATTCCAGCTCCATCAGGAGGCATCATATTACCTACAAGACCTTGGTATATCTGAACACAGCACAAGTGATGCAATAAGAACCGTAATTATAGACAACAACAAACAAGAAAATTGGACCTCTCCCATCAACATCTACCCAGAATAGATTTTCATGAGATGAAGGCACTATCAAAGAAGCACATTGAAGACAAACTCGCTGGTCACACAAATCTCACGCCAAAGTATGATGGAACAACTAAATCAATGGGACACCTAACTGAAGTGGGAGATCTCGCTTGCAGACGATACATTTCTCTTGGAGTTCGCCAACAGGTGGAGGAAAGGCTGAGGATTACGTGAATACAATTCAAGAAGTTTGTGGAAAGATCTTCTTTCATGAAGTCAAGAACACGACGGACAGGTGTATAACAATGACTGTGTTGATAGAAAATTGGAAGAGGCACTTGATGGGGATAAAAATTGAATTCTTCAGGTGTGGCATGCACCGCTTGATGCTTTTTATCATGCTTATGAAATGTGTATCATACCCAGAAAGTTATTGGCACAGGTACATCCTCAGCCTTCACAACAAATGCCATACAAAACAGGACCAGAAAGGCACGCATGCCCTTCTCAAGCAATAGATAAACTCTTCCATGATCTGGGATGTGTGGAAGGGAATTGAGGAATTTCTTCATTCCAAGGGATACAGCACCAACTGAGCTACAAGACAAGACAGAAGTCTACTACCGTTTGATTGGAAATCGGTTTAATATTTTTTTTCCTAGATGCTAATGTTGGCTTTCCACTCCAAGGTCATTCAGGAATTTTTTTCAAAGATCCGTCATCCATCCAATCTACTCCGTTGCTGTATTAAATGCTCTAACAGATGGAAGGTCAATGCCGATGCGGGCCCTTGGTCTAGTGGCAAGTTTATTACAGGCCATGGATGAGGCTCACGACAAGATTTGAATATTCTTGAAATGAACTCCGTTTATGATGAAGCTGTAACAAAACTATCACAATGGAAACAGCCAAATTCAATGCTCACAAGCAAATGTTCAATCTTTGAATCTATCCTCTCAAGGAGGACATTCAGCTAAAAGACCTTCTCAACTTCTCCTCAGACGATGAAAGGAAAGCCACCGAGTCGATCCTACAAGAGTTGTTAGGGTGCTATTGAATCGGGTCATTATGAGGCAACTACAGACCCAGCTTCCAGGAGGCGACTGGAACCTCACAAGATCTGAGAGCACAGGCAATGTCACATCAGCTGTAATATATCTGGGGAAAGGAAATTTGCATGGTAGATGCGCACATCAGAAGGGCACCAAATTCCACGATTGGGAAAATAGAGGCAAAACCATATTCAAAAGCAACAAAACCAGGAGCTGGCTCAGTGCTCAAAGCAAATCAGAGAGAAGGAAAACATCATGCAATCAATAGCACTCGGAAGAAAGGAGAGGATAGCAACAAAGAAAGGGAAATAATTAGAAGAAAGCGACTGAGAAAAAGGCTAGAAGATATGCGAAGGAATTAACAGCGGGAGGAGAGACAGCGATCAGGCAGGAACATCTAATCAAGACATCATGGAGTGTGGGGTCTGTGGACAACTAAACAAGAAATGGAGAGAAACATCAAAACATGGGTAAGGGAAAGCTACTAAGTGCAGTAAAGGCACAAATTAACATACATGTCAAAGTCCTGGGTCACAGAGTCAAAAAATCATATTCAGCCAAATGTACAGTGGAGCAACTAAAGGAGGGATTACTGCTTATGGGTGAACCAGTTGTGCAGGAGAAATGGAATTGTTCCGTTTGTTGCAGCGTCCCGACAATCTAATTGGTCAAACTTCACTCAAAAGTGGGCAGATGACAAGGGGATGAGAAATGGTGGATAGGACTTATTGCAAGCAAAACAAATGGTGAATTTAATTGAATATGCAGCAGACATACGAGCATACTTTTGACTCCAGAAGAGGTGTTGTCTGATATAGTAGTTGGAGAGATGAATCTGCTTTCATAGGACATCAAACAGGTAAGTCAGCTTTTTCTATAAGTAATTCAGAAATTTTATGTTACCCTGAAAAGGTAAGTTAAATACAGGCTTGTTTAAATTTTTCTTTATTACATCTACATTCTTAATGCTTTCTTTAGCTTTGCTAATTCATGACAAGTTCAAAGCTTGTTCGTCATGTAGTAGTAGTACATCATTTTGTAGCTGCTGTCTTTCTCTTGGTGAACTTTGCTGTAATAAACAGTAGAAATTAAATGGTTACTACATGTATGTAGCTTTATCAAGTAGAAAATTAAAACTAGAACATTAAAACAGTAAATTAAAATGTTTCTTAAATTTGCTTGCTTTATAATCATTTGGCGTAATTTCATTAAAAATAGATTTTTGACCTTGACCTTGAATTAACCTTGAGGTCAAACTTTCAAAGGTCATTCAGAGATTTGATTAAACCTTCAATACCCGAAGCCCTTCACTAACAAATAAATTGCTACAGTGTAGCATGTGCAATATATGCAATCACTAATAATTGTATAGGCTCACTGTATGTTACATAATGTTACAAGTACAGGGTCACCAAAATTTGTTATGTAAACAAGGTCAACAATTTTGAACTTTGACCTTTATGAAGTCCGGGTTTTCATGAACCCGATCCCCACAAGTAAGGTAGCAAATGAATGTCTCAAAGAGCTCTATCCAACTAGACTACTTACAACTCGATCAAATCAAATTCAAATTTTGTGATTTCCAGTGTTTAAAACCTTGGACTACTACAGCCGACAGGATCCCATAAATCCAGAGCTTAATTTCAAGATTTTCAATTTCTGATAAAATCCACTGAAAACACAATTTTTACAAATTAGCTAAAAATCTGCTAATTTGGTAGCGCCTATATATTTCCAAGCTAAAAGTCATAACTTGAGAACAGTCCAGCTGATTTTGATGATTTTTGTTGGAAACATAATTGTTTGTACACCCTTCAACCATGTTATTTGTGATAAGCCCAGTGCATGTTCTAAAATTCATTGCTCACCCTACTTTCTTGTAGTCGGGAGACCGGACTCGAAGGTCGCCTAAATTGTAAAGTTAACGTTATTCCTCGTGACAACAAATTCCGCAAACAAAACGAAGAGGTGTGAGGCCGATACTGCAGTGATTAATCAATCCATAAAAGACGACAGAAGATCTAGATGAACTACTAATATCAGTTTAGGCCTAGGGCTCATTAGCAGGCTCACTAGGCCTATCACAAAAACTCGTCTAATAATGAAGAGAATCCAAAAATTCGTGTCGCCAGACGAGCTGTCTCACGAGTCGTGCACCAGTCGATCTGCCCACGAAGAAATTTATAGTACAATAGTTCTGGTTCTGGTTCTGGTGAAACACTACTAATTTCCACATATTGGGATAAAGTACATATGCAGGTGACCGATGATGAGCCCCTGATGATGCAAGCCTTCCCATGTCCAGTTCTTTAAAAAATGAACTATTTGTTACAACCAACCGAAACTGGTCCGTTGTAAAAGTTCCTGTCGCCAGACCTAGTTGAATCATGGAGGTAGATTACCCATTACCCATGGTTGAATCGTGCACAGATAGAACTGTATCCACCGAAGAAGAAAATCAAATTTGTTCTTGAAAATCATCATACGCCCTTAACCCAAAACCCATGGAATTGTTATTAAACAAGGAGCTGTGACAAGAATGCCCAAAACGCGCGCGTACTACCGCTTGACACCTAGTCTTGGCAAGACGTTACTCGTGATTTTATACGCACATTTGTACATGCGCCGATCCGCTGTGATTTGATAAACCAAATCCGTCGCTGCGGGCGCGCCAAATTTGGTTACGTCCTACTTAGCCCACGAACCGCCCCTTCCCGTATTAGCGGCTCTTGATCGTAAAACGCCATCTACGGTGGGCATTTAGGACCGGCGCGGGATCGTGTAACCAGGATCCGCATAATAACGGTCTTTGGTATTACAAGACCACTTGACACCAAGTACCAACTTTTTACAGCGCGCAACCTGATTGGCTAAAACTCCACACCAAAGTTTGCCACCAAACAAGTTACTGGTGGTGGAGGCCTAAAAAGCGGGAAACTTCGCCTACGTCATTGTCCCTGATTGGTTGGCTGTGCCATGATCCACCCTGGGCATATGGCAAAAGTTTTGACGTGGAAAATAGCCTATAAACCCCCGGTTGGCATTAACGAGTGCACAATATGCATGCCCATTGAGAGAAAACCCGATCCGTATTGGTTAAGTTGCAGTATACTTACTGATCACTTTCGTGATCAAATGATATTGGTGATACCTTTTTTATTCGATTGTTTATATCAAATAACTTTTCAACTTATCGAGACATCGGTAAATCGCGCTTAAAAATATATATTGTGATAAAAAAAAATTGCCATTGTGAGCCAAGTCAGAAATTCCATGGAAACAAAATTAGGACAGTCTTTTCAGCTTTCGGAAGTGACAAATAAAAGCAAACTACTTCAGAAGTACATAGTACATGCTATGCAAACGAATTTGCGATTTATTGTGACGCTTGTAGAGGGGTACATACCTGTTTCATCAACATATAAATATCGCGGCACCCGCTGCTAAACAAAATTGATATCGCCCAAGCTTACTGCTTTGTAAACCATTATCATGTGGCGGCCATCTTTGTTAAAGGGGCAGTATCGTCATGATCAGAGCAGACTTTCGACAGGGCATGGAATCAGTGTACTAGTAGGGTTTTCAGGTGAAAAATTATTCCTAAACCAATATGCTCAATATTTATATCAAATTAAAGGTCTTGATGAAAGAAATACAATGGTTTTTAAATCAAGAAAATTGGACGAGTAGTTTTTGAGGAATCCTGTTTTATTTAATCAAATATACAGCTGACCATGATTCGACGAAGCGCGAATGTCCATACACTGTGTACATGTACATCCCTATGACACCAAAACCGTTGAATCAGCCTACACACACCGTGATACACACGCACACCGTTCGTGCTCGTTTCCCTCATAAGAGATTTTGAAAGGGTGTAAAAAATACATTCTCCGCTCAAAACCAAACAAAATTACGGCTCAAAACGTTCACATATGATAGAAAAGAGGTGTAAAATTCATTCAGACACTGCTCCTACCTTTCAACCCTGAAGATTTCACCTCGAAAAACGGTGTTTACTTTTTATCTCTTCGTAACTTCGGTTGTAGATCTATGGAGATCGAGCAAGCATGGGCATGTAAAGGAGCCCTTTGACTCAATAGGGAAACCGTTTTCATGTCAATCACAATGTACTCGGGTGCGGAGACAGCTCCGAAGTGGATGCCCTCAGCAGAGCGCAGCAAATTTTACGCACCGAATGCGCCTCGATCTCTCAAACACTTTGTTAAAGGTTGCGGGACGCATTGAGAGTGGTTCATTCATAAAACCTAGGCTGCACGTGATTCCGATTGCTATTTTATAAACATTGTTGGATAGCTGAAACCATTTAAGCTTTCCAATGAGCTATTACAAGTAAGATTTTGACAGGTAAAAGTAGTTAATTTTGTGGATTTAAAATTTTGATGTTTTTGTTGCGAGTGATGCGCTGTACGTATGGCGGGCTTCGGTCAAGCATGTACAAACTGAAAACCCTAGTACTAGTTTAATATTAACTCAGTGACTGAAAATTAGTGTCTCATTTAGAGCAGCAAC
>CM055831.1:12125002-12145145 GCA_029582265.1 Zoroaster sp. YZ-2022 | reverse complement strand
GGGAACATACTCCGACTAGCCGCGTGGCTGCTGTCAGGAGATCCTTGTCTTCGAAAGGATTTTCAGGAAAGGTGTCTGACATTATCGTTCAATCTTGGAGAAAAGCAACAAGGAAACAGTTTGAATCATCCTGGCAACGGTGGTATCGCTGGTGTGTTCCAAGGAAGATTGATCCAGTTCCAGCATCTTTAGCAGACATTCTAGAGTTTCTCCGTCACATGTTTGACGAAGGTCTTCAGTATCGAACTCTGAATGTTTACCGCTCCGCAATATCGTCAGCCCACCAACTTCTAGACGGCGTACCTGTGGGTCAACACCCAACCATGACTAGATTTTTTCAAGGGCCTTTTCAACTTGCGCACACCAAAACCGAGGTATTCCGCTACTTGGGATGTAACAAGTGTCTTACGACTCTTTCGCAAACTACCCGACAACAAGAACTTAACCTTGCGACAACTGACATTGAAACTAGCATGTTAATAGCTTTGATCACAGCGGGTCGGTGCTCTTCTCTAACGGCACTGGATTTACGTTTTATGCGTGAAACGGACAATGGTTATGTTTTCACCCCCAATGAAACTATCAACTACAAATTTGTATTCTGTGAATAAAGAGATACACCTTGTGAAATTCCCTTCGGATCGTAATTTGTGCATTAAGGATGCTTTGGATGAATACCTTCGCCGTACACAACCGTTTCGTGGGGATGGTGCAACACCAAATTAACTGAACTCTTTTTATCTCATGTTAAGCCCCATCACCCAATTGTCTCTTCAATCAATGCACGATGGCTTAAGTCTGTGGTGGTAAAGATACCATAGTTTTCCTGGCACATTCAACACGAGCCTCGACTTCGGCGGCAGCACGAGCTGGTATTTCAATAAAACTCATTCTTCAATCAGCTAACTGGGCCTCGCCGGCGGAGGACACACTTACAAGGTTCTACAAGCGGGGTCTCATAGTACCGGCTTTTGGATCAGCAGTCAGTGTTGTCGTTGGCACAACTTTGAAATATACAGCGTGAGTCTTAATAATAATAATAATAATGTGTGGACTTATATAGCGCACGTATCCACCAACTGAGTGGTGCTCAAGGCACATATTATTACCCCTGCTCATAAGGCTCATAAATCATTCCTGAAACAATCTCAGCTCCCTGGGGAGTATACAGCTCAATTGCTGCCATTACAGCGCATATAGGGCTAATCAACCAACTCTGCCCTCACAGGTACCCATTTAACCCCTGGTGGAGAGAAGCAATTATGGTTAAGTGTCTTGCTCAAGGACACAAGTGTCACGGCCGGGATTCGAACCCACATTCTGCTGCTAACACCAGAACTTGAGTCCGGTAAGCTAGACCGCTCGGCCACGACACTCCAACGACAATGAGAAATATAATTCTAAATTATGTAAAGGTCTTACCTGCGCCATATAATTGGAATAATAATAATAATAATAATAATAATAATAATAATAATAATAATAATAATAATAATAATAATAATAATAATAATAATAATAATAATAATAATAATAATAATAATAATAATAATAATAATAATAATAATAATAATAATAATAATAATAATAATAATAATAATAATAATAATAATAATAATAATAATAATAATAATAATAATAATAATAATAATAATAATAATAATAATAATAATAATAATAATAATAATAATAATAATAATAATAATAATAATAATAATAATAATAATAATAATAATAATAATAATAATAATAATAATAATAATAATAATAATAATAATAATAATAATAATAATAATAATAATAATAATAATAATAATAATAATAATAATAATAATAATAATAATAATAATAATAATAATAATAATAATAATAATAATAATAATAATAATACATCGTTTAGAGTAGAATTACTGAAGGCGGCACCTTAGGGACAGCAAGTGTTTATCTCAGACACTAACGAGATCCAAGCTGAGACGTAGCTGACTCTGTAAGGTGTAACTACAGAAAGGAAAACAAGATCTTTCTTTTCATGCTGTGCTAATGCGAAATAATAATAATAATAATAATAATAATAATAATAATAATAATAATAATAATAATAATAATAATAATAATAATGTGGATTTATATGGCGCACGTATCCACCAAATTGGTGCTCAAGGCGCATTAAATTATACCCCCTGCTCATCAGGCTCATAAATCATTCCTGAAAACCATCTCAGCTCCCTGGGGAGTGTACAGCTCAATTGCTGCCATTTCAGCGCATATGGGCTAATCAAACACAACAACCAACTCTGCCCTCACAGGTACCTATTTACTCCTGGGTGGAGAGAAGCAATTATGGTAAAGTGTCTTGCTCAAGGACACAAGCACCCCGGTCGCGGCTGGGATTCGAACCCACATTTTGACGACTCAGCCATCAGAACACAAATCCGATGCACTAAACCGCTCGACCATGGCACGAGTCCATTGGAGGAGAGAATCACGCTCCTTCCCAATGAGAACTCATTTGCCCACCCACGCTATTCCATGGAGGAGATGTACTCAACGATTCCATTTAAACTGTAGGTAAGACGTTTTTTGTAGAGAAGGAATTATCATTTATGTATTTTATTTTGTGCTTTTTTACAACTCTAAGATCTCATTAAATTTACCTATCATTTCAAATACTATTTACGTACCAAGCACTATGCAAATTTAATTTTATCGAATGAATATTACAGTCTTTACAGAAAGAATTTTAAGCGAGTGTAACCTGTTAGTAATAGACGCGGCCTACAAGGTTTTTGTGGCCTCCTGATTGGCCATCTCTCTAGCATCCGTATTATTATGTAAATTTTAGCTATGAAACGTGAATATCCCACAAACACAAGAGGGTTAGGGCTGTGATAGCCAGTAGGGGTAAACGGCGTTTTGCGTGGCTGATGCAGACAAAAATAACTGCGATATCAGACTTGAAATCAAGTCTAATGACTGTGTGTCCTTGATACGTCCTGGCTGTGTCCAGAACTGTCGATTTTCATCAAACAACATCTTCCTTATTTTTGCAATTTTTAAAAAGAAAATGCCACAAAAAAACATTTTCACATTTAATATTAAGTTCTTCTACAGCATTTCCCCCAATGTTCTTTAGTTATTGTTAACGCTGAGCTCATACAGCATTTGAAGAAAGATTCAAACAAGGTCACACATTACTTAAGTGTTGATTTTTCTTTTAAATCGTTTTACAACTGTTCAATTAAAGTCAAACATATTTAAATATAATTGGAATTATATGAGTTAATGGGGGAGCTAGAGTAGATTGCCCCTCGTAATGCAGTCTGATCCACTCCTAAGTCCTTCATTCAAATGTAAAACTTTAAGCCACTTCTGGCTCCAAATCCAAAACGCACCCCAAGTCCTCGTTGTCTCTTTGTAATCTAGCGACGGCTGAAACACAAAGTTTCCGGTTAGTGGGGAATCGATGCACAGACACTTCGTGACATGGTCTTGACACATAGAAGCACACTTAGTTAGTTTAGTCAAAGTAAACACATTATTATCGGTTCTTTCTTCATATAAATAATATCAAGTGCTGTTAACGAAGAACAACGGCCGGCGGTAACCAAAGCCACTAACAATTTAAAGCAAGTTTCTCAGATAGGCCTAATTGCTAAAAGTTCAAGCGTCTGTTTTCGGGAAGTGATGTAAAGTACCTTAAAACTTTACTTACATACCATGGAGTGTCGTGGCCAACCAGTGGCGTAGCTGTGATTTTTCAGGACTCAAAAGTTCTGATGTTAGAGCAATAATGCCCCCTAAAACTCCTCCAAACACCACACTGTGGTTCGATAATTGCTCTGCAACATTATTTTTCGTAACTATTTTTTAATGAAATGTGCCGATTGTTCTGGACATATGTGCACATTCATAAGCGGATCCTGGATTTTTTTAAATGGGGTCCAACCAGGGACACATATATTTTGTCTACAGATGGGATGAATTTCCGTGAGTTCCTTTAGATTTCGCCACACATCCTGGGTGCGCCAGTGGTCTAGCCAAAAATATTGGCTCATGTACATGTACATGGCGCACAGTAATACATGTATGCAAACCTGGTTAGCTGTAATGGTAATTAATAAAGTCCGCCAACCAATAGCAACTTAGCTCAAAAAGTTATCAGGTACGATTGCCATTTGCTTGTCGGTCTCAAACGACACGACCGGAAGAGCGTTCTGAACATGCGTTGGATCGTTGACTCTGCGCCTAAGTCACACTACATCAGTAGTTCGATTGTCCCAGTTATTACAATAGGCGTACTATATATGTAGGGAGGTCGGTTGAGGTTTGCGCACTTTTGACGGTAAGCTTTGTATCATTATCAAGCTATGTGACAAACATTTCCCAACAGTCCACAGAGACGCTGTTTATCATTGTCAAGGTCTTGAATAGACGATTACAATGATATAAGGATCATCTTCCTGTGACCAAAAATAAGGAAGTTATGACACGTTGAATCCGGCAATTTTAGGCCCGTAAATGGCAATTATTTTATAAGGAAAAACAAAAGAAATGTAAATTTGACTTGTGACCCGTTTCCAAGATTTTCTCGGATTCCATATCATAACTTTCTTAATTCTTGTCCGATTTTCAAAAGGTTGGTATCACTGGAATGCTTGGGAAAAGAGGAAGAATAATAACCTATTTCCAGGCTAATTCAATGATTAGTTTGTTTTGTAGTGCTGATTTACAAATAAGAAATACAAAAAAAATGTGTTAAAAAAATAAATAAACAAATTTAAAAAATAATGAAGAAAAAAAAAATACTCAAATCTGAGGATTATTTTCCTATTTTTACACTGAAATCTTCGAAAGATTCTCATCCCTGATTTAATTAAATATTAGAACAGTTTATAAATTATATTGGACTGGAAAGATAAAACAAAAAAATGAAAATAAGTTTTTTTAAATATTAAAAAAATTACTCAAATCTGAGAATTTTAAATATTTATAGTATAAATTATACTGAAATCCGCGAGAAATTCTTATCCCTGATTTAATTAAACATTATAAAAAATAATAAATGATATTGGACTGGAAACATGAAGAAAAAAATGAAATAAGTTCATGAGAACTAATATTTATTGTGTTACGCCGATGTATATTAGGTTTAAACGGACGATTTATCGGACTGAAAATTCGGCCGATTGAACGTTCGTTTTGTTGACATCAAAAATAGTACACAATGTAGCGTGCTGAACGCGGCGCAATACAATCTTTGATCGACATCAATTTCTGCGCGTCAAAAAAACGTAACTGCGCATCGTCCAATCGCCGTCAAAATTGGCCAAGAGGTAGAAAACAAGTATAGAAAAATTAGTAGTGTGGTTTGATAAGGTATATTACTCACCTTTTAGTAAATCGTCGATGGTTTTGATGAGCAAGAACAAACCCAAATTTCGAGAATTTTTTTTGGAAACTTCTAGATGCCGCATTCAGAAAATTTGAGAACGAGGTTGAAGTAGAATATGTGATCTACGTCTTCGAAAAAAAGCTCCTGGGTACGTTAAAAAGAACGGCCACAGCGAAACGTTACAAAGCGCTATCTCCACGGTGTCTTCGATTCGCGCGCCACGGCGATTCAACCCGAGATTGAGGCCGCAGCCAAAAAGATTTGCGACAATGCGTGGGATACGCACATCATTGGAAAGCTTATCTGAAAAGAAATCCAAGGGTAGAATGTCGTATCTGGCCGCCACTATTTTTCATTAAATATAACCAATAATGTAATCTTACCTACCTGGTAAGGTGGAGAACATATGGATGATGATGGACATATACTTCAAATTATTCCAGGATATTTATTTCATGAAAAATCAGGCATTTTTTGGTATACGATGAATTCCTCAGTCATGTCAGTCTGATCTTGTAAACTCCACAATTAGTGACCAACACAGTCATTGTACATGTGTAGTAGCAACTATAATAGGATCCTTCTATTTTCTGAAGGGGAGGATTTTTTTAGAAGGGAAATCAAGTCCGAAAACCATCATAAAAGTGGATTTTAAAGATATTTTTCGCTTTCTGTACCACCAAAAATCGATAGAATGATTTTTTAACTGATTAGTGGTTGCAAAATAAATCCAAAAAAGCCCTTAAAAAGTGGCGGCCGGATACGACATTCTTTCCAAATCCAATGGTAAAAAAAATCAATTTTTTTATCTTAAAAAATGGCAGAGTTAGGCCTATTAGGCCTAGGTATTTTTAACGTTTTTTTAAACTGCGTTTCTGTCTGGCAGTAACAATAAGACCATAAGACTGAGTGAAGAAGTCTGCCATGACTCCCTACTCAAAATACTCAATGCGCAGCTAGGCTCAGCTAGCTAACAAGAAACAAAGATATATGCACCATGATCACAAACTGACAAAGGTGTGTGCTTTCAGAAAATGTGTTTTGTACATGTAATGTATATATATTGGGATTTCCATATTAGTAGGGTTTTCAGGTGAAAAATTATTCCTAAACCAATATGCTCAATATTTATATCAAATTAAAGGTCTTGATGAAAGAAATACAATGGTTTTTAAATCAAGAAAATCGGACCAGTAGTTTTTGAGGAATCCTATTTTATTTAATCAAATATACAGCATTCGATGAAGCGCGACTGTCCATACACTGTGTACATCCCTAATGGCAACAAAACCGTTGAATCAGCCTACACACACCGTGATACACACGCACAGCATTCGTGCTCGTTTCCCTCATAAGAGCTTTTGAAAGGGTGTAAAAAATACACTCTCCGGTCAAAACTAAACAAAATTACGGCTCAAAACTTTCACATATGATAGAAAAGAGGTGTAAAATTCATTTAGACACCGCTCTTACCTTTCAACTTGAAGATTTCACCTCGAAAAAACAGTGTTTATTTTTTATCTCTTCGTAACTTCGGTTGTAGAGTAGTTATGGAGATTGAACAAGCATGGTATGTAAAGGAGCCCTTTGACTCACTAGGGAAACCTGTTTTCATGTCAATCACAAAGTATTCGGGTGCGGAGGCAGCTCCGAAGTGGATGCCCTCAGCAGAGCGCAGCAAATTTTACGGGCTGAATCCACCCGATCTCGTAACACTTCGCGAAAGGCTGGGCGGGACGAGAGTGGTTCATTCATAAAAACCTAGGCTTTCGCATGTACTTTTGATTGCTATTTTATGTACATTGTTGGATAGCTGAAACTATTTTATTCACTGTTAATTTAAGAATTACATCTCATTTTATTCACTGTTAATTTAAGAAATTATTAAGTTGATCCATTTTGTAAAGCGCTGTGATACCTTTCAGTCATGTAAGAGCGCTATATATAAATGCTATTATTATTATTATTATTATTATTAAACTATAAGCTTTCCAATGAGCTATTACATGTAAGATTTTGACAGGTAAAAGTAGTTAAAAAAATTGATTTAAAATTTTGATGTTTTTTGTTGCGGGCGATGCGCTGTACGTGTGGCGGGTTTCGGTCAAGCACGTCCAAACTGAAAACCCTAATATTAGAGATTTGGGGGATTTTTTAAGTAAATTTGTGTGACAAATCTCAATTTTTTGGTCACAAAATAAAACCAACAATAAAATTTTAAAAGATCAACCAAATTTTGTGCACCTGCAATATCACTTTTTGACCAACCATTGCATGTTTCATACAGAGTCAAACATAAAGAGTCTTTCGAAGCGGTGTCGTCACCAACAGCCGTTGTTGGCCAATCATGATCGTGCACGATCACTGTGAGGGCGCTCAGTTTTTTTCCCCATATGGGCGATTGTAAAACCTGTGAAATGAGGACTGGAAATGAGATTTTGGGAGATTTTGAGCATTGAATGTATGCACATCCAGTAATAAGGCTATGCGTTTTCAGTTATTTCATGAACCAGATACAAGTACCCGTAATTGGAAATCTTTGACTTTGTATACCCGGGTACCCACGGATAAACAATTTGTAACAACACATAATTATTCCCGAATGTATAAAATAACAAATATGAACACAAATTTCTCTTGTTTAATTAGAGTCATGTGGACTTACTGTAATAATTTTCTCATCTCTATATTAAAAACGACTCGTAGCATTCCCATTCCCCACGCAAAAAATGTTAACAAAAAACGGGAGACTTCCATTTGTGTGGCTTAACTGTTCAGTCAAAATTTTCACAAGTCATTTACGGGTAAATGGCACCGAAAAATGGAACCAGGTAATGACAGTTTTGGTCGGGTATCCGGATACCTGGAACAGCCCTAACATCCAGTGAGATGTTGGGTCATTCTGTCGTCTGCTAAAAACACATGCTTTAACCAGTTGATGTCGGGAATATTTATTTTTTTCCAGTCCCCCGTGCGGGTTTATTTTCAGTGAAAAATCTGAAAAAATTTCTAGCCATTAATAATTTTTTTTGTCAATGCAACTAAGTTCGGACAACCAAATAAACACCTTTAATCATTGACATTTCGAGAATTAAATGGCTAGTTTTTTAATTACGGTTGTGTTTGTTCAGCACAATTAGACCGTTGGCAAGCTCCGATGCAATGGCCTATTAGCGACCAGCGCCCGGTCGAAAAGATGGCATACCTGGAGAGAGATCGAATGCCTCGTAAACAATGGATATAAATCCGTCTTTACAAATGCTTGGCTGGTACGTCAAAGGAACAGGTCTTGGATAAAGGATTAGGCAAAATCAACAATAAGAGTGAACTCGTTTAGTATTTGCAGTGCATTTTGTCCGGGCCACCGAACCGTGACCCCATGGACTCCAGCGATTGCGTGTATACACGCGTCAGCCGCCCGCGACGGCACGCCACGTGTGGCGTGTTGACAAGTCTCCCGGTGACACACACAAAAATCGGAATGCGTGTTTAGACGCTCTCCGATCCGCTGTACAAAAAAAAATTGCGTGTATACACGGCATCCGAAGCGAACTGGTTAAAGAGTCTTAGGGTGTGTTTATTTCGCACATATCTGGTTCTCGATCACCAGACAGTCTGTACGGTTTAGACAGTTTACAGATCCGGATCCTGTACATATGTATTTGCTGATCCTGCTCGCGCAGTGGATACGCGAGATCCAAGATGCTGCAAACGAAAATAACAAGATGAAACTCATTACATAATTCATAAAATTTCAAGGCCAAAACAAATGATCATTGCCATCGAATCATATCTTAAACAGTTTGTCACTACAAATGATCATTGCCATCGAATCATATCTTAAACAGTTTGTCACTACAAATGATCATTGCCATCGAATCATATCTTAAACAGTTTGTCACTACAAATGATCATTGCCATCGAATCATATCTTAAACAGTTTGTCACTACAAATGATCATTGCCATCGAATCATATCTTAAACAGTTTGTCACTACAAATGATCATTGCCATCGAATCATATCTTAAACAGTTTGTCACTACAAATGATCATTGCCATCGAATCATATCTTAAACAGTTTGTCACTACAAATGATCATTGCCATCGAATCATATCTTAAACAGTTTGTCAATACAAAAATCTAAATTTAGCAGATGGATTCTGCCAGCGGACACGGTTCAGCCGTAGTCTGGTACTCAGCCGTATACAGGGTGTCCCCATAAAAAGTATACCGAGATCAAAATTACTGTAATGGCAAAACTACTTTATATATGGGAAAGAGAAATATATCTCTAGAAAGGGTAGAATGTCCTCTTTGCAATGGTATACAGCTTGTGATGTTATTGACACAGGTGAGTGAACAAATTAGACAGATGTTAAGGGTACTGAAAGCAGGACTGTGACAAGTTTGCATATTTGAACAACAAATCTCAACCATGCAAGTGTGCAGAATACCAAATGCCTTTGTTTTTTCAACACATTCTTGAAAACAAGGAATGTACCTAAAACAATGTAATCTGCTTTGTTTTCGCTACTTACCTCAAAAGTTTAATGTGCAGGTTTTTTAAAATGCTTTTTGGACCTTTGTTATTCAAATATGCAAACTTGTCACAGTCCTGCTTTCAGTACCCTTAACATCTGTCTAATTTGTTCACTCATCTGTGTCAATAACATCACAAGCTGTATACCATTGCAAAGAGGATGTTCCTACCCTTTCTAGAGATATATTTCTCTTTCCCATATATAAAGTAGTTTTGCCATTACAGTAATTTTTATCTCGGTATACTTTTTATGGGGACACCCTGTACAACAGGCATTATCTAGCGGCTGAGCTATGACATGGATTTGATCCCAAAAAGTTTCCGTTTGTTTTCGCACTGTGCAATATCACACGATCCTGATCCTGATCCTGATCCTGATCCTGATCCTGATCCTGATCCTGATCCTGATCCTGATCCTGATCCTGATCCTGATCCTGATCCTGATCCTGATCCTGATCCTGATCCGCGATCAGGAGTGAAACAAACATACCATTATCAATTAGAGTCTTAGACATTGTGAATTTTAAAGTTTGAAGTTTGTACTATTGTGAGTGTTATTGAATTTGACATTGATCTAACCATCATTGAATATATTTTTTAAATTGTAAATAGTTAATCTTTATGACACGAATATGACACAATAGTGTTGGTGTGTCGTTAAACCCTTACCTTACCTTACCTTACCTTAGACATTGTGCACAAGTAGCATTTGGGTTTCACATGCTTTCCCTACATACTCGGTATGTGTTTAGAATATGTACCAAAATGACCTGCATGTATTTCAGCCTGAAATAAATGTAATTCCCCATTACAGGTGTCAAAATTGCCACACCTTCACTAGCCTGAGGACTGCAATTGCGTGTAGGTTTAATACACGTAGTTTGCATTCATTGTAATGTGGATAATAATATAAAGTCACAGCACATTACACAGATATTCACTATGAATAACTTTACCCTGAAAATGCCCTGAAAATCTATTTTACCGTGAAATAAATAGTTCACTGCAATTTGATGATGACACAACACTGTGAAAATGACATGAAATACTCTTAGAATTCCTTCGCCGTGAAAACACTGTGAAAAAGCCATGAACTTCTTATGGCAGTTTTGGGGCAGCTCATTAATTCTCGAGAGCGCCATAAATTTGCCCTGAAATTGCACTGTAAACATTATTGCCAATATCTGAGAGGAAGAGACACCATGAAATAGCCGTGAAATTACGGCGAACTGTTATTTCACGGCAAAATGGATTTCAGGGCATTTCAGGGTCAAGTTATTCATAGTGAGTGTACTCTTATAATGTCCTCAGACATTCAAGTGCATCAGATAAAGTATCTTGTATCAATATCTGATGAACGTACGTACAATACCAAGTCAATTTCTATTGTTGTTTATTTGATGTTAGACAGTTGCAACACTTGTCTTTTTATGTTTTTTTTTTTTTTTTTTAGAATCAGGTTGGACTCCTACAGTCTTAATTGAAAGCGAGTGAGGGAAAAAGATTATTGACATTGACTTCTGCTCTTGGTTCTCCATAATTGATTTATGAAATGGCACGGTTTGACTGTTTCAATGTTTTCATCAGTAAACTGTTTTACCGATACGGCCGACTGATTGCACGTCACCCAGCAATCTTTCTCATTGTTCCGCTGATTATCGCAGGCTTCCTCAGTTCTGGAATGTTATTTCTCACAATTGAAACCGATGCTGCATACCTCTTCACACCGGACAACTGCCGTGCTAAGGATGATCTTGTGGAAATTTCCAAACTTTTTCCCGTCGACCATGAGAAATTCCTGCCCAATCGGATTTTGACGATTTACGAACAGAGCGGCAGCATTGTCGTGACCGCTAAAGGCTCAGATAACATCCTCCATGAAGACGTAATGGCCGAAATTTTAATGTTGGATGCAGTGATCAGATCTTTGGAGTTAACAAACACGGGTGTCAACAGCAGTGTAACCTTCGCTGATATTTGCTGTCATTTCAATCATGATAAATGCCTGGATGATCCCATCTTAAAATTACTAAACTACACTGCCAAAAACGTGAATACTGTTAACCTCACATACCCTATTACCTACATTGATATTGCCGACCTCTCATCACTGCCCACGGATATTAATTTTGATTTCTTACCCGATGGTCTACCTGCAGACTTACCCTTTTCGTTGGATGACACAAACGACTTCTTGTCAGTATTCCCTGATTTGAGCGATCTGATCCCGACTGGTCCAAAAAACATCAGTATAAATATCGGGGCATCATTAGGGGATGTTATCTTCTACGAGAACTCCAACATTGTCAAATCTGCAAAGGCAATGACTTTAATGTATTTCCTAAGGTCAACAACCGAGGAAGAGAAAATGCTGGCCGAAGAATGGGAAATGCTTTTCTTACAGACGATTGAGCAGGTCAGCGGCAACTGCCAACATATTGCACTTGCAAAGTTTGCATCCAGTACCTTATCCGATGAGCTCATCGCAATGGCAACACGCGTCATGCCAAGGTTCTGCATGACGTTCAGCCTCCTCATCATGTTTGCTGTGGGGTCTTGTATGATGGCTGACTGGGTCCAGAGCAAGCCGTGGCTGGGACAATTTGGGGTGATATCGGCGATGCTGGCAATCGCATCCTCAATGGGTCTCCTGTCATTCTGCGGCATCCCATTCAATGAGGTCTCTGCATCAATGCCATTTCTTGCAATAGGTGAGTAATGTAACTAACCTTTATTAACCCTAACCTTCCCAAATCCTCCAAAATCCTCTTTGCCAAAGTGAAGGATTTTGAAGGATTGAGGTTACATGCTACATGCTCTTTGCTAAAGTGAAGGCTTTTGGAGGATTGAGATTAGGCATACTTGCCTTCCCATGGTACATGTACATCCATGTTTGTTGTAGTGATTACAAGGTCAGTGCTTGGGTCAGTGGACACTGTTTATTGCTCCATGCATGCAGGGAGGGTCCCTGGCCATGTACATGTATCACAGATTAGAAACACATGTGTGCATACATGTCATGTGCTTGCTTTACTACTGAAGGATTTTGGAGGATTCAGGTTATGTGTAAGTAAATGGGCCTAGGGAGTTAGGAAGGATTCAGGTTATGTGTAAGCAAATGGGCCTAGGGAGTTAGGAAGGATTCAGGTTATGTGTAAGCAAATGGGCCTATAGGGAGTTAGGAAGGATTCAGGTTATGTGTAAGCAAATGGGCCTCTGGAGTTCGGAAGGATTCAGGTTATGTGTAAGCAAATGGGCCTAGGGAGTTAGGAAGGATTCAGGTTATGCATGTAAGCAAATGGGCCCTCTGGAGTTAGGAAGGATTCAGGTTATGTGTAAGCAAATGGGCCTAGGGAGTTAGGAAGGATTCAGGTTATGTGTAAGTAAATGGGCCTAGGGAGTTAGGGAGGATTCAGGTTATGTGTAAGCAAATGGGCCTAGGGAGTTAGGGAGGATTCAGGTTATGTGTAAGTAAATGGGCCTAGGGAGTTAGGAAGGATTCAGGTTATGTGTAAGCAAATGGGCCTAGGGAGTTAGGGAGGATTCGGGTTATGTGTAAGCAAATGGGCCTAGGGAGTTAGGAAGGATTCAGGTTATGTGTAAGCAAATGGGCCTAGGGAGTTAGGGAGGATTCGGGTTATGTGTAAGCAAATGGGCCTTGGGAGTTAGGGTTAAAATACATTTACAGGGATGTTACAAAATTGATAATAAACCTGATTACAAAATATAAAAATTATCCGAACGCTCAATTGCTGGTACCATACTAATGTACACGTACATGTACCTTGTTTAAAGAACATACAAAGTGCCTTGATAGTGTTCAGTATGTATTTAATTATTCATATATGCTATTCCAAAAAATATTTTAACAAATCAGAAATTGTGGAAAAAAATCGTAACTGTTTTAGTTGTGACCCGTGGCGGCAGCAAACATTTTGTCCTGTTTTTATGACGTACTTTTATGGCAGTATTGTATGCATTTTATTAAATCGACTACATCTACATGTATGTGAACATCATAGCCCTCTATTGGTGAAAATGCATCCAGTCTCCAAAGCCCAGGGCACTTCATGAATCAATTTTGAAAACTCTTGGGAATATATTTCAGTCTGTCATGGGTAAACACTAAACATCATTAGAGGTAAACATGCAATACTGTAGCCTTTAACCAGTTGACGTCGGGCATATATTTTTTTCCGGTCCCCCGTGCGGGTTTATTTTCAGTGAAAAATCTGAAGAAATTTCTAGCCATTAATAATTTTTTTTGTCAATGAAACTAAGTTCGGACACCCAAATAAACACCTTTACTCATTGCCATTTTGAGAATTAAATGGCTAGTTTTTTAATTACGGTTGTGTTTGTTCAGCACAATTAGACCGTTGGCAAGCGCCCGGTCGAAAAGACGGCATACCTGGAGAGAGATCGAATGCCTCGTAAACAATGGATATAAATCCCTCTTTACAAATCCCTGGCTGGTACGTCAAAGGAACAGGTCTTGGATAAAGGGATTAGGCAAAAATCAACGAAAAGAGTGAACTCGATCGTTCAGTATTTGCAGTGCATTTTGTCCGGGGCCACCGAACCGTGACCCCATGGACTCCGAGAAACGATTGCGTGTATACAAGTCAGCCGCCACGACGGCACGCCACGTGTGGCGTGTTGACAAGTCTCCCGGTGACACACACAAAAATCGGAATGCGTGTTTAGACGCTCTCCGATCCGCTGTCCACAAAAAAATTGCGTGTATGCACGGCCTCCGAAGCGAACTGGTTAAGGCCCAGAACACATCCCAGAACACAATGAACAAAACAAACAAAAACAAGCAAGCAAGTGTGGACACCACGATGGAGGGCCTTTGCCAGTGTGTTCTGTGGTCTTATGTTTTCCTTGATATTTCTCTACCGATTTGGTAGAGAAATGTTTATACATATAATGCATTACGTAACTAGTTTGTTGTGGTATCATTTACCGTATTTAAATATACATGTAGACCAGCCCAACATTTTGCTTACAGTGATTGGTTTAAATAAATTTGCATACATAAATTATTGATTTTGCTGGAGGTTTATGAATAGTTCAGTAGTAGCGTCCTCAGAAAGGACTGGTAAAGACGCATGTGGCTTTGCTGCTCTCGATCGCGTGTGTGGTCTTTTTACGGGGCGTTGTGTTGTCTTCTGGGTTGGCATGTTCGCTAGCAATACTGTAGACTTAACACAGTTTATGTATGAGTACAGTGACAGTACATATAGTTTGTATATGTAGGCATACAGTCACTATGAATAACTTTACCCTGAAAATGCCCTGAAAATCTGTTTTACCGTGCAATAAATAGTTCACAGCAATTTCATGATGACACAACACCGTGAAAACGCCATGAAATACTCTTGGAATTTCTTCGCAGTGAAAACGCCGTGAAAAGGACATGAACTTCTTGTGGCAGTTTTGGGGCAGCTCATTAATTCTCAAGATCGCCGTGAATTTGCCCTGAAATCACTGTGAACATTATTGCCAATATCTGAGAGGAAGAGACACCATGAAATTGCCGTGAAATCATGGTGAACTATTATTTCACGGCAAAACGGATTTTCAGGGCATTTTCAGGGTAAAGGTATTCATAGTGAGTGTACTCTTATGATGTCCTCAGAGAAAAGCGTTTTTATATAAAAAATCTAGTATGCATTTTATGTGATTTGTATTAGGCATTGGCATTGATGACATGTTTATCATGATTGCTGCATGGCGGAAGACGTCTATCAAGCTATCTATAGAGGAACGACTCGGACAGACGTACTCTGAGGCGGCTGTGTCAATTACGATTACCAGTGTGACGGATGCATTGGCGTTTGGGATCGGGTCTATTACCAAGCTTCCTGCCATCCGAGTCTTCTGTCTGTATACCGGACTGGCGATAGTTTTTGATTATTTATACCAGGTGAGATTTCTTTCCTATATATCTCAAACAGGAAATTGGAATTCCATGTTGAAATGAAGGTGAAGAATTTGTTTAATTTCTCATTTTAATTAACCCTCCTATAGGTTTAACAATCAAAGACACTCAAAATTTTTATGTCACTCCCAACCCATTGACTTTGTGCAGTGCACTCAAATAAATGCAAGGACATGTGGCTTTAGTAGGAGGTCAAACCAAAACCACTCGACTGTAACTTATGCAGTACATACACAGCTCTGTGTGACTCTGCATATAACTTGTAAGATACACAAGTGTGTTTGACTTTGCCACTATCTCCAGCACTCTTATACACATGTGTGAACAATATATTGGCAATGCAACCAAAAATACTCAAGTGACTGTCTGTGGGTGCGGTGCTTACTGGGCCAAATTTCAGCCTGATGGGCATAGGAGGGTTAATGACACTTTGAAATAAGGTTCGACTTTCACAGGTTGGATGCATAATTTACAGACATTTTATAATAAGTGAGTATTGTCTTAACCCTCCTACTACTACAAGGGTCAAAATCAGTCAAAATGTTGATATACTTTCCAAGGTATATCTAGTACACTTAAAAGTCAAACACTGTCAAACCTTACATGTAGTAAGTACATTTACAGGTCAAAATGAGTCGACCGTTTTTGATTGGCAAAAGCATTGTCTGGTATTGTTCAGGGTGGTCAAAATGACAGTAAAAACCAGTCAAAAATGCCCCTGTGTGCACATTTGGGTCAACAGTGAAAAACAGGCAGTTGACTGGTTTTGACCTCTGTAGCAACTTCCCACTAAAGTGCAAAAGTGCAGCAATAGTAGGAGGGTTAAAGCCAAAACAAGTATCTGGTCCTACATGTACGTACGGTTTGCTTCAGTATCGGTACGGTGACACATTTTTTTGTTTTGTTTTTATACGTGGTTATTGGAACCAGACTAAATTTCCAATACACAAAGTATGGTAGATAAGAGAGGCCTCTCAAATCGGGCAAACATTTATACCCCTATGTGAAAAAGTCGTTTAACCCTCCTACTTCTGGTACCTTTTTCATACAAGTTGATTCACCATTTGAAACCATTCGCTTTTGTGGTTTTGAATGGTGATAACTGTACAGTATTGATTCCCCAAATGGTTTTGAATGGTAGGTCAGCTAATACAAAACCTTGTTTGGATCATTCCAAATGGTAGTACAGCTAATACAAAACCTTGTTTGGATACTTCTAAGTGGTGAATCAATGGACCCTCTATGCATTTGAATGGATTTGAATGGTAGTAAAGCTTGCGACCAACACTGTTCAAATGGTATCACCATGTGTGTACAAAACCAATGGGCATTTTGGTAAGTGGAAATTTTGAATGGTTTCAAATGGTCAAACAGTAGGAGGGTTAAAAAGCAGAATTCCAATTGATCCAGCAATTTTGGCTGCAATTTGACATCATCTTCTAGCCAAAAAACAAGAAAACTAAAAATGCAGATGCGTGGGTCTGAGGCAACGGGTGTGAAGACCAGAACCTAGAGACTTTTGGGGGGGGGGGGGGCGGGCTAAAGGAAAGCTGATGATGATGTAAATCCAGGGAATGATTTTGTTCAAAAATGTTGTTATTGTTTTAGCAGAAATATTTTACATGTACAGTACATGTAATACTTATTTTGAACAGTAAATCTTAAATTCTGTGTGTAGTAAATTGTGAATTTGGTGTAGCATTTTCCTATGCGAAAATCATTCACTGAAATGTGAAGTGTATGAAGTGCTATCATTCCAACAGAATTTGTGAAAGAGGGCAACCAATCTGAATGCATTTTCATTATTTCTCGTTAATGACTTAATAAAGCTGACAGGTTTGGCTGAAATGAAATGTACATATCGGTGCAAGGAGAGTAAACATACATGTACCTTTGAAGCAGTTTTGCCAACATTACCAAAGATGTACTGTATATGTACCTTCCCTTTAAAAAATAACTTTATGTAATAATGATAAAATTTGTTCTTTACTCTGGGACGTTCAGGGGTCCACCCAGGGCCACAGATACATGTACAACAAAAACATGGGAAAAAATCACTCAATTATGTAACCACAGATGAACACTTGAACTTTATATCTTAAACAAAAATTACGTGACAACTCGACATAAAAAAAAATATAAGCCTGTGACGTCACCTCGTGATGCGTGTCCTTTAAACTGATTTACGTCATTCGTACATTTTAGGTGTGTACTGTACATGTTGTTTGTGCGTTGTTTCAAAACAAGACAGTTACAGAGTACATGTATGTCTTTGTATATTTTTATAATCGTGGTCATCAGTGCCATCAACAAGCAGCAAGTTCGAGTGAGAAGTATGGTTCACGACAGTGGAATTAAATTGACCCTAAACTCTGTTAAGTTGATGAGTGTTTGTCTATTCCAGGGCACTATCTAGAACTCGTATCATGATTTGATGTCATTATAAGTATTTATAAAGGAAATGTATAATTTGTGATAAAGGAAATGTATAATTTGTGACTACTACAAAGGTCAAAATCAGACAAAATGTTGATATACTTGCCAAGGTATATCTAGTGCACTTAAAAGTCAAACACTGTCAAACCTTACGTGTAGTAAGTACATTTACAGGTCAAAATGAGTCGACTGTTTTTGACTGGTAAAAACATTGTCTGGTATTGTTCAGGGTGGTCAAAATGACAGTAAAATCTTGATTATAACTAACTTTGCTGAATATTATGAGGAACCAGTTACTCATGCACCCTTTGGTCGTAGCGATCATAATGCAATCTTATGGCAACCCAAGCCGGGGTTCTTTTGTAACAAAGGCCACAACATTACTAAATCTTTTCGACCTCTTAGTGAATCTGCTATAAATGAGTTTGGCCGATGGATAACATCACAGGACTGGTATGAAACTCAGGAAGCTGCTGACCTTGACGAGAAAATTAACATTTTTGAGTCAACATTATTTCATGCATATGGACGTTGTTTTCCAATGCGTAGAATTAAAGTTCATTCAAATGATAAACCTTGGATTACCCCAAAATTAAAGAACTTTGTAGGAGGAGGCAAACTAACTTTCATGAATATGGAAAAGCTCTCGTCAATTTACATACACTTAGAAACCGTGTCATTTGGGAAATTAAGCAATCTAAAATTCAGTACTATAAATACGAAGTTACCAACCTGCAAAGAACTAATGCAAAACAGTGGTTCAGAAAATTAACCAAATATGTGATGCGAATAAAAAGAAAGCGTCGCTGAATTTAGAAACTAGCGAAACTGATCCGATCAAAGTGTGCGAAATAATAAATAACCATCTTGCTCATATTTGCCAAAGAATTGAACCTTTACAGGTTGATAGTCTACCATCATATCTTCCCAGCAGTTCGAAAGCACCAACACTTAATTTCTGGCAGGTGTATCATCAATTGCAGAAAATCAACTGTAACAAATCCGTAGCCCCGGGTGACCTACCTCCTCGCATCATCAAGCAATTTGCATTTGAACTAGCATTACCTTTAGTTGATATCTACAATACATCAATTTCAGGGGGAAAAATTTACTAAGTGGAAAGAGGCGACCCATAACCCCACTTCCCAAAGTGAAAGGAACCGTGAACTTGAACCAAATCAGACCCATATCAATCACACCCATTTTTGTTCAGTATGCTTGAGCATTTCGTTTAAATCCTGGATAAAAGCCAACGATTGTATCTCAACTAAGCGAAAAACAATTTGGAAATCGTGTGAGTCGTCTACCACTCATTACCTTGCTAGCATGTTACACTATTTGCATCAAGGACTTGATAAGCCTAGTCACGAAGCAATGGTTATTGCAGTGATTGTCGGAAGGCGTTTGACCCTAATTGATCATACAATCGCTGTCAAGAAGCTGATTGATATTGGAGTTGTCGTGAATTAATTCCCTGGATTAGTGATTTTCTTTATGACGTAAACAAAGAGTGAATCTCAATGGCGGCCCTTTCAAGCTGGCAAGAAATCACTGCGAGTTCCTCAGGGAACAAACTAGGGCCTTTAATTTTCAAGTAATGGTAAATGACTCGCTTGGAATTTCCCAAATCGCTGGAAATATGTGGACGATTGTCAATTTGTGAGGTTAGCAACAAGAAAACTCCACTCAAACTTCAAGAACAATTAAATGAACTTACACAATGGACTAGGGACAATAACATGACAATCAATACTGAGAAAACTAATAGTATGGACATTCTCTTTTGCTAAGTCTCAACACACATTACAATAAGCTTACTATTGATAA